>OX038889.1:23708967-24099161 GCA_943789525.1 Agriphila geniculea | reverse complement strand
GCTGTTGAAAGCATTGGCGATGTCAAGTGATACCGCCAATACTTTTTCACCCTTCGAGGCTGCGGTGTCACAGGTGCGTCTCAGCTCCTGGACGGCATCAACTGTCGATCTCCCCGCACGGAAGCCGTACTGCTGGTCCGATAAGTCTGGTCCTTGTGATGACAGGTGCTGGTTAATACGGGCCGCGAGAATTCGCTCGAATAGCTTGGCCTCCTCGTCCAACAATACAATGGGCCTAAAGGCCGACGGGGAGCCCGGCGAGCGCCCCTCCTTTCTAAGTAAGCATAGTCTGCCTGTTTTCCATGCTGAAGGAAACTCCCCGGACTCCATGCAGGCGGAGAATAGCTCCCTAAGCTGGTCACCCAGATGTTTAGATGCTGCCACTAATGCAGGACCCGGCACACCGTTCGGGCCTGGAGCCTTCTTTTTTCCTCGCAACTTATCTACAGCTGTGTCCAATTCATCCTGTGTTACTGGAGGAGCGGTATTTTCAGCCTCCTGGTCCCTAGATGGGGGAGCCATGACTGGTGGAATGAAAGCGGCTCTTCGTGGAAAGAGTCCCGACACAGCCTCGTCCAGCTCTCGTGGCTCAAAGTCCTCCATACGCGGTGCACCCCGCTTCATTTTACTTCGCACGACGATGAAAGGCCTTCCCCAAGGGTCGCGATCCAAATCCTGGAGCCACTCCTCTCTGGCCCTCGACTTAGCCCGTTCGATGGCTCTTTGTAACGCTACCTTCGTCTCTTTATATGCGTCGTAGAGAAGCTGTTCCTCCGCGCCGGAGTGTCTCCGCCGGCGACATCTTTTGTAGTCCCTCCGGGCGCTGTTGCAATCCTCTCGAAGGGATGCCAACTCGGCAGACCACCAGTACACCGCTCTTTTGTCCGGAGGCAGATTAGTGGAACGTGGCATGGCAGCGTCACAAATTGCCGTCAGATCCGCCTGGAGGCTGAGAGCTCGCTGGTTGATGCTCTCACGGCTGTTGTCCCGGGCATCGTAGCTCCAACTTGCCACTATGGATGCTTCCTCCGCCAGCTCCCGGTCGAATCGGGAAAGTGCCCATCGAGGAAATCGGGCGCCTCCTCCTCCTCCACTTCGAATCGGCCTACTTGCCAATGTGTTGGAGACCTCGAAAGTGATGTAGAGGTGATCGGAGAGCGTCTCTACTTCTTTCTCTACGAACCAATTTGAGATACGCGTTGCCAGGGAGGGGGTCGCAAACGTTATGTCCACTATGGATGCCCCATTCCTCCTAATGCAAGTGTACTCATTCCCCCGGTTAACTACGGCGAGCCCCGACGACGCCACGAAGTCCGCGACCACGTCCCCACGGTCGTCCGTGACGGGAGATCCCCAGACTGCCGATTTGGAATTCAAGTCTCCCATGACCAGCACCTGCATTGGAGCAAGCCCACCAACTACCCGGGCTAGCCTGGAGATGTAGTCCTCCAGCTCAGCTGTGCTCCTATTCGGGGAAAAGTATACCCCCACGACTGCGATATCCCCCCATGCGGCTACCACATAGCCTGGGCCCCTGTCCTTCACGGTCAATGAAAACCGTGAGTCAGGATCCGCGACAATTGCAACGGTACCTTCAGTGTCCCCGGCCCAATGGGGCAAGGTTGGCACAAAATAAGGTTCCGAGATAACCGTAATGTCACTCTTCCACTCCACCATGGACTGCGATAACAAGTCCTGTGCCCTGGTGGAGTGGTTGACATTCGCCTGAAGGAAACTAAAGGGTTGTCTTCTACTCATTGGTGGCGTCTTCAGGTATCTCCATTTCCTCCGGCAGCAGAGGGTTTTCGACTGTCGGTGGCGCCCGGGTTCCAAGGCCCTCCTTTGCTTTCAAATGTGGTGGTTTGCACTTCTTCCCACCCATTTTGTGCTTGGCCGGTCGTCCAGCATCTGAACACACTGCACACCGGAATTCCTCCTTGCAGTCAGCCGCAAGGTGCCCTGACTTCCCACAGCGGTAACATAACCCACTGCGGTTCACCTCGCTCGGACATCTTTGGCTCGTGTGACCGAGGCCCAGGCATTGGAAGCATCGCATGGGCAGCGGATCAAGCGGACGCACCTGTGCAGAGCTCCAACCCACGAGTAGCCTACCAGCCTCGAGGATGGTTTTGGCAGCGGCCACTGGACACTTGGCCACCACTGTACCCGACCCTCCAGGGCCGAACCGCACCTCTCCAGCCTTCACCTGCTCTGAAGGGCAGCCACCTTTGTTAGCGATGGCGGCAATTATATCGTCCTTCGTAACAGAATCGTCGAGCCCCGACACACGCAATTCAACGCATTTAGTGGGCCTGGACACTTTGACGGCGTCTCCAAGCACCTCGCGCAGTTTAGCGGCCAATGCGTCCGCCTTCTCCCCGTTTTCTGGGCCCGGGATCGAAAGTATCCTGGCCCCTGTAGCTGCCTGTTTGCAACGTACTCCCTCTAGACCAACGTCTTTGAGCTGCATCCCTGCTCTCGCCTTTCCAAGGATGCTTGCGTATGTGACGCCCTGCTCCACAGCCTTGTCACTAAGTGTCAGCACGACTGCTGCTGTCTTTGGAGTAGCAAGGCTGGACTTCTTTTTGTTTTTCTTCTTTTTGGCCTTTTTGGCAAGGACCGAAGCAGCCGCTTGTTCTGCCTCAGAAAGAGCAGCTTTCTGCCTTCTGTTCCTCTTCTTTCGACCCTCTGCTTCACGCCATTCTCCCTCTGCAGGATCAGAGGTTGCAGGTGCGGGTGATGAGCCCGCCTCAGGCTCCGGTGCACGTCTAGGTGCTGGTATCGGCGCAGGTTTCGCCGCAGGTTTTGACGCCTGTTTTGGGGCCGATTTAGGCGCAGGCTTCGGTGCCGGTTGCGGTGTTGATTTCGGAACTGGCTTCGGCGTCGATTTTGGCACTTGTTTCGGCACCGGTTTTGGAACCGGTTTCGACGCTGGAGAACTCGCAGCCCGAGAAGGCGGCAGGGGTGGACCCATCAATCCTTGCCTGTCCCCCGCCAATGGTGGCCTGGAGATGGGCAAGGGAGGCAGCCTATCCTCAAGACTGGACAGCCTTGTATTCACTATCCCCCCAACGGTAACAGCTACATCACGGGTAATTTTCTCTATAACCTCCTGTGGCACCACCACTGGTGCAGGAGGAGGACGTTCCGAAAACGCTCTTTTGAAGGACAACAGTTCTTCCTTTAAGTTTGCCAACTCTCGCGTGAGGCGCTGGTTGTCCGCATGCAGTCTGCGCGTTTGAATGTCCGCAGACCGAGTCGTCAAGCCCTCCAAGATTTCACTTAGAGATCGGGTTGCCTCGTTTAGGACTTTCTGACAAGGACCGCTCAACCTCTTGGACCTGTGTGACACATCTTTGATAGCCCTTATCTGTTCAAAGGCTTTATTCCGAAGGGTCGCCGTGCTTTCTCCTAACTCCCCAGACGCAGAACCTTCGACCGAGTTCGTTTCCCAGTGTTCGGTTACCCCAAGGTAATCCATGACTTCTTCAGCGTCCCTGTCAAACTCCGATAGTGGACGCTCGAACATCTGTTGGTGTCGCTCAGCGGCCAGCTGCCTTTCGGCTTCCAACTCCAAGTCCTCATGTTCTATTTGCTTCAAATATGCCTTTGCCGCTGGAAGACCTAGGTGTGTGCTATTAGTAGGAGCACGTCCTTTTCTACCAGGCACACCCCGGCCACGGCCGAGTGCTGCAGACTTCCTGATTTTATTGACACCTGCCGACACATTGATTCCTCCGTCTGCACCGACAGGGTTCGGAACATCATTCACACGCAGAGTGCGCTTTCTCCTAGCCCCACTAGCGGCGAGGTTAGGAAGACTTCCCCCTATGGAGAAGGACTCCTCATCAGAGGTGTTCATTTCTGATGCTGATTGCATCTCAGACGCAGTAGGCGTACGCTCGTTTGACCCGCCTGAGCTAGGCTTCTCCTGCTCGCTTCCGCCTGAGCTAGGCCCTCCGTTCTTCTTAAAAAAAGATAAAGTATAAGATTTTTCCATTTTTATTCCCACGAGTAAAAAAGGCATGGTTTAACCACCCGGGCAGAGGCCTGTACCCGGGCAGGCCGGGGTTCTCGAAGCAGGGGTCGGCTTATTCCCTGCTCCGTTGTCGTGTATCGACTGGACTCCCTCCAGCCATTCACCCCCTCGCCATAGACGCGACAAAAAGCTTGGGGTTGGGGTTTTTTATAGAGGTTTTCTCCTCGCAGGGACACCCAATTAAGGGCAGCCCCACCGGCCCTAAGACGTGACTAGGTCACCGGTTTTGCCGACGGTTGGCAACGAATGCCCGTCCGCCGATCACGTTTTACCGCGACCGGACGAACCCGCCGCCCACGCTCGCACCGCCGCTACCCGGAATCTCCAGGACGCCGGCCGAGCCCGAACCGAGTCGCCGCTACCCAGAATACGTCTGGGACGCCGACTCGGAGCCCACACTATCCGCCGAAGCGGACAGGACCGTGAGGTCCCCGTCCGTAATTTTTTAGAGAGGTTTTCTTCCTCGCAGCCCCCATCCGTTGGGATGGCGGCCCTCGCTCCCGCACCACGTACGGGGTTACGAGCGGATGACGCCAGGACAGAACAGGCGCCATCTCCGACTGTCAGACCATTAGCCATCACCGTGTCAAAAACGGTAACGCCCAGGGTGCACCGCGAGGAGGTTGTCTGACATGGCACCCCAACCTAACCTAACCTAACCTAACCTAACCTAACCTAACCTAACCTAACCTAACCTAACCTAACCTAACCTAACCTAACCTAACCTAACCTAACCTAACCTAACCTAACCTAACCTAACCTAACCTAACCTAACCTAACCTAACCTAACCTAACCTTTTTTTTTTTTTTTTTTTTATATGCCGAAGAAAAACGCATTTACGCGCTTCCCTTCCCGTTGGTGACCGGGAAGGGGGCATGTGGGACTCGCCAGGAGGGGACCGCAACATTCAACGTTGCGGCTCCCTTCACGACTGCCTCCCGTAATTCCACCAGGTCAAAGCCCGATGGAATCCCGGGAGGAGGGAATACCCACTAAAAAACTCCGGCACCTGCCCTCTCGCCGCTAACGCCGACAGCCAAGGGGCTGTATGTGGGGCCATAGTTGGTACTCACCACAACGGCAAACGCGGCCTGCCCGCGACCGGGCCTCCTCCGATGGGGAATGGCCGGGCAAGTTTGGCCATTCCCCCCCTCTCGTCAGGGCCGTGCAAGGCGAGCGGTGGTTCACCTCCCACCGCCCGCTTGGCCCCGACCGGGGGAACAGATGGTATGTCCCCCCCCTCCAACGGCTCCCGTGATCTTCTCCTCCGAGAAGTTGGGGGAGCGTCCCGGGGCAGAACCCCCTCGCACCGGGGATGACGCTTAGACGTCCATCCCCTCACTCCTCCCTCCCAAAATTGGGGAACCGTCTCGGGCTTGTGCAGCCCGCCGGTGTTCGGGGCGATTACCCCTGGACACCGGCGGGTTGCACAGCCGACTACCCATCACATGGTCCGCCTGCACATTGTGTGCCGTGCAGACCCCGCACCTCGGCTTGGCTGAGCAGGTCGAAGCCTTGTGGCCCGGCCTCCCGCAACGGAAACAGACCCCGCTCCTGTCCACGTCTGAGGGGCACAGCGGTTTAGTGTGCCCCAGCCCCAGGCATTTGTAGCATCTTAAAGGAAGGGGGGCAGTCGCTCTGATCGCCGCCACTATCCATCCGACTCTAATGCGGCCGTCGCCGATGGCCGCCTTGGCGAAGTCTATGGGGCACCTCAGCCGTACCCGTCTTGTAACCTAACCTAACCTAACCTAACCTAACCTAACCTAACCTAACCTAACCTAACCTAACCTAACCTAACCTAACCTAACCTAACCTAACCTAACCTAACCTAACCTAACCTAACCTAACCTAACCTAACCTAACCTAACCTAACCTAACCTAACCTAACCTAACCTAACCTAACCTAACCTAACCTAACCTAACCTAACCTAACCTAACCTAACCTAACCTAACCTAACCTAACCTAACCTAACCTAACCTAACCTAACCTAACCTAACCTAACCTAACCTAACCTAACCTAACCTAACCTAACCTAACCTAACCTAACCTAACCTAACCTAACCTAACCTAACCTAACCTAACCTAACCTAACCTAACCTAACCTAACCTAACCTAACCTAACCTAACCTAACCTAACCTAACCTAACCTAACCTAACCTAACCTAACCTAACCTAACCTAACCTAACCTAACCTAACCTAACCTAACCTAACCTAACCTAACCTAACCTAACCTAACCTAACCTAACCTAACCTAACCTAACCTAACCTAACCTAACCTAACCTAACCTAACCTAACCTAACCTAACCTAACCTAACCTAACCTAACCTAACCTAACCTAACCTAACCTAACCTAACCTAACCTAACCTAACCTAACCTAACCTAACCTAACCTAACCTAACCTAACCTAACCTAACCTAACCTAACCTAACCTAACCTAACCTAACCTAACCTAACCTAACCTAACCTAACCTAACCTAACCTAACCTAACCTAACCTAACCTAACCTAACCTAACCTAACCTAACCTAACCTAACCTAACCTAACCTAACCTAACCTAACCTAACCTAACCTAACCTAACCTAACCTAACCTAACCTAACCTAACCTAACCTAACCTAACCTAACCTAACCTAACCTAACCTAACCTAACCTAACCTAACCTAACCTAACCTAACCTAACCTAACCTAACCTAACCTAACCTAACCTAACCTAACCTAACCTAACCTAACCTAACCTAACCTAACCTAACCTAACCTAACCTAACCTAACCTAACCTAACCTAACCTAACCTAACCTAACCTAACCTAACCTAACCTAACCTAACCTAACCTAACCTAACCTAACCTAACCTAACCTAACCTAACCTAACCTAACCTAACCTAACCTAACCTAACCTAACCTAACCTAACCTAACCTAACCTAACCTAACCTAACCTAACCTAACCTAACCTAACCTAACCTAACCTAACCTAACCTAACCTAACCTAACCTAACCTAACCTAACCTAACCTAACCTAACCTAACCTAACCTAACCTAACCTAACCTAACCTAACCTAACCTAACCTAACCTAACCTAACCTAACCTAACCTAACCTAACCTAACCTAACCTAACCTAACCTAACCTAACCTAACCTAACCTAACCTAACCTAACCTAACCTAACCTAACCTAACCTAACCTAACCTAACCTAACCTAACCTAACCTAACCTAACCTAACCTAACCTAACCTAACCTAACCTAACCTAACCTAACCTAACCTAACCTAACCTAACCTAACCTAACCTAACCTAACCTAACCTAACCTAACCTAACCTAACCTAACCTAACCTAACCTAACCTAACCTAACCTAACCTAACCTAACCTAACCTAACCTAACCTAACCTAACCTAACCTAACCTAACCTAACCTAACCTAACCTAACCTAACCTAACCTAACCTAACCTAACCTAACCTAACCTAACCTAACCTAACCTAACCTAACCTAACCTAACCTAACCTAACCTAACCTAACCTAACCTAACCTAACCTAACCTAACCTAACCTAACCTAACCTAACCTAACCTAACCTAACCTAACCTAACCTAACCTAACCTAACCTAACCTAACCTAACCTAACCTAACCTAACCTAACCTAACCTAACCTAACCTAACCTAACCTAACCTAACCTAACCTAACCTAACCTAACCTAACCTAACCTAACCTAACCTAACCTAACCTAACCTAACCTAACCTAACCTAACCTAACCTAACCTAACCTAACCTAACCTAACCTAACCTAACCTAACCTAACCTAACCTAACCTAACCTAACCTAACCTAACCTAACCTAACCTAACCTAACCTAACCTAACCTAACCTAACCTAACCTAACCTAACCTAACCTAACCTAACCTAACCTAACCTAACCTAACCTAACCTAACCTAACCTAACCTAACCTAACCTAACCTAACCTAACCTAACCTAACCTAACCTAACCTAACCTAACCTAACCTAACCTAACCTAACCTAACCTAACCTAACCTAACCTAACCTAACCTAACCTAACCTAACCTAACCTAACCTAACCTAACCTAACCTAACCTAACCTAACCTAACCTAACCTAACCTAACCTAACCTAACCTAACCTAACCTAACCTAACCTAACCTAACCTAACCTAACCTAACCTAACCTAACCTAACCTAACCTAACCTAACCTAACCTAACCTAACCTAACCTAACCTAACCTATCCTAACCTAACCTAACCTAACCTAACCTAACCTAACCTAACCTAACCTAACCTAACCTAACCTAACCTAACCTAACCTAACCTAACCTAACCTAACCTAACCTAACCTAACCTAACCTAACCTAACCTAACCTAACCTAACCTAACCTAACCTAACCTAACCTAACCTAACCTAACCTAACCTAACCTAACCTAACCTAACCTAACCTAACCTAACCTAACCTAACCTAACCTAACCTAACCTAACCTAACCTAACCTAACCTAACCTAACCTAACCTAACCTAACCTAACCTAACCTAACCTAACCTAACCTAACCTAACCTAACCTAACCTAACCTAACCTAACCTAACCTAACCTAACCTAACCTAACCTAACCTAACCTAACCTAACCTAACCTAACCTAACCTAACCTAACCTAACCTAACCTAACCTAACCTAACCTAACCTAACCTAACCTAACCTAACCTAACCTAACCTAACCTAACCTAACCTAACCTAACCTAACCTAACCTAACCTAACCTAACCTAACCTAACCTAACCTAACCTAACCTAACCTAACCTAACCTAACCTAACCTAACCTAACCTAACCTAACCTAACCTAACCTAACCTAACCTAACCTAACCTAACCTAACCTAACCTAACCTAACCTAACCTAACCTAACCTAACCTAACCTAACCTAACCTAACCTAACCTAACCTAACCTAACCTAACCTAACCTAACCTAACCTAACCTAACCTAACCTAACCTAACCTAACCTAACCTAACCTAACCTAACCTAACCTAACCTAACCTAACCTAACCTAACCTAACCTAACCTAACCTAACCTAACCTAACCTAACCTAACCTAACCTAACCTAACCTAACCTAACCTAACCTAACCTAACCTAACCTAACCTAACCTAACCTAACCTAACCTAACCTAACCTAACCTAACCTAACCTAACCTAACCTAACCTAACCTAACCTAACCTAACCTAACCTAACCTAACCTAACCTAACCTAACCTAACCTAACCTAACCTAACCTAACCTAACCTAACCTAACCTAACCTAACCTAACCTAACCTAACCTAACCTAACCTAACCGCATTATTACCAAGCCACAACTGGGAAATGTAATTGGCGAAACACAATACTCGTCCGCTAATCTCAGTGTTATTACGATTAACCATAATAATCGTCCCATCACCATCGCATCGGCCTATGTTGAACCAAGAGAAGATCCAGATAACACATTTGACAAGTTGGAGTATTTAGCAAGGCAAACCAACAATCAGTGTCTAATCATTGGAGGGGATCTAAATGGTTGGAACCCACTTTGGGGCAGCGCAACCTCTAATGCAAGAGGTGACGAGATCATGGAATTTATACTTGCTAGCGATCTTAATGTATGTAATGAAGGCACTACCCCGACATTTGAGACTACGACTCACGGACAAAGACGAAGCTCAATTATCGACTTAACTATTGCCTCAAACTCAGTCTATTACAGCATCGCTCATTGGAAAGTAAATTTAGCGGCATGCTCCTCATCACAACACCATGCCATCGAGTTCTCCATTAACAACGCACTTTCCACCCCTCAAATACCACCGAGAACATCAACCTTTTTGTACAAGACAGAAAAAGCCAACTGGGCACTATTTAAAGAGAAATTAGATGACATAATGCGATCGAGCAAAATATTAGAGACTGATGTCGGAAGCTCTAGTGTCTCAGAATTGGAAGCACTAATTGACGACCTCACAAGCGCCATTCAGGAAGCATGCAGCGCCTCTATGCCAACTAGGAAGAGTGCTACCAAACCTAAAGCGCCCTGGTGGTCGGAAAAGCTAGACATTCTTAAAACACAAGTCATCACTCTGCACCACAAGATTCACGCTGCTAAGAGACAGAGACTTCCACTTGATCAACTATTGGAAGAGCAGAAGAAGGCCAAAGAAGAATATGCTGCAGAAATGCGAACTGAATCCACAAGACATTTCCGGGATTTCTGCCAGTTGCAGACGAAAGAGAATGTCTGGTCGCTTACAAATCGCCTACTCAAAGAATCAGCTCCAAGACGCCCTCCTGCTACTGTTAAAGTAGGAGATAAATACACCACTAATGCCACCGAAACCGCAGAAGCACTTCTTGACCACTTCTTTCCAGCAGATACCCAGGACGATGATCTGCCTTACCACAAGAATTTACGCTCACAACAGACGCAAGTTCCGCACACCCAGGATGATCCACCATTCACTGCAGGTGAGGTGCTGGAGTGTTTAGAACATATTAACCCAAAAAAGGCCCCGGGACTTGATCATCTTACGGCTGACATTTGTAAACAAGTTGCCAAATCGTATCCAGATCTATTAGTTGGTATACTCAATCGATGCCTTACACTTCGGCACTTCCCTAAGCGATGGAAGGAGGCATATATTAAAATCATCCCCAAACCGGGAAAAGCAGACTCTACATCACTGAACTCGTTCAGACCAATTGGGCTAATCTCGGTATTTGGCAAGCTCCTAGAAAAACTTTTTATCCGCCGAGTGAATTACGTGGCTACCAAGGCCGGAAAAACCAACCCTCTGCAATTCGGGTTCACAGAACAACGCGGAACAGTCGATGCTCTAAATAAAGCTATTGAAACTATACGCAATAATAAATCCAAAGGAGAAATTACAATGGCTGTATCTTTGGATATAAAGTCTGCATTTAATAATGCATGGTGGCCCATTATGTTCGACCAATTGAGAAACAAGAAATGCCCTATCAACATCTTCGAACTTATCCAAAGTTACGTCACTGACCGAACAATTACTCTCGACTTTTCGGGTACACGTATAACAAGGGAAATGACTAAGGGATGCATTCAAGGCTCGGCATGTGGACCCATATTGTGGAATATCACGTTAGACGATTTATTTGAAACAACATTACCCAAAGGATGCCACATGCAAGCATTTGCCGACGATGTGTTACTCATTGTGTCGGCTAAAACGGTAACACAACTTCAGGACAGAGTAAACACTGCATTAGAGCGAGTCACTGCATGGGGAGCCAAAGCAAAATTAATTTTCGGACCCGAGAAAACGCAACTCATTGCATTTAGCCAAAAAGCAGAATCTGCAAAAATTTTAATGTCCGGAAAACCCCTTAGTTTCTCAGAGGAAATCAAACTTTTGGGAGTTATAATAGACAAAGGTCTATTATTTAGCTCTCATGTGAAATATGTGGTTGCAAAGGCCACCAGAATTTTCCAGCGTCTCTGTGTCTTCACAAGGCCCACCTGGGGAACTCACCCAGAGAACATAAGCACCATTTATAAGCAGGTGATAGAGCCCATCATCACCTATGCCGCTGGAATCTGGGGCTCTGTGGCAAACAAGCAATACATACGCCAAAAACTAGAGAGTGTCCAAAGACTCTTTGCAATTAAAGCAATACGTGGCTTTCGCACAATATCAGCAACTGCGGCGATTGCGTTAGCCCAATTTGTGCCTCTGGATCTTAGAGTTTTAGAGGTACACAACATGGAAAAGACACGCCTCAATGGATTTTTCACTGAACTCCCCCAAGACATCCAGTATGAAAATCGAATTCCAACATCTGAACTACCGCATCCAAGCGAAAGAATCTCACCTCGATTCACAACAGTGACGACACAGGAGCAAGTTGATCAACTACACCAAGGCACAGCACACACTATTTACACCGACGGAAGTAAGCAGGAGGATGACACTGTCGGCGCTGCTTTCGTGTACTACAAACCCGGGGCAATTCAACCCACATTTACTGGCAAGCTCAAACTACATGATGTCTGCAGCGTTTTCCAAGCGGAGTTATTAGCCATTTTACACGCATGCAAATTCATAGAGAAAAAGAAACTCCCGGACACAATCATCTTTTCCGACTCCATGTCATCGCTGCAAGCGATACAGGACCGAAGTAGCACCAACCAGCTCGTCGCAGAGATCCATGGAGTCTTGCGAAGACACACCGGATTGATAAGGCTGTCCTGGGTGCGCAGCCACGTTGGAATCATAGGTAATGAGGCAGCTGACATCGCAGCTGGGCAGGCAGCGAAACTCAAGCGCAGCCTAACGTATGATCAGTTTGCTTCATCCTATGTAAAAAGACAGCTGAGAATAAAATCCCTCGCTGTATGGCAACATAGATATTCCACAGCCACCCAGGGCAGCACAACTAAAGAGTGGCTTCCTACTATTGAAGACTGTCAAGCTGTCATGAAAACGACAGGAGTGACCTTCAGTCTTACTCAAATCTTAACAGGCCATGGTTATCACAAGGCCTACTTACACAGATTCAAGATAACGGATGATAATCTGTGCCCTTGTGATAGCCTCAGTGCCCAAAATATCAAACACTTGTTAGAAGACTGCCCCCGCTTCGAAAGAGCGCGTTTTACACACGGCATGATATGCCGCAATTTGCGTACCAACCCTTACAATATTAAAGAATTAATCAAAAAAGAAACTGCAATAGAATCATTCCTAAACTACATTAATCACATCATTAATAACCTCAAAGAATTTAATCAAACTTAAAAATCATCACAGCATTATCACATCAAAATATAAATAGCTTCTTATAACACCCTTATAAATCTACACTAATATTCATAATTCCCCAAAAATCCGGAGTAAGTATCAAATTGCTACTCTCGGTAAATATTAAACATAAAACTATAACTTAACAAAATCACACTGCGAATCAAATAAATTTAATAAAAAAAAAAACCTAACCTAACCTAACCTAACCTAACCTAACCTAACCTAACCTAACCTAACCTAACCTAACCTAACCTAACCTAACCTAACCTAACCTAACCTAACCTAACCTAACCTAACCTAACCTAACCTAACCTAACCTAACCTAACCTAACCTAACCTAACCTAACCTAACCTAACCTAACCTAACCTAACCTAACCTAACCTAACCTAACCTAACCTAACCTAACCTAACCTAACCTAACCTAACCTAACCTAACCTAACCTAACCTAACCTAACCTAACCTAACCTAACCTAACCTAACCTTTTTTTTTTTTTTTTTTTTTTTTTTTTTTTTTTTTTTTTTTTTTTTTTTTTTTTTTTTTTTTATATGCCGAAGAAAAACGCCTTTACGCGCCTCCCTTCCCGTTGGTGACCGGGAAGGGGACATGTGGGACTCGCCAGGAGGGGACCGCAACATTCAACGTTGCGGCTCCCTCCACGACTGCCTCCCGTAATTCCACCAGGTCAAAGCCCGATGGAATCCCGAGAGGAGGGAATACCCACTAAAAAACTCCGGCACCTGCCCTCTCGCCGCTAAGCCGACAGCCAAGGGGCTGTGTGTGGGTCCGCGGATGGCAATCACCACAACGGCGAAGCGCGGCCTGCCCGCAACCGGGCCACCTCCGATGGGGAATGGCCGGGCAAGTTTGGCCATTCCCCCCCTCTCATCAGGACCGTGCAAGGCGAGCGGTGGTTCACCTCCCACCGCTCGCTTGGCCCCGACAGGGGGACAAATCCCCCCCCTCAACTGCTCCCGTACGCCTCTCCTCGCCGAGAGGTGTGGGGAACTTCCTGGGGCGTACTCGCCCGCTCGTCTGCCGTTACCCGCTGGCGCTCTGCGCCCTTACCCCTCGTGACCGGTGGGTCACACTTTCTGCATCCCATGATGTGATCGGTCGGCCGCCCACTGGCAGCACAGACGGCGCATCTGGGCTCGGCTCTGCAAACCGCAGCCATGTGGCCCGGTTCCCCACAACGGAAGCAAAGGTTGCTCCGGTCAACTTCCGACGGGCATTTGGGCTTCGTATGCCCAACCCCCAAGCATTTGAAGCACCGCAGTGGAGCAGGGGCAAGCACCCTCACCCTAGCGGTGGACCATCCAATACGCACTCGGCCTCCCTTGGCGATCGACTTGGCTGCTGCGACTGGGCATCTAACCCTGATGCAGCCTGAACCATCCGGAGAGAGCATAAGCTCCGTCAACTTAATTTTGTGCGGCTCACAACTTGCTACGACCGCAAGCTCCCGCAGCACATCCTCCTTACGTACGGAGTCGTCGAGGCCTGCTATGTGCAGGTCTGCCGTCTTCTCAGGCCGACGTACGACCGCCACCTCCGACAGAGCGTCGCGGAGTTTTTCGGCCAATAAATTGGCCTTTTCCCCAGTCGGGTCCCGCACCTCTAAAACTCTGCTGCCAGTTTGGCCCTCCCGCATTTTACAGCCTTCCTGTATGCCTAGCTCAGGAAGGGAGATCTTCTTTTTCGCTTTAGCGATCGCCTCCGCGTACGTGATTCCCCTTTGTATTGCTTCCGGTCGTAATTCGACAACCACTGCCGAGGTGCGAGGGGGTTTCAGTTTCGGCTTTTTCTTGGCAGACACACTTTTCTCCGCCGGAACCGGAGCCAACTTATTTACGGGGGCTCCTGTAGGAGCACCTGTCTTTGTCTTCTTTTTCTTCTTCCTCAATGCCTGCTGCCAGGCGTTATCCTGTACACGGGCGGGAGGAGGATCAACTTGTTCCACTCTACTTAAGGGAGGTGGCCCCACTCGACTTTGCGCTGGTTCTGGCGTCGTCTTGGCAGGAGGAATTGGGAGCCGCAGTCCGCTCAACCTATCCTCGAGCATTTTCTCCATCTTTGCCGCCAAGATCTCAGTTATTCTCTCTAGTGCCACCTCAGAGATGTTTGACCTGTCCGTAGCGTTCTTGGCAGTCGTCTGCTTGCGGAGATCCGCAACTTCCTTTTTTATAGCCTCCAGTTCCATGCGAAGGTTGGCGTTTTCGGCTTTGAGGCGAGAAACCTCGCTCTTCTCCGGACGGTTCGCGCAGGCCGTGGTCAACGGTGAGGCCTGGAACTCCATCACTTCCGCATCCGTTTGAGTGTTCCCTCCAAACGAGAAGGCCGGTGGTAACTGCGGCTCGGCCTCCGTCAGACTCTGCTCCCTTTGGTAGGGCTCCTGCCGGCAATGTTTCGCCTCAGCTCGGCTTTGAGCCATGCGACCTCTTTTGGACTTTCTTTTTAAAAGATTCTCATCTGCTTCCCGCGACTTAGATTTTGCAGGTGGTGAAAAGGCTGGGACCGCCTTTTCCTTGGAGCTTCCGCTGGACTTCTTACCCACCGAGGCGCAACCTAGTACTTCATCTCCAGATGGCGAGGATGACTTCCCCGACGACAGATATCTTTTGAAAGCCTCGGCAACACGCTTAGGCCCAAGCTTCTCGTCAATTATTTCGTCAAGCTCTCGAGCGAGCTCGTCAGCAGAATTTTCGGCAGATTCTTCGGCACTGTTTTTGGGTGGACTCTGTGCTTTGTCCGTACGTTTACCGACACCAGGATTTGGCGCCGTAAACCTCCCCTTATCGTCACGTTTTGTTTTATTAAAGCTTCTACTCATCTTGGACCCACGAAAATGGGAGAAATACCCGTCCGCCCGGGCAGAGATCCCGATGCCCGGGTAACCCTTCTACACCTTGGGGGGCGGGAGAGCCCAAGGGTGGCGATCAGGATTGGCCTCCTTTGCCAACCACCTGTAAACAGGCTTCCGGCACCTCGTCCTCAAATACCGGAACTTTAAGGATTTCTTTATAGAGGTTGTCTCCTCGCGGTCCCCATGAAGGCGACCCCCGCTCCTGCACTACGTACAGGGCTACGGTTTGGGTTTTTTATTGGGGTTGTCTCCCCTCGGCCCCCCGGAGCGGGCCCCTGGTCCTGCACTACGTACAGGGTAACAGGAGGGTCGGACTATTAGCCATCACGGTAAATGGGACCAAAATAAATTGTTCGCCATTTACAGTGACGCCCAGGGTGCACCGTCCCTCCCACTGCCCTTCCCAATCCACATACATGGACGGCGAAAAGCAGTAGAGGGAACACGGGGAGGTTGACCGACCACGCACCCCAACCTAACCTAACCTAACCTAACCTAACCTAACCTAACCTAACCTAACCTAACCTAACCTAACCTAACCTAACCTAACCTAACCTAACCTAACCTAACCTAACCTAACCTAACCTAACCTAACCTAACCTAACCTAACCTAACCTAACCTAACCTAACCTTTTTTTTTTTTTTTTTTTTTTTTTTCGAGGGGACCTCGGGTTACCGACTTCTTGGCCGCTGAGATTGCAGCCAAGCGAGTCCGGAGCTCTCCTCCGCACACATCCGACGGGTCAACAGCTCGTCGGATGTGTACGGAGGCATATCCGTTAAAACCCCCCGTTGTGACCGCACTGCCGGTTTGCGGCGGGATGGGTTCCTTTTTGGGAAGCAACCACCCCGCCCCGGCTGGCCCCGGCAAGCCGGGGCCCCGCCACGTGGGAGGCATCACGTCACAATGTAACGCCCCCCCAGATGGAAGAAGCTGTGCAATGCGGGCTTAGGAATCTCGAGCCTTCGCCCGCTGCTTCAGCCATCTGTACACCACCGGAGGGGACAGAAGGCCCCCTCCACTATTCCGCGTTATGGAGGAAGATAGCGGACAAACCGCCGCCTTCGACCCCCTGGCCTTCGACGCCTGCATGGATCCGCCTGGGCATCACCCTCGCGCAGTCTTTCTGTGGTCTCTTTCTGCGACATCACCTCCTCGCAGAAGGAGACCATTGCCTCCCAAGACCTCTTGCTTTCCAGCATGGCCCTGATCACGCTGGGCAGTGAGAGGTCAGTTCCTATCACTGAAGTCAGATTGTGGCGCTGTCTGCTCCAGGCTGCACACTCTTCCAAGGTGTGCTGCGCCGAGTCTCGAGCAGCGCCACATTCGTGGCACCTGGGGCTCGCCTCCCTTTGAATCTTGTGGAGGTAATCTCCAAAGCACCCATGGCCAGTGAGCACCTGGACAAGATGGTATGTTAAGGAACCATGCCGCCGCTCCACCCATCGCTGCAATACTGGTCGTATTGCGTCCACCGTGCGCCGACCATAGATGGCGGACTCAAGGTCCCCGGCCCAGCGCTCTAATACGACCTCCTGTGCATCCAGCCGGACTGCCTCTGTCTCCTCGAGTGTTGGGCGTTCGCCTCTCGCCTTGCATTCCACCCTGTACCTATACACAAGGTCGAGCACCTCCGCCTCAAGCTCCCAGGGCGGGGTGCCTGCCAGCACAAGAGCTGCCGCCGAGGAGACCGTGCGATACCCCCTGATTGCCCTTATTGCCACTGAACGCTGTGGCGCTCGCAGGAGCCCGCGGATTTTATCGTTCAGAGCCTCCACCCAGACTGGGGCCCCGTACAAAGCCATACTCTTGACGACAGTGGCATAAAGGCGCCGGCATGTAGTGCTCGGGCCACCAATGTTCGGTAACAGGCGTCCTAACGCCAGTGCCGTCCCAACCAGGCGTGGAGCAACTTTCTTAAAGTGCGACACAAAGCTCCAGCGACTATCGAGGGTCAGGCCAAGATACCTGATCGTTTTTGCGACTGGGACCCTTACTCCGTCCACCGAAATGTGTGCCCCTTCAGGCGGTCCCTCCCGTGGCTCATGAAAGTAAATCGCCTCTGTCTTATTCAGGGCCACCTCGAGCCCTAGCATCCTAATCCTCTGCACGACCAGGGTTGCACCTACAGTGGCCAAACGCGCTGCCTCCTGGTAGCTGCTGCCCCGAGCGGTGACAAGTGTATCGTCTGCGTAGCAGATCACGCTCATCCGGGGCAGCAGGATGCCGCGGAGCACCCAGTTATAACCAATGTTCCACAGGAGCGGGCCCAGAACCGACCCCTGTGGAACGCCGCAACTCACTTCTCGACTTTTCATAACGCCGCCAGGCCCTATATACTTGACTTGACGTCCTACGAGATAGCTGGCCACCAGCTTTTGCAGGTATTGTGGAACCTGATGAAACCGCAAACCCTCGAGTATACTTTCAAAGGGGATGGTGTTAAATGCGTTAGCAATATCCAAGGATACCGCCAGTACACCCTCACCCCTTGATTTAGCCTTTTCGCAGACGCTTTTAAGATCCTGAATAGCATCGACAGTGGACCTTCCAACCCTAAACCCATATTGCTGACCCGAGAGATCAGGCCCCGTCGTCACCAGATGTTCAGTGATACGAGCCGCGAGAATTCGCTCAAACAGTTTGGCTTCTTCATCGAGCAGCACTATCGGTCTGAAGGCCGATGGAGAACCCGGAGCTCGCCCCTCCTTTTTAAGAAGACATAAACGTCCCGTCTTCCACGCTACTGGAAACTCCCCCGACACGAGACAGGAAGTATAGAGCTCACGCAACTGCTCGCCAAGATGTTCTGACGCCGCCACCAAGACAAAACCTGGCACTCCGTTCGGGCCTGGAGCCTTCTTTTTAGCCCGCAGCTTGTCAACCGCCACTTCGAGCTCTGCTTCAGTGACGGGGGGGGCAAAATCTGCTGTCTCCTGGTCTCTTGTTGGAGCGGTCATTGTCGGTGGAATGAATGCACCTCTTCTCGGAAAGAGACCAGCCACCGCATCTTGCAGCAACTGTGGTTCAAGGTTTTCTGTACTGGGTGCCCCTTGCCGCATTTTGCTTCGCACTACCAAGTAAGGTCTCCCCCATGGGTCCCGGTCCAGGTCTTGGAGCCACTCCTCCCTGGCTCTTGATTTTGACCGTTCGATGGCAACCTGTAGTCTAAATTTACACTCCTTATAAGCGTCGTAGAGGAGACCTAACCTAACCTAACCTAACCTAACCTAACCTAACCTAACCTAACCTAACCTAACCTAACCTAACCTAACCTAACCTAACCTAACCTAACCTAACCTAACCTAACCTAACCTAACCTAACCTAACCTAACCTAACCTAACCTAACCTAACCTAACCTAACCTAACCTAACCTAACCTAACCTAACCTAACCTAACCTAACCTAACCTAACCTAACCTAACCTAACCTAACCTTTTTTTTTTTTTTTTTTTTTTTTTTTTTTTTTTTTTTTTTTTTTTGTTTTTTTTTTTTGTATGCCGAGGAAAAACGCATTTACGCGCTTCCCTTCCCGCTGGTGATCGCGAAGGGGGCATGTGGGACTCGCCAGGAGGGGACCGCAACATTCAACGTTACGGCTCCCTCCACGACTGCCTCCCGTAATTCCACCAGGTCAAAGCCCGATGGAATCCCAGGAGGAGGGAATACCCACTAAAAAACCCCGGCACCTGCCCTCTCGCCACCGAACGGTCATACGGGGGTCCATGGGTGGTAATCACCCCAATTGACCCGGTGGCTCGCCCGGCTACCCGGGCCCATCGCGGTTGGGAGATGGCCGGGCAAGTTTGGCCATCTCCCCAGACGGTCGGGACCGTGCAAGGCCGGTGATGGGTCACCACCCATCACCCGCGTGGTCCCTGTCAAAGCGGAATGAGGTGCGCAAAGCGCCTCCTCCTTCCGCCCACCCGCCTGCGTCGGAGCCGGTTCGCATGAGCCTCCTCTTCGCGAACCCGCTCCGATGCCTCCTTCTGGAGGATAACTTCCTCACAGAAGGAGACTACCGCCTCCCAGGATCTCTCGGTGGCCAACATGGCGCGTACCACGCTGGGCAGCGAGAGATCCCCCCCCACCACAGCAACCAGAGTACCGCGCTGCGGAGCCCAGGCAGGACACACCTCAAGGGTGTGCTGTGCACTGTCCTCCGCATCGCCGCACTCATGGCACTGTGGGGACGCCTCCTTTTCAATCCGACACAGATACTTTCCGAAGCACCCGTGCCCGGAAAGTATCTGTGTCAGCCTGAAGGTAAGCGCCCCATGCTTTCGGAAGCACCACTCCTGCAACAGGGGACGGACCGCCTCCAATGTTCTGGTCCCATATTGCTCCCGTTGCATGCACTCCTGCCATACCTCCATTTTAACCTCTTCGGCCATTTGTCGGAGGGCTAAGGCTTCCTCTAGGGCGGGACGTTCACCCCTCTCTATTGCCATCCGGCGATCCCTGTACACCTCCCTGAGCACCTGGGCTTCTAACTCCCAGGGAGGTGTACCAGCAAGTGCGCAAGCCGCCGCCCCTGCAACTGTTCTGTAGCCCCGGATTATGCGGAGCGCCATGGCCCTCTGCGCCTGTCGGAGCAATCTCTTATTATGATCGTTTAGTCGATCTGCCCACACCGGCGCGCCGTACATTGCCATACTACGCAGCACGCCGGCAAACAGCTTTCTACATTTGTCTCCCGGGCCCCCGATGTTGGGTAGGATTCGCCCAAGGGAGTTTGCCGTCTTTATGATTTTTGGGGCTAGCTGACGGAAGTGCTCCTCAAACTTCCACCTTCCGTCTAGAACTAGCCCCAAATACTTAATTGAGGGACGCAGTTGTATTACTGCATCGTCCACTGTTATGACTGTGCCCGCCGGTGGGCCCCTCCTTGGGCCGTGGAAGCAGGTGGCTTCAGTTTTTTCAATGGCCACATTCAGCCCCAGTTCCCTTATTCTGCCAATTACCAATGAGGCTCCTACACTAGCTAGACGTTTTGCCCCGTGGAGAGTCTCGCCCCGGGCGACCACCATCGTATCATCTGCGTAACACAGAACATTCATCCGGGGCAAGAGTCTCCCACGCAGAACCCAATCATAACCAATATTCCACAGGAGTGGCCCTAGGACCGACCCCTGTGGAACACCGCACACCATCTCTCTAGCCACCAGGCCTCCCTCGCCAGAGGGGTAGATGACTTCTCTGCCTTCTAGGTAGCTTCCTATCATTTTTATCAAATAGGGGGGCAAACCATGATACTGTAGCCCATCCCTAATGACCCCGAACGGCAGTGAATTGAAAGCGTTCCTTATGTCTAAGGAGACCGCTATTGCCACTTCCCCACGCTCTATGGCCCTCTCTGATATGTCCCTAAGTGCCTGGATGGCATCTATAGTCGACCGTTGTCTCCGGAAACCATATTGGTTTTCGGCTAGGTTAGGGCCCACCGTCTCCATGTGTTGCACGATCCTGTCGGCGAGAATCCGCTCCAACATTTTTGCTACCTCGTCGAGCAACACAACGGGACGGTAGGCCGATGGGGAGTCCAACGGTCGACCCTCTTTTAGGAGGAGGCACAAGCGCCCCCGCTTCCAATCCTTGGGGAATTCTCCCGCTTCCATACAATCACTAAAAAGATTCCGGAGAATTTCCCCAAGGTGTTTCAACGCTGCGGGCAGCACCCTCCCCGGAATGCCATCCGGGCCTGGCGCCTTTTTCTTTGACAGGAGCCGATCCACCACCCCTTCCATTTCGGCCTCTGTTACAGGGTAGAAACCTGAGTCTCCTTCGGCTGGGCTATGTGGAGTGATCAAGGGTGCCACCAGCGGTGTGTACCTTGGGAATAGGCTTGCCACTACCCTTGAGAGGAGTTCTGGCTCCATAGAATCCATTGGGGGCGCCTGATGGCGGAGTTTATTCCTAACCATCCGGAACGGGCGTCCCCATGGGTCTCTGTCTAAACTAGCCAAGAATTCCTCCCAGGCCTGATCCTTTGCTCGGGCGATGCCGACCTGAAAGGCCTTTTTTGCCTCTCTGTATGCTGTTAGGAGTCTTTGTGTCATTCCCGGCCTTCTTCTACGTCGGCGTCTATATCTTTGTAGGGCACGCCTAGCTCGGAGGCTGGCAGTCCGAAGAACCTCCATTTCCGCCGACCACCAATACACCTGCGATTTCTCGGGGGGACCATGGACCCTCGGCATTGCCGCGTCACAGACTGAAGTAAGAGAGCGAGTGAATTGACTTACTCGCTCCTCGATGCTCCCTTCCATCTGTCGGGACTCACTGCACCATGCTTCCACTATCGCCGCCTCCTCGGCTAACTCCTTATTCAGTTTCGTGATTGCCCACTTCGGGAAATAGGAACCTGCTGGGCGCGGACTGGCGGCAGGTACTCCTGCTCTCGGAGAGACCCTGAAGCGGATATACCTGTGATCCGAGAGGGTTTCTGGTTGCGTGAGTACTATCCAATTACTCACCCTTTCAGCCAGGGCAGGGGTCGCAAAAGTCAGGTCCACTCTAGATCCCCGGGTCCCCCGAACACAAGTGAATGTGGTGCCCCTATTAAGAATTACCAGCCCAGCGGCCATTGCCCAGTCATTAACCAGAGTGCCCTTTCTATCATTTGTGGGAGAGCCCCACGCCCGGTGTTTGGCGTTGAAATCCCCCGCTACCAGCACTTGCATGGGGCTCAACCTACGAACCACTCCACTCATTAAATTCAGCCATTGCTCAAGTTCAGCAACTGGCCGATTTGGGGAAAAGTAAGCCCCAAGGAGGGCAAAGTCATCCCATGTCACAGCCACGTAGCCCGGTCCCCTCTCTCTGACCGAGAGGGGATGGGAGAGGCTGGCTCTGACTGGTGCCAGGATGGCGACGGTTTCATCGTCATCTCTCACCCAGTTGCTGCGCTGGGGCACACAATACGGCTCTGAAATTACTAATAAATCCGATCGAAACTCCACTGCGTGCTGCATCAGGATGTCCTGTGCAGCAGCGCAGTGGTTGGTATTAGCCTGGAGAAAGTTGAGGGGCCTTCTGTCCATTAAGAAACTGTATCAACTATCTCCATGGCACTAGTGCCAGCCGCGTTTTCAGTCCTCCTAAACTTGGAGAAAAGTGATTTAGCTTTAACCGGCGGAGCACGGCAGCTTTTCCCACCCATGACATGTCCAGCAGGCAATTTCGCAGCCAGACACAAGGCGCATTTAGGCTCCCTGTCACAACCTGCAGCTTTATGGCCATCTTTGCCACACCTGTAGCACGCTTTGGTGCGGTCTACCTCCGCCGGGCATGCCTGGCGCGTATGGCCCACCGCCATGCATTTAAAGCATCGAAGTGGGAGGGCCTCCAGCAATTTAACCTGGGCGCAGCTCCACCCAACCATTAATTTTCCTGCTTCCACGAGGACCCTCGCTGCGGCAGTGGGACACTTGGTCATCACAACACCGAGTCCACCCGGGCCAATCCTGATCGGACCGACTTTTATGTGCTCCTTGGGGCACCCTCCTTTTTCCGCCATGATTTCTTGGATGTTATCACCTGTGACTGAATCGTCCAGACCGGAGATGCGTAGATCTACACGCTTTACCGGCCTGGAGACATTTGCGACGCCATCCAAGACCTCCCGGAGCCTCTCAGCCATTCGGTCTGCTATTTCCGCCCCAGTGGAACCCGGGATCTCGATCAAGCGGGCTCCAGTTTGGGTTATTTTCATATTCACCTGATCCAACCCAAGGTCCTTCAGTTTTATCGCCTGCTTTGCTTTGCTGATTACTTCCGCATAGTTAGTTCCCTTTTCCACCGCCTCTTGCGAAATTGTTATTACCACCGCTGCGGATTGGGGTGATTTTATTTTCTTCTTTTTTGGCTTTTTCGGTTTCTTCGGTGCAGGGTTCGAATTCGCCGTTTTTGCTTTTGCCTGCACTGGAGGGGCTTGTTTTTTGGGCCTGAGTGGCTTTCCTCCTTTACCCACCGTATTCCATTCGGCTTCCTTCTCGGCGTCGGGGTTTGTAGTCTCCAGCACCTGCGCCTCAGAATTCCCAGCTTGACGTAATTTGCCAGCCGCAGCTGCCGCATATGAGTGATTAGCCTCTTGGTTTTTTGATGCCGCTGCAGTATTGGCCGCTTTACGTTTATCCGCCTCAAGGAGGGGACGATGGTTTCGAGCCGGTAAAAGTCTATTATCCACCTCGAGGCCATCAATCTTGGCCTGAAACATGGCAGCTGATGCCTGTAAAGCGGTCCTTTGAACCTCATCCCAGAAATCAGCAGGCAGATTGAAAGGAATCTTTTCTCCAGCCCCCTCCAAGGTCTTTTTCTTCTCATTCCGTTTCAATTTGGCTACTTCCACACTCTTTTCCTCTGTGCGTTCCTTAAAAGCCTTCAACTCCTGCTGTAGGATTTCCACTTGCCTAGTCAGCCTCTCGTTGTTTTTCCTAAGACGCTTAACCTCCTCGTTGAGCTCTTGGTTGGAATTCTCATAGACCATATCTACGACCTTATTGCCCGCCTCACGGATTTTTTCCTTTATTTCGTTCTTAAGGGATTTGGCGCCATGGACCGCACTCCACATTTTGGTCATTTCCCTATTAACCGCTTCGGCAAGATCTACTGAGCTGGGTTCCAAAGGCGTCGAGTCCTCCATATTATTCTTCCGAAACTCCTGTGGCAACCCCTTTTCCAAGGACCGTTTTGTCGGTGATCCTTTGTTCGGGGACCCTTTCTTTTGCATCTTTCTTGGGCCCTCCAATTCCTCATCCTCTGAATTATCATACTCTTGGTCGACACTTTCTCCAAAGCCACGCTTCTTTGCGGGAGTCAGTCCGACATAGGAGCCTGACGTATTCAGTTTTCCCTCGGATCCTGTTTCCTTTAGTTTTCCCTTCCCCTTAGATTTCGCCTTACGGTTTGGTCCTTTCCTTCTGCTATTGGCGCTTACAACGCTAGTACTACTTTCGTCTCCGGCAGCACTGTCCAAATCCATCTCCGAATTAGTTGGGGGCTGAAGTTTGAAAAGCCCGTCATCCGATGCCGTCCTCGAGATTGGACGTCGAAAAACACCATCTGAAACCGACTCCGGCCTTTTAACCAACGAATGCATCCTACCAACATCTTCACTCGTGAAGCCTAACGACAAGCTTCCTCTACTCTCCGAGCCCGACCCACAACTTTCGCGAGCTCCTTCCGCATCCACAAATTTCTCCGACGCGGTCGAAAAACAACTCTCAACCGAGTTAACCCTTCTTTTCCCTTCCTTGCGCGGATCATCTGAGGGCGATGAATCGCCCTTCAGGAACTTCGAGCACGAAAGGTTTCCCAACGAGGAATTCGATCGAGTGCGAACACCCTCCGAATTCCCCAACAAACTTGATCCCGAATGGTCGGGTTTAGAATCGGCGCAGTTTTTCTTCGGACTCAGCGCTTTGTCCAACGAACATTTGCTGCTCCCCCCAGAATCCGTGGAGCATTTGCCAACCACCGAAGTGGTCGGGAGGGATTCTGTTTCCTTTCGGTCCCTACCCTCCTGAGGTACTAATAGTTCACATTTGTCCATTTCATGATTTTAATGCCTCTTTTTTGAGGGGATAGGCTCCCCTTGGTTTTTATAGTGGTGTCCTTCCACGCAGCCCCCACTAAAAGTGGCGGCCTCCAGCCCCGTACCACGTACGGGGTTCCGGCGCTCCTGTGACTTCGTCCGAAGACCACTGGGCCTACACAAGGCCCTCCACTCTCCGACCCGCACCGCCGCTGCTCGGAAACGTCCAAGACGCCGGCCGGGTCCCACCTCGCCAGACTATTCGCCGCCACTGCAACAGCAGTGGCGCCCAGGGTGCACCGCGTGGAGGTTGTCTGGCACGCACCCCAACCTAACCTAACCTAACCTAACCTAACCTAACCTAACCTTTTTTTTTTTTTTTTTTTTTTTTTTTTTTTTTTTTTATATGCCGAAGAAAAACGCATTTACGCGCTTCCCTTCCCGTTGGTGACCGGGAAGGGGGCATGTGGGACTCGCCAGGAGGGGACCGCAACATTCAACGTTGCGGCTCCCTCCACGACTGCCTCCCGTAATTCCACCAGGTCAGAGCCCGATGGAATCCCGGGAGGAGGGAATACCCACTAAAAAACTCCGGCACCTGCCCTCTCGCCGCTAAGCCGACAGCAAAGGCTGTATGTGGGCCCGTGGATGGCAATCACCACAACGGCAAAGCGCGGCCTGCCCGCATCCGGGCCTCCTCCGATGGGGAATGGCCGGGCAAGTTTGGCCATTCCCCCCCTCTCATCAGGGCCGTGCAAGGCGAGCGGTGGTTCACCTCCCACCGCCCGCTTGGCCCCGACAGGGGGACAAATCCCCCCCCTCAACTGCTCCTGTGCGCCTCTCCTCGCCGAGAGGTGTGGGGAACATCCTGGGGCGTACTCGCCCGCTCGTCTGCCGTAACCCGCTGGCGCTCCGCGCCCTTACCCCTTGTGACCGGTGGGTCACACATTCTGCAGCCCATGATGTGGTTGGTCGGCCGCCCACTGGCAGCACAGACGGCGCATCTGGGCTCGGCTCTGCAAACCGCAGCCATATGGCCCGGTTCCCCACAACGGAAGCAAAGATTGCTCCGGTCGACTTCCGACGGGCATTTGGGCTTCGTATGCCCTACCCCCAAGCATTTAAAGCACCGCAGGGGAGCGGGTTTTAACACCCTCACCTTAGCGGTGGACCACCCAATTCGCACTCGGCCTCCCTTGGCGATCGACTTGGCTGCTGCGACCGGGCATCTCACCCTAATGCAGCCTGTGCCATCCGAAGAGAGCATGAGCTCTGTCGACTTGATGCTGTGTGGCTCGCAGCCTGTTATAACCGCAAGCTCTCTTAGCACGTCTTGTTTCCGTACGGAATCATCAAGGCCTGCAATGTGCAGGTCTGCCGTCTTTTCAGGCCGGCGAACGACCGCCACCTCCGAGAGTACGTCGCGGAGTTTTTCGGCCAACAGATTGGCCTTTTCCCCAGTCGGGTCCCGCAGCTCTAAGACTCTGTTGCCAGTTTGGCCCTCACGCATTTTACAGCCTTCCTGGATACCTAACTCAGGAAGGGAGATCTTCTTTTTGGCATCAGCCAACACCTCTGCATACGAAAGACCCCTTTCTATCGCTTCCGGCAGCAGGTCAACTACCACCGCCGAGGTGCGCAGGGTTTTTAACTTCACCTTTTTCCTTGAGGCCGTCTTTGTTTCCCCTGGAATCGGGGGGACCGACTTGTCTTTGACTTTCGCCTTCTTCTTTTTCCTCCTCGAGGCTGACTGCCAGGCGTTATCCTGGACACGGGCGGGGGGAGGATCGGCTTGATCTACTCTATTCGTGGAAGGTGGCTCCACTCGGCTTCGCGCTGGATCTAGCGTCTTTTTGGCGGGAGGGGATGGGAGCCGCAGTCCGCTCAACCTGTCCTCCAGCATTCTATCCATCTTTGCCGCCAGGAATTCCATTAGCCCCTCCAATGCCACCTCAGAGATGGTAAACCCGTCTGTGGCGTTCCTAGCATTCGACTGCTTGCGGAGGTCCGCAACTTCCTTCTTAATCGCCTCCAGCTCCGTACGAAGGTTGGCGTTTTCAGCTTTCAGGCGAGCAACCTCGCTCTCCTCGGGACGGTTTCCACAGGCCGTGGTCAACGGTGCGGCCTGGAACTCCATGACTTCCGGGCTCGTTTGAGGCCTCTCTCCAAACGAGAAGACTGGAGACATCTGCGGCTCAGTCTTCGTCTCACTACGCTCCCTTTGACAGGGCTCATTCCGGCTTTGTGTTGTTCCAGCTCTAGTTTGAGTAATTCGACCCCTTTTCGACTTAGACTTTCTTGCAGTCGCTTCGGCTTCCCGCGAATTTGGTTGCGCTAGTGGTGAAGTGGCTGGGACCGCCTCTTCTTTAAGGCCTCCGCCGGACTTTTTACTGGCAGCAGCACAACCCCGTACTTCTTCTTCAGAGTGAGTCGTCGAGGATGACTTCCCCGATGACAATCGCCTTTTAAATGCCTCGGCGATAGCTTGAGCCCCAAGCTTACGGTCGATGATCTCATCGAGCTCTAACGCGAAATCTTCTTCAGAATTGGCACTGTTTATTGATGGACTCCGTGCTTCGTCCGTACGTTTACCGGCACCAGAAGCTGGCGCCGTAAACCTCCCCTTAACATCACGACATTGTTTTTTAGACTTATTCATATTGGACCCACGAGTGCGGGAGAAATCGCAGTCCGCCCGGGCAGAGATCCCAATACCCGGGTAACCCTTCTACACCTTGGGGGGCGGGAAGTGCCCAAGGGTGGCGATCCAAGGTTGGCTTCCTCAACCAACCACCTGTAAACAGGCTTCCGGCACCTCGTCCTCAAATACCGGAACTTTAAGGATTTCTTTATAGAGGTTGTCTCCTCGCGGTCCCCATGAAGGCGACCCCCGCTCCTGCACTACGTACAGGGCTACGGTTTGGGTTTTTTATTGGGGTTGCCTCCCCTCGGCCCCCCGAAGCGGGCCCCTGGTCCTGCACTACGTACAGGGTAACAGGAGGGTCGAACTATTAGCCATCACGGTAAATGGGACCAAAATGAATTGTTCGCCATTTACAGTGACGCCCAGGGTGCACCGTCCCTCCCACTGCCTTTCCCAATCCACATACATGGACGGGGACAAGCAGTAGAGGGAACACGGGGAGGTTGTCCGACCACGCACCCCAACCTAACCTAACCTAACCTAACCTAACCTAACCTAACCTAACCTAACCTAACCTAACCTAACCTAACCTAACCTAACCTAACCTAACCTAACCTAACCTAACCTAACCTAACCTAACCTAACCTAACCTAACCTAACCTAACCTAACCTAACCTAACCTAACCTAACCTAACCTAACCTAACCTAACCTAACCTTTTTTTTTTTTTTTTTTTTTTTTTTTTTTTTGTATGCCGAGGAAAAACGCATTTACGCGCTTCCCTTCCCGCTGGTGATCGGGAAGGGGGCATGTGGGACTCGCCAGGAGGGGACCGCAACATTCAACGTTGCGGCTCCCTCCACGACTGCCTCCCGTAATTCCACCAGGTCAAAGCCCGATGGAATCCCAGGAGGAGGGAATACCCACTAAAAAACCCCGGCACCTGCCCTCTCGCCACCGATCGGTCATACGGGGGTCCATGGGTGGTAATCACCCCAATTGACCCGGTGGCTCGCCCGGCTACCCGGGCCCCTCGCGGTTGGGAGATGGCCGGGCAAGTTTGGCCATCTCCCCAGACGGTCGGGACCGTGCAATGCCGGTGATGGGTCACCACCCATCACCTGCGTGGTCCCTGTTAAAGCGGAATGAGGTGCGCAAAGCGCCTCCTCCTTACGCCCACCCGCCTGCGTCGGAGCCGGTTCGCATGAGCCTCCTCTTCGCGAACCCGCTCCGATGCCTCCTTCTGGAGGATAACTTCCTCACAGAAGGAGACTACCGCCTCCCAGGATCTCTCGGTGGCCAACATGGCGCGTACCACGCTGGGCAGCGAGAGATC
The DNA here is from genome assembly GCA_943789525.1 of Agriphila geniculea. Lineage (NCBI taxonomy): Eukaryota > Metazoa > Arthropoda > Insecta > Lepidoptera > Crambidae > Agriphila > Agriphila geniculea. Next base: position 24,069,938 of record OX038889.1, on the reverse strand, counting down.
CCTCCCCACCACAGTGACCAGATTACCGCGCTGCGGAGCCCAGGCAGGACACACCTCAAGGGTGTGCTGTGCACTGTCCTCCGCATCGCCGCACTCATAGCACTGTGGGGACGCCTCCTTTCCAATCCGGCACAGATACTTTCCGAAGCACCCGTGCCCGGAAAGTATCTGTGCTAGCCTGAAGGTAAGCGCCCCATGCTTTCGGAAGCACCACTCCTGCAACAGGGGACGGATCGCCTCCAGTGTTCTGGTCCCATATTGCTCCCGTTCCATGCACTCCTGCCACACCTCCATTTTAACCTCTTCGGCCATTTGTCGGAGGGCTAAAACTTCCTCTAGGGCGGGTCGTTCACGCCTCTCCAGTGCCATCCGGCGATCCCTGTACACCTCCCTGAGCACCTGGGCTTCTAACTCCCAGGGAGGTGTACCGGCGATTGCGCAAGCTGCCGCACCCGCAACTGTTCTGTAGCCCCGGATAATGCGGAGCGCCGTGGCCCTCTGCGCCCGTCGGAGCAACCTCTTATTGTGATCGTTAAGTCGATCTGCCCACACCGGCGCGCCGTACATAGCCATACTACGCAGCACGCCGGCAAACAACTTTCTACATTTGTCTCCCGGGCCCCCAATGTTGGGAAGTATGCGCCCAAGGGAGTTTGCAGTCTTTGTGAGTTTTGGGGCTAGCTGACGGAAGTGCTCCTCAAACTTCCACCTTCCGTCTAAAACTAGCCCCAAATATTTAATTGAGGGACGCAGTTGAATCACGGCGTCGTCCACCGTTATAAATGTCCCCGCTGGTGGGCCCCTCCTTGGGCCGTGGAAGCAGGTGGCTTCCGTCTTTTCAATGGCCACATTCAGCCCCAGTTCCCTTATTCTTCCAATTACCAAGGAGGTTCCCACACTAGCTAGGCGTTTTGCATCGTGGAGAGTCTCGCCCCGGGCGACCACCAACGTATCGTCTGCGTAACACAAGACATTCATCTTGGGCAAGAGTATCCCACGCAGGACCCAATCGTAGCCGATGTTCCACAGGAGTGGCCCTAGGACCGACCCCTGTGGAACACCGCATACCATCTCTCTAGCGACCATGCCTCTCTCGCCAGAGGGGTAGACAACTTCTCTGCCTTCCAGGTAGCTTCCTATCATTTTTATCAAATAGGGGGGTAAACCATGATACAGTAGCCCATCCCTAATGACCCCAAACGGAAGCGAATTGAAGGCGTTCCTTATGTCTAAAGAGACCGCTATTGCCACTTCCCCTCGCTCTATGGCCCTCTCTGTTATGTCCCTAAGGGCCTGTATGGCATCTATGGTCGACCGTTGTCTCCGGAAGCCATACTGGTTTTCGGCTAGGTTAGGGCCCACCGTTTCCATGTGTTGCACGATCCTGTCGGCGAGAATCCGCTCCAACATTTTTGCTACCTCGTCGAGCAACACAACGGGACGGTAGGCCGACGGTGAGTCTAGCGGTCGACCCTCCTTTAGGAGAAGACAAAGGCGCCCTCGTTTCCAAACCTTGGGGAACTCTCCCGCTTCTATACAGTCGCTGAAAAGCTCCCGGAGAGATTCCCCAAGGTGTTTTAGCGCTACGGGCAGCACCCTCCCAGGGATGCCATCAGGGCCCGGTGCTTTCTTCTTTGATTGGAGCCTCTCTATTACCCCTTCCATCTCCGCCTCCGTTACCCGATAAAATCCTGATTCCTCTTCCGACGGTCTTTGTGGGCCGAACAAGGGTGCCACCAGCGGCGAGAAGCCAGGAAATAGGCTAGTCACCACCCTTGAGAGGACTTCTGGCTCCATGGAGGCCATAGGAGGCGCTTGATGGCGGAGTTTGTTCCTTACCATCTTAAATGGGCGCCCCCATGGATCCCTGTCCAGACTAGCCAGAAAATCCTCCCAAGCCTGATCCTTCGCTTTAGCTATTCCCACTTGAAAGGCCTTCTTGGCATCTTTGTAGGCCGTCAGAAGTCTCCGTATCATCCCTGGCCTTCTCCTGCGTCTGCGCCTGCCTCTCTGTAAGGCACGTCTGGCCCTTAAGCTGGCTGCCCTTAAGACCTCAAGCTCCGCCGTCCACCAATATACTTGCGATTTCTCGGGAGGGCCGTGGACCCTGGGCATAGCCGCATCGCATATCGCTGTAAGGGAGCGAGTAAATTCCCTAACACGCTGCTCAATGCTCCCTTCCGTTCGACGGGCTTCGCTGCACCAGGCCTCCACAATCGCAGCCTCCTCTGCCAACTCCTTGTTAAGTTTCGTAATTGCCCATCTTGGAAAATAGGAGTTTGCTGGACGTGGGTTTACCGCAGATATCCCTGCCCTTGGTAAGACGTTGAACCGAATATACCTGTGGTCCGACAGGGATTCGGGTTCCACTAGGACCCTCCAGTTTCTCACCCTGTCGGCCAAGGCAGGAGTCGCGAAGGTCAGATCGACCCTTGATCCCCGGACCCCCCGGACACAGGTGGGTGTGGTGCCCCTGTTAAGAATGACCAGCCCAGCAGACATTGCCCAATTGTTTACCATTGTGCCTTTTCTATCAATGGTGGGAGAGCCCCACGCTGAATGTTTGGCATTAAAATCCCCTGCCACAAGCACCTGCATGGGACTCAACCGCCGAACCACTCCGCTCATTACATTCAGCCATTGTGCCAAATCGGCCAACGGCCGGTTGGGGGAGAAGTAGGCGCCGACCAGGGCAAAATCTCCCCAGGCCACAGCCACATAACCCGGTCCCCTCTCTCTAACCGAGAGGGGAGGGGAGAGGGTGGCCCTAACCGGCGCCAGAATAGCGACGGTGTCCTCGTCGTCTCCTACCCAATTGTCGCGCTGGGGCACACAATACGGCTCGGAGATCACTAGTAGATCCGATCTAAACTCCACTGCGTACTGCATCAGGAGATCCTGTGCAGCAGCGCAGTGGTTAGTATTTGCCTGTAAAAAGTTAAGGTCCCTATTGTCCATTAAGAGGCAATTTCGACTATCTCCATGGCATCTCTACCATTCCCGCTTCCTGCCTCCTTAAACCTGGTTGGCACTTTAACCTTGACAGGCGGAGCTCGACAGCTTTTCCCCCCCATCACATGACCTGCAGGCAGTTTTGCTGCAAGACACAAGGCGCAATTAGGGTCACTGACACATGTTGCAGCTCGGTGCCCTTCCTTGCCACACCTGTAGCAGACTTTTGAGCGGTCTATATCCGCCTTGCAAACCTGGCGCGTATGTCCCGCCGCCATACATCTATAGCAGCGGAGCGGAAGGGCCTCCAGCAGTTTGACCTGCGCGCAACTCCACCCCACCATTATTTTCCCGGCTTCAACTAACACCTTCGCTGCGGCGGTGGGACATTTCGTCATTACCATTCCGAGACCGCCCGGACCAGCCCTGATGGGTCCCACCTTAATGTGCTCCTTAGGGCACCCACCTTTTACCGCCATGGTTTCCTGGATAACCTCCACCGTAACCGAGTCATCCAGCCCGGAAATGCGCACATCTACGCACTTCACGGGTCTGGAGACTTTAGCAAATCCCTCCAGTGCACCCCGAAGCTTGTCCGCCATCAGGTCAGCTTTTGCAGCTCCGTCCGAGCCTGGAATCTCAATTAAGCGAGCCCCTGTTTGAGTGATCTTAAAGTTAATTTTATCCAACCCCAGATCCTCCAACTTTACCGCCTGCCTGGCCTTATTGATTGCCTCTGCATACGTAGCACCCTTTTCCAGCTGTTCCGTTGGAATTGTTATTACCAACGCTGCCGTTTTAGGAGTTGTTATCTTCTTGTTTTTCGGCTTTCTCTGTGCCTTCTTTGGCTTTTCCGTATTGGCATTTGGCTGCGCTTTAGGAGTTTGCTTTTTCTCCTTTCGCGGTTTCCCCCCCTTCCCAGCAATTTGCCAATCCGTCTCCTTCGCAGTGTTTGGAATTGGTACTCCCGGAGACTGCGTCTCCGCTTCCCTAGCCGGCCGAGGATTTGCCCCCGCAGCTTCAGCATATGAGGAAGGCATCCCAGGCCCTCTCGGCGTCGCTGCGGTATGATTAGCCCTCCTTTTATCCGCTTCGAGAGGGGGACGGTGGATTGGGGCAGGCGGGATCCTTCCATCCACCTCTAAGCCATCAAACCTAGCCTGAAACACAGACTGTGCTGCCGCAATAGCAGCTTTCCTAGCCTCCTCCAAATAAAGTTCAGACATCTCAGCGAATGTTCTCTCATCCGCCCCTGCATTAGTCCGTTTCTTTTCAGCTCTTTTAAGCTTTGCTAGCTCCGCATTCGTTTCTTGTGCCGCTTCTTTAAAAGCCTTCAATTCCCGTGTTAAGTGCCCCAGCTGGTTTGACAGTTTTTGGTTTTCCGCCGTCAAACGTCTTACCTCCTCGCCAAGCGACTGACTCTCGCTTTGATGAACCATTTCCATTACCTTATTGGCCACCCTCCGAATTTCTTTCTTCACGTCATTTTTTATAAACTTAGCCCCATGAACTGCGGTCCATAGTCCAGTCAATTCTGAGTTAACCGCCTTACAACCTAACCTAACCTAACCTAACCTAACCTAACCTAACCTAACCTAACCTAACCTAACCTAACCTAACCTAACCTAACCTAACCTTTTTTTTTTTTTTTTTTTTTTTTTTTTTTTTTTTTTTTTTTTTTTTTTTTTTTTTTTTTTTTTTTTTTTTTTTATGCCGAGGAAAAACGCATTTACGCGCCTCCCTTCCCGTTGGTGACCGGGAAGGGGACATGTGGGACTCGCCAGGAGGGGACCGCAACATTCAACGTTGCGGCTCCCTCCACGACTGCCTCCTGTTATTCCACCGAGTCGGGGCCCGATGGAATCCCAGGAGGAGGGAATACCCACTAAAAAACCCCGGCACCTACCCTCTCGCCGCTAGTGCCGCCAGCCAAGGGGCTGTGTGGGGGGCCGTGTTTGGCATTCTCCCCAACGGCAACGCGGCCTGCCCGGCTACCCAGGCCTCCTCCGCCGGGGAATGGCCGGGTAAGTTTGGCCATTCCCCCCCACTCGTCAGAGCCGTGCAAGGCGAGCAGTGGTTCACCTCCCACTGCCCGCTTGGCTCCGACTGGGGGACAGATGGTATGTCCCCCCCATCACCGGCTCCCACGCCCTTCTCCTCACCGAGAAGAGTGGGGAGCGTCCCGGGGCAAGCCCCCTCCAGACGGGAGAATCCGCTCAGACGGACATCTCCGTGCTCCTCCCATCAACCTCTGGTGCGCTGGCAATCTTGCTCCCGGGGCCGCCGCCCTTCGTTATCGGGGGATTGCACAGGCGACTACCCATAAGGTGATTCGCCGGCTTGTTGTGTGCCAAGCACACTAGGCATTTGGCTTCAGCTGCGCAAGTCTCCGCTTTGTGTCCCGGCTGTCCGCAATTAAAACACACGCCACTCCGATCCTCGCCTGTGCATTTCGGCTTTGTATGCCCCAGTCCCAGACACCTGTAACAGCGAAGGGGACGTGGGGCAATGGCGCTGATGTAAGCCATACTCCACCCAATCTGCATTCTTTTTAGGTCACACGCTAATTTGGCCAGGGTGACCGGGAGCCTCATCTTAACAAAGCCCGTCCCATTCTTCCGCGATCTCACCTCGGTGGCCTTTATCAGGGATGAGTTGCATCCTATCTTGTTCGCGATTGCCGCCAGAACCTCGTCGCGCTGGACCGTCTCTTCCAGGCCTGTCACCTGTATTTCAGCCATCTTTTGAGGTCGATTTACTACCGCCACTTCACCGATCAGTTCTCGGAGTTTACCGGCCAACTTTTCTGCCTTCTCATCATCTTTTTCCAGCAACTGGAGGATTCTGCCTCCTGTCTGGGACTCTTTCATTACGAAGCCCTCTAGCCCTAACTCTGGGAGGGAGATATTAGTCCTCGCCTTCTTAATTATGCCGGCATAAGTTTCCCCCTTTTCCACCGCCTCCGGAAGCAAGGTCACCGTAACAGCTGACGTCTGAGGAGGGCGGAGACTTGTCACCTTAGGCTTAGGTAAGTTCGAAGTTTCCGGCGCTGGAGTTTTCGGCTTGCTTGGAGCCCTTCTTTGAGGCTGCCCAACTGGCTTAGGGGCAGCTGCCGCCGCGTAGGATTTTTGGGGGCCTTGGCTCAGCCTTTCTTCTGTTCTTCGTGGAGGCGCGCCTGTTCCACTACCCAGCTTTTGGTCAATGAGCTTGCTCACGGAGGACAGCATCTCATTCTTCGCGTCCCCGATCATTTTTATCAGCCTTTTTTCCCCCTCCGCTGACTTCGCCTTTTCTGCCTCAAACATTTGCCGTTGATTTATCAGCGCCTCCTCATAGTCCCGCATACTAGACTGCAGTTGCTTCTCTCTACCCTCTAAACGCTCCAAAGAGCCCTTCAACTTGCTGATCTGTTCGGTTTTCTGCGTAATGTACCTCAGATTAACACGCTCGAAATCAGACAGTCCGCCATTTATCTTTTCAAACAGACCACTTAAGGCAGCTCTTGTGTCTGATGGCAATTCTTGCTCATCCAGTATCTCCGACAGCTGTTTAGCAGATCTCCATATTTGTTTCATCGCTTCATGCATATCGAGAATGAGATCAGCCTCATACTCCTCCTCTGTTTCATCATCTGTCCCCATTATCATCTCCAACTCTGAATCTGGCTCTGAGGCTGCCGAAGAGACTTCTTCTGAAGCAGTCGGGGCATCCTTTTCTGTAGCACCCGGAGAATCTCTTGCCTTCTCATCATCTCCTCCTGCCCTTTCCAGTACCACAATCGCCTCTTTTATTTTAGTCTTAAGGGAGTTCGCGGCTACTTCCGTCTTCCTCCTCTTACTCCCTCTGGTTTCTACGGCACAGTTTAGGCTCGGACTCTGTGCGTTGTCCTTCGCAGTATTGCCACCTTTTTTATTCACGTTTTTCTTTTTTAAACTATTCATAATTGGACCCACGAGTGCGGGAGAAATCGCAGTCCGCCCGGGCAGAGATCCCAATACCCGGGTAACCCTTCTACACCTTGGGGGGCGGGAGTTGCCCAAGGGTGGCGATCCAAGGTTGGCTTCCTCAACCAACCTAACCTAACCTAACCTAACCTAACCTAACCTAACCTAACCTAACCTAACCTAACCTAACCTTTTTTTTTTTTTTTTTTTTTTTTTTTTTTTTTTTTTTTTTTTTTAACGTGAGGAAAAACGCGTGCTTATGCGTACTCCGTCGCTTGGGAGAGCGACGGCAGTTATGTGGGACTCTCCCACGGAAGCCGCCAGCGACTGAACGCCAGCGACACCGCTTTCCGCCTAGCCGATCCCCCACTCAGCCCCTGCGGGCTGGATGGGGGGCCGGAAGGGGGGGCCTACCCACTAAAAAACCCCACGCTGTGCCCTCTGCCCATATCTGCCCTAGCTACGAGAATACTTTTGGTATTACTTTCGCGGCCAAGGCAGTGGGTTGCTCGCCGAAGCAAGCCCACCTTGGGATGCAGAAACTACTTCTGCCATCCCGCGGGATTTCTCCCAAACGCCAGGAAGCGCACAGCACAGTAGCGCACTAACCAGCTTGGGGTCCATAAACCTCAGAGCAGGGCCTCCCAACCCATGCTCAGGACCCACTAGCAGCGTACTGCCTGCAAGGTCTCCGCATTCATGTGAACATGGACGCATAACCCCTTACAAGTTTCCGCATTCGATGGAGACACGTAAGCCTTCGGATTAAGCACCACCTGCGCACACCTCAGGCTCACTGTCTCAGAGCGTCCGTCCTGTAAGGACTTTCGCTCCCTCTGCGCGTACTATCAAAGTGGTTTCCGCCTCTTTGTAAAACAAAGACGCGTACTCCCGCTTAGATCTCCGCATTCGTTCGAGTTGTGAGCTTCCAAGGGAAAATAGTGCGCCATCTGCGCTTTCCCTCAGTCACTCGGGTGCGTACTACCCGGGTGGATACGATAATCATAAAATTACCAATCCTCCTGGGTTTCCGCTCCCACAGTGGGTTTAGTACTACATGCCATCTGCACTGTCCTAAAACCCACTGTTTTCGAGCGGCCACCTCCGAAGAGACTTTCGCTCCCCTCGCGCGTACTGTCTAAATGGTTTCCGCCTCCATGTTAAACATAGACACGTAGTCCCTCTTAGACCTCCGCATTCGTTCGAGTTGTGAGCTTCCAAGGGAAAATAGTGCGCCATCTGCGCTTTCCCTCAGTCACTAGGGTGCGTACTACCCAGTGGATACGGTAATCATAAAATTACCAATCCTCCTGGGTTTCCGCTCCCTCAGTGGGTTTAGTACTACATGCCATCTGCACTGTCCTAAAACCCACTGCTTTTGAGCGGCCACCTCCGAAGAGACTTTCGCTCCCCTCACGCGTACTGTCTAAATGGTTTCCGTCTCCATGTTAAACATAGACACGTAGTCCCTCTTAGACCTCCGCAATCGTTCGAAAGGGTTCTAGGGGATGCGCCACCCGCGCTTTCCCCTAGACCCCAAGACGTACAACCAGAAAAGGCTTTTCGTCTTTGACACGCTAGCCCGTAAGGCCCACGGTCTGCGAGCAATCATCTCCGAAGAGACTTTCGCTCTCGTCTCGTGCGTACTATCTGAAAGGTTTCCGTCTCCATGTTAAACATAGACACGTAGTCCCTCTTAGACCTCCGCAATCGTTCAAAAGGGTTCTAGGGGATGCGCCACCCGCGCTTTCCCTTAGTCCCCAAGACGTACAACCAGAAAAGGCTTTTCGTCTTCGACACGCTAGCCCGTAAGGCCCACGGTCTGCGAGCAATCATCTCCGAAGAGACTTTCGCTCTCGTCTCGTGCGTACTATCTGAAAGGTTTCCGTCTCCATGTTAAACATAGAAGCATACTCCCTCTTAGACCTCCGCATTCGTTCGAGTTGTGAGCTTCCAAGGGAAAATAGTGCGCCATCTGCGCTTTCCCTCAGTCACTCGGGTGCGTACTACCCAGTGGATACGGTAATCATGAAATTATCAATCCTCCTGGGTTTCCGCTCCCTCAGTGGGTTTAGTACTACATGCCATCTGCACTGTCCTAAAACCCACTCTTTTCGAGCGGCCGCCTCCGAAGAGACTTTCGCTCCCCTCTCGCGTACTGTCAAAATGGTTTCCGCCTCCATGTAAACATAGAAGCATACTCCCTCTTAGACCTCCGCAATCGTTCGAAAGGGTTCTAGGGGATGCGCCACCCGCGCTTTCCCCTAGTCCCCAAGACGTACAACCAGATAAGGCTTTTCGTCTTCGACACGCTAGCCCGTAAGGCCCACGGTCTGCGAGCAATCATCTCCGAAGAGACTTTCGCTCTCGTCTCGTGCGTACTATCTGAAAGGTTTCCGTCTCCATGTTAAACATAGAAGCATACTCCCTCTTAGACCTCCGCATTCGTTCGAGTTGTGAGCTTCCAAGGGAAAATAGTGCGCCATCTGCGCTTTCCCTCAGTCACTCGGGTGCGTACTACCCAGTGGATACGGTAATCATGAAATTACCAATCCTCCTGGGTTTCCGCTCCCTCAGTGGGTTTAGTACTACATGCCATCTGCACTGTCCTAAAACCCACTCTTTTCGAGCGGCCGCCTCCGAAGAGACTTTCGCTCCCCTCTCGCGTACTGTCAAAATGGTTTCCGCCACCATGTAAACATAGAAGCATACTCCCTCTTAGACCTCCGCAATCGTTCGAAAGGGTTCTAGGGGATGCGCCACCCGCGCTTTCCCATAGTCCCTAAGACGTACAACCAGATAAGGCTTTTCGTCTTCGACACGCTAGCCCATAAGGCCCACGGTCTGCGAGCAATCATCTCCGAAGAGACTTTCGCTCTCGTCTCGTGCGTACTATCTGAAAGGTTTCCGTCTCCATGTTAAACATAGACACGTAGTCCCTCTTAGACCTCCGCAATCGTTCAAAAGGGTTCTAGGGGATGTGCCAACCGCGCTTTCCCCTAGTCCCCAAGACGTGCAACCAGATAAGGCTTTTCGTCTTCAACACGCTAGCCCGTAAGGCCCACGGTCTGCGAGCAATCATCTCCGAAGAGACTTTCGCTCTCGTCTCGTGCGTACTATCTGAAAGGTTTCCGTCTCCATGTTAAACATAGACACGTAGTCCCTCTTAGACCTCGGCAATCATTCGAAAGGGTTCTAGGGGATGCGCCACGCGCGCTCTCCTAGTCCCCAAGACGTACAACCAAAATAGGCTTTCGTCTCCGACACGCTAGCCTGTAAGGCCCACGGTCTGCGAGCAATCATCTCCGAAGAGACATTCGCTCTCGTCTCGCGCGTACTATCTGAAAGATTTCCGTCTCCATGTTAAACATAGACACGTAGTCTCTCTTAGACCTCCGCAGTCGTTCGAACGAGGTTCAGGGTAAGCGCCACCTGCGCTCATCCCTGGTCCCTCGGTGTCGGATTATTAGCCGCCAGCTGTAAAAGAAGCTCAAAAGAGTCTTTTACAGAGACGCCCAGGGTGCACCGGCCCTCCCACTGTCTTTCCCAGTCCACGGATGCACTGGGACAAACAGTAGTCTGGCACACGAGGAGGTTATCCGACCACGCACCCCACCTAACCTAACCTAACCTAACCTAACCTAACCTAACCTAACCTAACCTAACCTAACCTAACCTAACCTAACCTAACCTAACCTAACCTAACCTAACCTAACCTAACCTAACCTAACCTAACCTAACCTAACCTAACCTAACCTAACCTAACCTAACCTAACCTAACCTAACCTAACCTAACCTAACCAAAACAATTATTTACTCCGACTCTATGTCATCATTAGAAGCTATACAAGATCGTAGCAGCAAACACAAATTGGTAGCGGAGATTCACGAGATCTTGATGCGACATAGCGGTCAAATAAGCTTCGTCTGGGTGCGCAGCCACATCGGGATACTTGGCAATGAGGCGGCCGACGTTTTAGCAGGAGAGGCTTGCAAACAACGACGAAGCTTTGCGTACGATCGGTTCGCCTCATCATACGTGAAAACTCAACTGCGTAAGAAATCGTTGACTGAGTGGCAGCAGAGATACACTGCGGCGCCACAAGGCAGTACAACAAAAGGCTGGCTGCCATCAATCAACGATTTCCGAACAGTGCTAAGCAAAACCGGCATATCCTTCAGCCTCACACAAATTCTGACTGGACATGGCTATCACAAGTCTTACTTGCACCGATTTAAAATCACCGAGGACGATTTGTGCCCTTGTGATGGTCAAAGCACTCAGGATTTAAAACACTTGCTCGAATCATGTCCAAGATACCAAAATCAACGATACAACCACGTTATGAAATGCAGAAATTTAGACATTGACCCATTCGATTTAATCAAAATTACCGAGAAAGAAACCACAACAGAGTCATTCTTAAAATTTATCGAATACATTGTAAACACACTTAAACAATTTAACGGAACATAATGAGACACAATAAAAACATCGAGATCAATAACACTACGCGAACAAAATTATAAAAATACATTATATATATTATATTTATCATATTTTTACCACTCCAAGTAAATCATAACGGTAAGAAGTATCAAATTGCTTCGCACCTTCTCAATCTGAACCCAACATACAAAACTAATCTAAAAACCCATAGAGAACCAAATAATTTTAATAAAAAAAAAAAAAAAAAAAACCTAACCTAACCTAACCTAACCTTTTTTTTTTTTTTTTTTTTTTTTCGAGGGGACCTCGGGTTACCGACTTCTTGGCCGCTGAGATTGCAGCCAAGCGAGTCCGGAGCTCTCCTCCGCACACATCCGACGGGTCAACAGCTCGTCGGATGTGTACGGAGGCATATCCGTTAAAACCCCCCGTTGTGACCGCACTGCCGGTTTGCGGCGGGATGGGTTCCTTTTTGGGAAGCAACCACCCCGCCCCGGCTGGCCCCGGCAAGCCGGGGCCCCGCCACGTGGGAGGCATCACGTCACAATGTAACGCCCCCCCAGATGGAAGAAGCTGTGCAATGCGGGCTTAGGAATCTCGAGCCTTCGCCCGCTGCTTCAGCCATCTGTACACCACCGGAGGGGACAGAAGGCCCCCTCCACTATTCCGCGTTATGGAGGAAGATAGCGGACAAACCGCCGCCTTCGACCCCCTGGCCTTCGACGCCTGCATGGATCCGCCTGGGCATCACCCTCGCGCAGTCTTTCTGTGGTCTCTTTCTGCGACATCACCTCCTCGCAGAAGGAGACCATTGCCTCCCAAGACCTCTTGCTTTCCAGCATGGCCCTGATCACGCTGGGCAGTGAGAGGTCAGTTCCTATCACTGAAGTCAGATTGTGGCGCTGTCTGCTCCAGGCTGCACACTCTTCCAAGGTGTGCTGCGCCGAGTCTCGAGCAGCGCCACATTCGTGGCACCTGGGGCTCGCCTCCCTTTGAATCTTGTGGAGGTAATCTCCAAAGCACCCATGGCCAGTGAGCACCTGGACAAGATGGTATGTTAAGGAACCATGCCGCCGCTCCACCCATCGCTGCAATACTGGTCGTATTGCGTCCACCGTGCGCCGACCATAGATGGCGGACTCAAGGTCCCCGGCCCAGCGCTCTAATACGACCTCCTGTGCATCCAGCCGGACTGCCTCTGTCTCCTCGAGTGTTGGGCGTTCGCCTCTCGCCTTGCATTCCACCCTGTACCTATACACAAGGTCGAGCACCTCCGCCTCAAGCTCCCAGGGCGGGGTGCCTGCCAGCACAAGAGCTGCCGCCGAGGAGACCGTGCGATACCCCCTGATTGCCCTTATTGCCACTGAACGCTGTGGCGCTCGCAGGAGCCCGCGGATTTTATCGTTCAGAGCCTCCACCCAGACTGGGGCCCCGTACAAAGCCATACTCTTGACGACAGTGGCATAAAGGCGCCGGCATGTAGTGCTCGGGCCACCAATGTTCGGTAACAGGCGTCCTAACGCCAGTGCCGTCCCAACCAGGCGTGGAGCAACTTTCTTAAAGTGCGACACAAAGCTCCAGCGACTATCGAGGGTCAGGCCAAGATACCTGATCGTTTTTGCGACTGGGACCCTTACTCCGTCCACCGAAATGTGTGCCCCTTCAGGCGGTCCCTCCCGTGGCTCATGAAAGTAAATCGCCTCTGTCTTATTCAGGGCCACCTCGAGCCCTAGCATCCTAATCCTCTGCACGACCAGGGTTGCACCTACAGTGGCCAAACGCGCTGCCTCCTGGTAGCTGCTGCCCCGAGCGGTGACAAGTGTATCGTCTGCGTAGCAGATCACGCTCATCCGGGGCAGCAGGATGCCGCGGAGCACCCAGTTATAACCAATGTTCCACAGGAGCGGGCCCAGAACCGACCCCTGTGGAACGCCGCAACTCACTTCTCGACTTTTCATAACGCCGCCAGGCCCTATATACTTGACTTGACGTCCTACGAGATAGCTGGCCACCAGCTTTTGCAGGTATTGTGGAACCTGATGAAACCGCAAACCCTCGAGTATACTTTCAAAGGGGATGGTGTTAAATGCGTTAGCAATATCCAAGGATACCGCCAGTACACCCTCACCCCTTGATTTAGCCTTTTCGCAGACGCTTTTAAGATCCTGAATAGCATCGACAGTGGACCTTCCAACCCTAAACCCATATTGCTGACCCGAGAGATCAGGCCCCGTCGTCACCAGATGTTCAGTGATACGAGCCGCGAGAATTCGCTCAAACAGTTTGGCTTCTTCATCGAGCAGCACTATCGGTCTGAAGGCCGATGGAGAACCCGGAGCTCGCCCCTCCTTTTTAAGAAGACATAAACGTCCCGTCTTCCACGCTACTGGAAACTCCCCCGACACGAGACAGGAAGTATAGAGCTCACGCAACTGCTCGCCAAGATGTTCTGACGCCGCCACCAAGACAAAACCTGGCACTCCGTTCGGGCCTGGAGCCTTCTTTTTAGCCCGCAGCTTGTCAACCGCCACTTCGAGCTCTGCTTCAGTGACGGGGGGGGCAAAATCTGCTGTCTCCTGGTCTCTTGTTGGAGCGGTCATTGTCGGTGGAATGAATGCACCTCTTCTCGGAAAGAGACCAGCCACCGCATCTTGCAGCAACTGTGGTTCAAGGTTTTCTGTACTGGGTGCCCCTTGCCGCATTTTGCTTCGCACTACCAAGTAAGGTCTCCCCCATGGGTCCCGGTCCAGGTCTTGGAGCCACTCCTCCCTGGCTCTTGATTTTGACCGTTCGATGGCAACCTGTAGTCTAAATTTACACTCCTTATAAGCGTCGTAGAGGAGTTGCTCCTCCGCGTCGGTGTGTCTTCGCCGACGGCACCTCTTGTGGTCTCTACGTGCTTGGTCGCAAGCTTCTCGGAGAGAAGCGAGGCCAGCAGACCACCAGTAAACTGCCCTTTTATTTGGGGGTAAGCCCCTGGAGCGTGGCATCGCAGCATCACAGATAGCGGTTAAATCTTCCCGCAGTCTGAGAGCCCGATGGTTAACGCTCTCGTGACCGCCGCCGCGGGCTTCGTAGCTCCAACTCGCTACAATAGCCGCTTCCTCCGCTAAATCCTTTTCATAGCTGGTAATGGACCACCTAGGGAAACGGGCACCTCTTCCCCCTTCTACCCGGGGTGGCCTAGCTGCCGTTGGGTTGGAAATCTGAAAGGTGATGTAAAGGTGGTCAGAGAGCGTCTCCACCTCTTTCTGCACGCGCCAGCCGGAGATGCGCGAGGCCAAAGAGGGGGTAGCGAACGTTACATCTATTACAGATGCCCCATTTCTCCTAATACACGTATATTCGCTGCCCTGGTTTACGACGGCAAGCCCCAAGGACGCTACAAAATCAGCAACAATATCGCCTTTGTCGTCGGTTACAGGAGATCCCCAGACTGCCGACTTTGCATTTAGGTCCCCCATGATAAGCACCTGCCTTGGGGCCAGCTGCCCCACAACCATTCCTAACAGCGAGATGTATGCTTCGAGCTCGGGGACGGTTCTATTTGGAGAGAAGTAAACCCCAACCACTGCGATGTTCCCCCAGTCAGCTACTACATAACCCGGACCCCTGTTCTTAACGATCAAGGGAAGTCGTGAATCAGGGTCTACAACAATGGCGACGGTGCCAAGACTATCTCCTGCCCAATGAGGCAAGGTCGGCACGTAGTAAGGTTCTGATATAACTGTTATATCACTTTGCCACTCCACCATGGACTGTGATAGCAGGTCCTGTGCCCTGGTGGAGTGGTTGACGTTCGCCTGGAGAAAACTAATCGGTTGTGTTCTGTCCATTAGTTGTATTTTGTGCGTCTTCTGGTACCTCCATCTCTTCCGGCAATAGAGGGTTTTCAACTGTAGGAGGTGCCCGGGTTCCTAGGCCCTCCTTTGCCTTCAAATGGGGGGGATTACACTTCTTACCCCCCATTCTGTGACCAGCCGGTCGCCCAGCGTCCGCACACACTGCGCACCGAAATTCCGCTGTGCAGACCGCCGCAAGATGCCCTGACTTCCCGCAGCGGTAGCACAGTTTACTGCGGTCCACCGTACTTGGGCACCTTTGGCCCGTGTGCCCAAGGCCCAGGCATCGGAAACACCGCATGGGCAGTGGGTCAAGGGAGCGTACTTGGGCGGAGCTCCAACCCACGAAAAGCCTGCCAGCCTCCAGTATGCTTTTGGCGGCAGCCACTGGGCACTTGACCAGCGCTGTACCCGAGCCCCCGATGCCGAATCGAACCTCTCCGACCTTCACCTCTTCGGGAGAACAGCCACCCTTTTTAATGATGGCAGCGATAACATCCTCTCTAACGATGGAGTCGTCAAGCCCTGATACGCGTAGATCCACGCATTTAGTGGGCCTGGCGACTTTGACAACGTCACCCAACACTTCGCGTAGCTTAGCGGCCAGAGCGTCTGCTTTTTCTTTGTTCTCCGGTCCCGGGATTGAAAGTATCCTAGCCCCGGTAGCCGATTGCTTACATTTCACGCCGTCCAGCCCGAAGTCTTTGAGCTGCATACCTGCCCTTGCCTTACCGAGAATACTAGCGTATGTGACGCCTTTCTCCACGGCATCCTCGCTAAGACTTAGCACGACCGCTGCAGTCCGTGGGGAGGCAAGAATATCCTTCTTTTTGTTCTTCTTTTTCTTGGCCTTTTTGGCCGGGGCTGGATTGTCTGCGGGTGCCGTGCCTGATGCCTGCCCCTTTCGCCTTCCATTTCTTTTCTTTCGACTCCCTGCTATTTCCCACTCGCCCTCTGCTGGGGCAGAGGTACCGGGCGCTGCTGAGGGGCCTGACATGGGCTCAGATGAGCGTCCTGGCGGCTGTTTCGGCGCAGATTTAGTCGCGGATTTCGACGCGGGTCTGGGTGCCGGCTTTGACGCAGGATTCGACGCTGGTTTCGGTGCCTGCTTCGGCGCCTGTGTGTTCGCAACCGGGGGAGGAGGCGGAGGAGGACCCATCAGTTCATTCCTACTTGCCGCCAAAGGTGGCCTGAGAATGGGCGCGGGAGGTAGCCTCTTCTCGAAGCTAGACAGTCTCGTGTTGACTATGCCGCCCACCTCTACGGCTACATCACGTGTTATCTTCTCTATCACCTCCTGCGGTATTACCATGGGTCCAGGAGGAGGTCCAGGAGGAGGTGATCTTGTTGGATCCCGTACGCCACGCTCCGAGAATGCTCTGCGAAGAGATCTAAGCTCTTCACGTACATTCTCCAGTTCCTTTGAGAGACGTACATTATCGGCGTGGAGTCTCCGCGTCTGCTCATCTGAAGACCGAGTGGTTAATTTCTCCAAGATTTGGTGGAGGGATTGGGTTGCCTCCTTTAACTCTTTCTGTGACGTGCCGCTCAACTTCTTAGACTTTGCGGAAACATCCATAATTTTCCTTATATGCTCGAAGCCCAATACTCTGAGAGTCGAGGCGCTTTCGCGTTCCGGCTCCGGCAGAAGTTCCATATCCCAGAACTCCGTGCCATCCATCACGTCCTCAATATCCCTATCATACTCCGACAGCGAGCGTTCAAGACGCGTTTCCCTTTCTGCTTCCTGTTCAGCACGCAGTTCCTTTTCGGCTTGTTTTTCCTCGTCCTCTTTTTGTAGGCGCTTAAGAAACTGTTTGGCTTCTGGAACGCCAAGATACGTGCTTGTTGTAGGAACACGTCCCCGTCTGCCCGAAACTCCGCGGCCGCGACCATGTTTCGCAGATTTCCGGATCTTTGCAACCCCGGCAGACACTTCAATTCCGCCATCCGCACCGACGGAGTTCGGCACTTCGTTCGACCGTAGAGAACGTTTCCTTCTGGCCCCGCCGACGGCAAGGTTAGGGAGACTTCCCCCTAGGGACACAACTGACTCATCGTCTGAGGTGCAAACCTCTGACGCCGTGTTCACCTCTGACGCCGTGTTAAAATCTGAAGCCGAATGCAGATCCGACGCAGATTGCAACTGCTCGTTTGACACGCCTGAGCTAGGCTTCTTCTTCTGCTCGCTTCCGCCTGAGCTAGGCCCACCTTTCGACGCAAATTTTAAAGTTAAAGATTTATCCATTTTTATTCCCACGAGTAAAATGAACTAGGTTTAACCACCCGGGCAGAGGTCCATACCCGGGCAGGCCGGGGTTCTCGAAGCAGGGGTCGGCTTATTCCCTGCTCCGTTGTCGTGTATCGACTAGACTCCCTCTAGCCATTCACCCCCTCGCCATAGACGCGACAAAAAGCTTGGGGTTGGGGTTTTTTATGGAGGTTTTCTCCTCGCGGGGACACCCAATTAAGGGCAGCCCCACCGGCCCTAAGACGTGACTAGGTCACCGGTTTTGCCGACGGTTGGCAACGAATGCCCGTCCGCCGATCACGTTTTACCGCGACCAGACGAACCCGCCGCCCACGCTCGCACCGCCGCTACCCGGACTCTCCAGGACGCCGGCCGAGCCCGAACCGAGTCACCGCTACCCAGAATACGTCCAGGACGCCGACTCGGAGCCCACACTATCCGCCGAAGCGGACAGGACTGTTAGGTCCCCATCCGTAATTTTTTAAAGAGGTTTTCTTCCTCGCAGCCCCCATCCGTTGGGATGGCGGCCCTCGCTCCCGCACCACGTACGGGGTTACGAGCGGATGACGCCGGGGCAGAACCAGCGCCATCCCCGACTGCCAGACCATTAGCCATCACCGTATTAAAAACGGTGACGCCCAGGGTGCACCGCGAGGAGGTTGTCTGACATGGCACCCCACCTAACCTAACCTAACCTAACCTAACCTAACCTAACCTAACCTAACCTAACCTAACCTAACCTAACCTAACCTAACCTAACCTAACCTAACCTAACCTAACCTAACCCAGTTGCACTCCGAACGCCGAAGAGATAGCAGCAAAACCACGTGCGCTCCGCAATAAAAAATTCGGAAAAGTGGGTTTTTCTAACCGCAGCAACACGTGCGATACCTCAAAAGTTGCGCGCTCGCGAGCCGCACACGGGGGTGAAAAGTTTTTGAAAATCCCTGCACAGAGTGAAAAGTTATTAGTGATAAAGTGAAAGTTTGAGTGAAAAAGTTAAAAATTTGGCCAGTTTTTTGCCAATAGTGTCCCCAACTTTCAAGACGCGTGGGATTTCGACATATCGGCGTGTGCGCAGTGGCGCCCTCTACAAGACTACGCAACCAGCTGAATTTTAGCGGTTAAATCCGCTGAAATATTTACAAAAAACCAAATAACCTCAAACCACGAGGTCGGTCTTCCCGGGGCGGCCGGGTGGTTTTGAGAGACTCAGCGGACGCAGCGCAGCCGGGCGAGCCACGCGACGCTTCGAGCATCGAAAACGGCCAAGAAACAGCTAAGATATTTAGTTTTAAAATTTTAAAAATTTTCGAAAAGTTTTATCTCCTAAATTTTATAGTACATCATTTTGGTTTTTAATTTATATTTGTAGTATTTATTAATATCTATCTAATAAAAAAGGAATTTTTAAAATCGTACTTATAGTTACGGAGATAAAAAATTTTGAAGTTAAGGGTGGAAACTTCCCCCTTAATTTGTGCCTTTGTTTTAAGAGTTATTTTTATTGTGTTTTCTGTGTTAGGTAGCGCCGTGATTCTTCTATTTTTAAGTTTTTAGTTTATATTTTTCGGACCAATATTGTGGGAGATATTCAAAATTTAAAGTTTATTTTTGACTTAGCTTTTTAGGGTAGGAAAATAGGGGGCAAAAGGGTCCATATTCATTAAGGACACCTCATTGGACATCCAGAAAGCCCAAACACCGGTGGCCTAGGGCTTAAATTCAGAATTTACCCTATTTTCCGCCATTTTGTTTGTGAATCCTCACTTAGGGTAAATTCTTAAAAGTCCAATAGCTCCCAAGTCTTTGGACATAGAGAGTCGGGATTTGCAGTGTAGAGGGCCGAAAATAACCATCTTTCGGACCTCGGGCAAATTTTCCCGAAATTCCATATTATTGGAATTTCGGGTTTACACATAGTGGACGGGGTAGCTTACGACCCCCCCACCTTCCCAGAAAAAATCCCGACTCTGTAGGCCCAATAGTTTTGGCGTAATTAATTTTTCAAAATTTTTTGAAAATTTTTTGGATTCGTTATAGCTCCCACAATACTCGTCCTAGCCACTTGGCGTCTTTGGCTAGGGTGCGAAGAACTTTGTCCCCCACCTCTTCCCATTCCTGAAATTCCTAAAATCCGACTTTCATCCTTACCCCCCCCCCTAGCGATCTTGCGGGGTAGAACTCGCTGGGGCACCCCGGCGACACCAAACCCGGAGTTCCTAGCCCCAATAGCGGCAGAGATACGACCCTTCAAAGTTGGCGTCCGCCATCTTGGACGCCATTTTGAAAAACTTTGAAAGGTCGTACCTCCTAAACTATCGGGGCTACAGGCCTGGGGATTTTTTCATAGGGGCTGCCGGAGAGACCACCTTCCAACCTATAGGGTAAAATTACCCTATCGTCACCTTAAAATTTATTTTGAGGTGACCACACTATTCGATAGGTTTTCGGTCCCCCTATGGAAGTGTCCAAAGCCAGGGCCTTAGGGGAGGAATAGTTTCCGAGTTACGGGCGATTTACCCTAAGTGAGGATAAATTTTTCGAAATTTACCCTAGGGATAGCTCGGAAACTATTCGTCTCAGAGCGACGAGCTTGGTACCAAACTTTAGGGCTTAATAAGGGCTACAAACGCCCCATAGGACGCGACCCGATTGGCGCCGCCGTTTTGGCCGCCATTTTGTTTTTATGTAAAATAGGTATAACTTTGGGGGAAAAATTTTTAAAAATAAGCGGTTTTTGCCCAGAGGTGTATTTCAACACCTTATATAGTATACCGACAAGGTAGAGACATAGAGTCACAATTGGTGACTCTACATAGTAAATAAAAATTTTTTGGAAAACTTAGGTAAATTACCTAAGGTTTATATTTTTGACCTTAAAACTTTTGACTTTTAGACTGCGCAGGCCGCTTTATATATTGACACATATTTTTATATACATACACTTATATATTATATTTTATACACTTTTTTTCATTTTACTTCTTTACATTTTCTGACGAACTGCTCCCCACTTTGCACTTCAACCGCAATAGGGAACATCTTTAAAGATGGCATTTGTGCACACGCCCGTAAACCGACCGGTAAAGTCCCAAAGCCCACGTAAATCCCCGGGAACCCCACCATCTGGCTCTAAGGAGCCCCAAATTAGGGCACAAAACCCCGGTACGGCCTTCATTAAACGAGCGGCGGTAAAAAGGAGGTCCATGGACCTAATGGACTCTTTTAAGAGAGGAGTGAACTCTGACTCTGACAAGTCGGTCAGCGAGCTCATTCACGAGATGATGGTCTCTATGGAGACGATCCCAGAGAAGATGAAGGAATACCCGCAAATGCGGAGGGACATAAAGTTTTTCGTGGAGAAGCAAGCTGACCGGAGTCTTACCATCCTCTTCGAACTGGGTAACCGGTTCGGGGATCTAGAGAGTAAAATAGAGTCGCTCCAAGTCACACCTCAGCCAACCACCACACAAACGGCAATAACACCTGGCCAGGGTATGGAGGTGGTAATGGCGAAACTAGCAGAGATTGAGAGTAGCCTGGGTGATATCACCTATACTGGCACCCAGCACTCTGAAAAGCTAGAGGAAATATACAAGACCGTGGACGTTACCTACAAAAACGTGAGCGTGGTGTATGATACGGCCAAGGGAATACCAGCAGAGCTCAGTGGCAAACTGGATGAATTTGGAGCTCTGCTGACCGAAATCGCAAAGGACGTAGATGACGCCAGGATCAGCTCTGACGTCGTCAGAGAACGGATGGGAGGTGTGGATGGCGAAACACCAGAAATGCCAGTTCTGGATAAGCTTGAAAGGCTGGAAGATCTGATAGAGAGCGCCAGAACAGAACAGCAGGCGATAAAACACTTGGTAGAGACCGTTCAAACCAAAGTGGAGCAGGCAGACCATCAGCCGATGACAGTGACCCCGGGCAGCAAACCAACTTACGCTGCTGTCGCCTCGACTCCCAAATTCCAGCCGGCACCGGCGCTTCACTCAATCGCAGTGACCTCGGAGGACGCCACACAGACGAGCGGTGAGGTCCTCGATAGGGTGAAGCGAGCGGTGGATGCCAAAACGGAGGGAATCAAGGTCGAAAAAATCAGAAAGGCTAAAAACCAGAAGGTGATAATAGGGTGCCGGACTAAAGATGACTTACACCAGGTGATAGATAGGATTACAAGAAAAGATGGAGAACTTAAGGTCACTCATATTCCCAATAAAGACCCTTTGGTGATAGTAAAAGATGTACTACTGGACGAGGACGATACAATTGTCTCAGCGGTACTCCGCCAGAACGACAACATCTTTGGAAGTTTGACACAAGAAGAAATTAGATTGAAAATAAAATATAAAAAACGGACACGAAACCCTGAGACGGTGCATATAATTATGCAGGTAAGTCCCGCTGTCTGGCACAGGATGGTCGAGGCTGGTGCACTCCACATTGACCTCCAGAGGGTCAGGGTGGAGGACCAGTCTCCACTCATCCAATGCTCCCGCTGTCTGGCGTATGGTCACGGCAGAAAATACTGCACACAGGATGTGGACAAGTGTAGCCACTGCGGAGGACCACATCTGCGAGCCAAATGTGAACTTTGGCTCGCCGATTCCCCTCCGGAGTGCTGCAATTGTGCACATGCCAAGCTGAAAACAACTAACCATAGCGCCTACAGTGAGGTATGCACAGTGCGTAAAAAGTGGGACTACCTTGCCAGATCTACAACGGCATACTATACGAATTAGGCCACTCTTCATTCAATCAACACACTAATAACATAACACTATGATACAAATAAAATCTGAGATTTTAAGTGTAGTCATGACGCATAAATAGAACACAAATCTAGTTAGTATATTTTGATAATATACCGATCTGATTGAATCCAAATTAGGTTAATAAAAATTTAACTTTCTAAAACTTTTCAAAATTCAAATGTTAGTATCAACTATAGTAATTTACAGATTCATTACGAATAAAATATTGAAATAAATAAGATAGTTAAAACAAGTAATGGAAATTCAAAAACTTTTCTTTAAATAATATAGCTAATCACATAATAGTAGCGAATTGATAAAATGGAGATGCCTGTAACATTGTTAGCAAATATATACAAAATGAATTAAGAAAAGGGAAAGCAATATATATTTGTAGAATATATATACAACTGCCCTAGAAAATAAGAAAGATAAATAAGCAACGATAAAAGTATAGTATAAGAAATAGATAATAATAAATAGATAACAAGTAAATAAAGATGGAAGAATGTCAAATATATAAGAAAAAGCACAACAACTGTATTAAAAGTAGATTAAGACCAATAGACAATAAGAAAGAATGTATTTAAGAAAAACTATTAAAAATGTAACCACAACTGTATGTTAGAAACCTAACAAGCTGAGCAATAGTATAAGAAAATAGATGTAACCATTAGAATAAGAAACGTAAGAATCAATAAAAGGTAAATGAGAAATTGTACGAAAAAATGTATAGATAATAAGGAACAGTAAACAAATAAGTATTACATACAAATACAATAGAATGTAAGACATGGAAGTACCACGTGTACATCATAAGATAATACGTAAGATCAAAATTACAAAAAACATGTACGGTATTAAAATAATTTATAGAAAACAACAAAAGGTAAAAAATTAAAATTGTATACTATGATAAAATAAAAATGCATGCAAAATTGTAAGAAATAGAAAATAGTACATAGTACATAAGAAAGAAAGAAAATTGTAATCGAAAATCCTGAAAAATGTGTGACCTTATTTACCCTGTCTAAAGAAATAAATAAAAAGTTAAGATATATAGTCGATATAGTTAGGCTGGCAATCCCACCAGTTAAAAGAATGAATGTGGATGGATAAAAGAAAGAACTCGTATGAGGCATGAAAGTACGAGAGGCATGTTAAGTGAGAACTGGAATGAATGAGGAAATTTGATGTAAAAAAGGCCCGAACCTCGCGTTTGGGGAGCAGAGATTAAAAAAAAAAAAAAAAAAAAAAAAAAAAAAAAAAAAAAAAACCTAACCTAACCTAACCTAACCTAACCTAACCTAACCTAACCTTTTTTTTTTTTTTTTTTTTTTTTTTTTTTTTTTTTAATGAAGAAAAACGCATTTACGCGCTTCCCCCCCCACAGGTGAGCGGGAGGGGGGCATGTGGGACTCGCCAGGAGGGGACCGCAACATTCAGCGTTGCGGCTCCCTCCACGACTGCCTCCCGTAATTCCACCAAGTCAAGGCTCAGTGGAATCCCAGGAGGAGGGAATACCCACTAAAAAACTTCAGTACCTGCCCACACGCCGCCAACTGGCCATGGGGGGTCCTTGTGAGAATCACCCCAGTGTGACCTGGCGGCAGCCCGGCAAACCCGGGCCTCCTCACTTCTGGGAGATGGCCGGGCAAGTTTGGCCATCTCCTCAAACCGTCAGGGCCGTGCAAGGTAGGCGGTGGGTCACCTCCCACCACCCGCTTGACCCTTGACTGGGGAACTATATGGTCAGTTCCCCACATCCCGCGCATTATCGCGGCTCCCGGTCAGTTTTATTATAGAGCTGAGGGGAGGGAGGCGGCGCGACAGATTAAACAGTTCTCCGTCTTCCGCAGTCTCCTCTGCAAGAGAATAACTGACCTCCGTTATGGTCGGGGTTGGAGTCAACCGGAGAAGTCCAACTCCTCACTCGATTCGCTCACTGAGCGATCCCTGTCAGGCGAGGCCACCCTTTTTTTCCGCCTAGGGCGTTTTTCCCTAGCAGTCAAGGGATTAGGCACGCAACTACCTTGTTTTTCTAGATCCGGGGCAGCTTGGCTCCCCTCCTCCATCGCCACAGTCCCTCTATCCAAGACTGGTACCACCCGCCTCTCTGGCAACGGAGCGACTAAACTCCCCGCTTCTGCTGCAATAGTCCCCTTGTCCGGGATTGGCTGGGCCCGTTTCGCAGGGGGACGGCAAGTCTTTCCTCCCATGACATGGTTGGCCGGCAGTTTCGCCTCCGTACATACCATGCACTTTGGCTGCGCCGAACACTCCGCAGCCTTGTGCCCTAACTCTCCACAGCGGTAGCAGCTCTCACTCCTGTCTACCTCGCACGGACAGCGCTTTCGCATATGCCCCGGCACCATACATTTAAAGCACCGGATAGGCAAGGGCTCCAGTATCTTTATTTGGGGAGAACTCCATCCAATCAGCACTCTGCCAGAGTCTACCACCTTCTTTGCCGCTGCTACCGGGCACTTAACCATTACCGTTCCTAAGCCTAGCGGACCCATCCTTATTGGACCGACTTTAATTTGATCCGCTGGACAACCGCCTTTTTCCGCCAAAACCTCTTTAAGGTCTGCTTCCTTCACCGAATCATCGATTCCCGATATTCTAATATCCACAGTTTTCACTGGTCTGTGGATATAAGCCAGACCGTCTAGAACCACCTTTAATTTGGCGGCTAGGAGATCCGCTTTACCTCCGCTAGTGCTTCCAGGAACCTCTATTACTCTGGCTCCGGTCTGCGAGACACGCATGTTCAGCTTGTCTATACCTAACTCCTGTATCTTTACCTCCTCGCGTGCCTTGGCAATGACCGTCACATATGTCACTCCCCGTTTTTCCGCCTCTTGCGACACGGTGACCACAATCGCGGAGGAGCTGGGAGTAGACAGCTTGGACTTTTTCTTCTTAGTTTTCCCAGCATTAGGCGGCTGTGGTCCTACACCTGAAGCGGGGACAGCTGGATTTGCTGGCACTGCCAAAGCTGCCTTCTCGGCTGCTGCCGCCTTACGTCTTCGTTTACGCTCCCCCTTGCTTACTACTTCCGACCAATTCTCGGGAGTGCCGGGGGCAGCTGCCTCCAGACGTGACACTAACCGTCCATCCCTTGTTGCCAGCGGAGCTGGCATTTGTTCCAACGTAGGAGGCGTCGGTACAGAGGCCGTCGCATTTCGCCGGTCCACCGCCAGAGGCGGCCTTACCGATGGTGCTGGCGGAAGCCTCATCTCCAGTCCTTCAATGCGTGCATCCAACATTGGCCCAACCAGCCTCATAATAAACGCCTTGAGCTCCTCAAACCTATC
This sequence comes from Agriphila geniculea, assembly GCA_943789525.1. NCBI lineage: Eukaryota > Metazoa > Arthropoda > Insecta > Lepidoptera > Crambidae > Agriphila > Agriphila geniculea. The sequence continues at coordinate 24,044,416 of OX038889.1, read as the reverse complement.
TGGTGAGGTCTCCTCTGGCAAGTGCGCCGGTGTAGCCGCCGGTTCGGGTTGCTGTTCTCGCCGCTTCTCTGCCTCCTCCGCGATGTCCCGCTTTACTGCCTGGAGTTCATCCCGGACAAGTCCAAGCTCCCTACTCATCTTTTCGTTATCTGCCCTGAGGCGTCGAACTTCCTCGTCCACAGGCAGGCGTTGCAGAACATCCAAAACTACTGCAATGTCTGCCCTCGCAGTCATTATTGCAACTTTATGCTCTCTTTTTATGTTGCCGGAAGTCCTGCAAACCTCGTGCATCGTATTTATCCATTTCTGGACGATACCCACCATCTTCGGCATCGTCAAGCTGTCCGGGTCTAGCATGCTTTTTACCGGTGACGGAGACCTGGAGTTCTTCTTCTTCTCTGTATTCGACACAGTCTTCGCCGGGTTTGACAAAGTCTTCGCCTTCTTCTTCTCTGGTTTGCCAAGAGATTTCAATACTCTTTCCTTCATCTCTTGCTTTGTTGCCTCATACTTTGCCTCTTCTATCTCGTCCCGCTGTTTTAGCCGTTCCAGCATAACCTTGGCCTTCGACAGGCCCGAATACGGCCCCACAGGTTTCGAAGGATCAATGAACCTAAAGCCCGAAGCACCCTCCCTCGCCTCTCCTACACTCTCCACCACACTCTCCACAGAATCCGACTCTGAGTTCTCAGAAGCTCCCACAACAGAGCGTTTGCGTCCAGCGTTGCGACGCTTAACTCCCCTAGAAGGGGTCACACTCCTGCTGTCATCTGCCAATGACATATCGGAATCATCAGCTAAGATGCGCTTCGCAGCAGCTGCAGCGCGTGTGACCGATCCAGTTCTACTCACACTGCTGTCTCTCGACTGTGCACTGTTTTTGTCCGGACCCTGTGCTCTGTCCCTTGTTTCAACCAAAAAGCGATAGTCGCCCCCCCCAGAATACGAGGGGCAGCCAAGCACCGGAGTGCTCGGGAGGGATTCTCCAACTGCGGGGCAGCTGGTACCCTCCTGGGGTAGTTTCTGTTTACTATTCGCCATTTCATTAAGTTCCGACCAACCAACCACTATGTTTTGGTTTTTATAGTGGTATCCATCCACGCAGCCCCCACTAAAGTGGCGGCCTCCGGCCCCGCACCACGTACGGGGTTACGGCGCTCCCGATACTACGTCCAAAAGGACCGCTGGGCCTACAAAGGCCCCCGACTCCGACCCGCACCGCCGCTACTCGGAAACGTCCAAGACGCCGGCCGGGTCCCACCTTTGCCAGACTATTCGCCGCCACTGCAACAGCAGTGGCGCCCAGGGTGCACCGCGTGGAGGTTGTCTGGCACGCACCCCAACCTAACCTAACCTAACCTAACCTAACCTAACCTAACCTAACCTAACCTAACCTAACCTAACCTAACCTAACCTAACCGAAACACATAATATACCCTTAGCGTTACCAAATTTGGCTTGCACCTTTATTTAATTTTTACCAACCTCCTACTTTTTACCCGACGGACATCCGTCTAATAGTTTTAGAGATATTAATTTTTCTTATAGTTCATATAGCAAAATCCAGGTTCCCATCAAAATCACGTAACGCGTTGATGTCTTTTATATGGGAGCCTCGATTTTTGTAGGGGCTTAGGTAAACTTTTTGCTCAGAAATTCACTTTCTAATTACGAAAAAAATTCACTACTCCCGTGTTTCTCATTTAATTTCAGTTCTTAAAGCTGTTTTAGTTTAAAAAGCCCATAAGGCATCTTTTTACATTAAAAATATTTCTTTAACCTTATTTGCCATAAAGTTATTAACACCTAACCACTAATTTGTCTTAAAAACTGTTAAAAATCAGCTGTTATTGGAGTGTAACTTTGCATGGTTCTGTTTGATATAAAGTTTTATGGTCTTTAATAGTAGATATTGTTAATTCCCAACTTTAATTGTATGCAAACTTTCCTGTATTTATAATAGTTTTTCTGAAAATAACGATTTAAATTCACTAATATTACTCAATTTTTCCCTATTATTTAGCATTCACAGCAAACGTCATAGCTCTGTTATTTCTGTTTATTTTTTGATTCTAATTAGTTTAAAAAATAGTTTTTGAATGTGTGCATCTACTTGTAATTAAATTTTTGAAGTATATGATAAAAAATAATTTTCCCCGACGAACAGAAACATCAGAACTCTTTTGTTTAATTTGTTTTATTTATTTATTTTTCAAACTAGCATTGTTTGCGTTATTAACATTTTATGTACATATTATTACCTGTTTTAAAGAGCACTAATCAGGACGCTACTTTTATATGTTGTAGTCCTTTTATGTTAACTACATAGTTTCTTAGGAAAATACTTTTTAAAATCTTATGTTTTTTCCTTATTTTGTCCATAATTTAACGTTTACTTCCAACTGCATAGCCCCATTGTTTCATGTATTTTTCTTACTTTGTTTAATTATAAATATAGTTCATATTTGCGCCTATCTATTTAAGTTTTAATGTATCACTTAAAGTAAGGATTATATTTTACATCGACGCTCGAAGGAGGCCGAAAATTCATAATTTTCCGTAATTAATATCCATTCACATTAAATTGCCATTACTTGTGTAGCTTTCACTTTTTATTAATTTAAATGACTGTTTTGTCTTATCTTATTAAAGCGCTAATTTTATTAAGTATCACTTTTATCCGTTAATCTCATAGTTTCTAAGATAATTTGCTTTTATTAGGGTTCCGTAGCCAAAATGGCAAAAAACGGAACCCTTATAGATTCGTCATGTCTGTCTGTCTGTCTGTCTGTCTGTCTGTCTGTCTGTCTGTCTGTCTGTCTGTCTGTCTGTCTGTCTGTCTGTCTGTCTGTCTGTCCGTCCGTATGTCACAGCCACTTTATTCCAAAAGTATTAAGACTACATAGTTGAAACTTGGTAAGTAGGTGTATTCTGTGAACCGCTTTACGATTTTTTTTTACGTACTTTTCTACTATAGATTTTCTTCACAGAAAACGTTTATCATTCCTTTCACATCCAAAATAGAGTAATAATTCTTTTACTTTTAGATAGGTATAAGTTAGACGCAGGTTCAAAAATCTGTATTAGGTTAATGGAGCAGACTTTTTAGCTGTAGGATAGTATTGAGGATTTCTAAAATATATTTTTTTTAAAATAGTGTAAATTTCGTAACATCAATTACAATATCTTATTAAATAATTGCTCATCTTAGCTTGCTTTGATTTTAAAATTATAAACTTGTATGCGTGCATACATTTTACTATTTAGTTTTATTATATTGTATATATAGAAGTCAAAATTTTACTAAACACACGGTTACGGTTTTTAAGATTCAAATATTAAATTTGTAATTTGCACAGAACATTTACTTAAGACGTGAAATTACTTAATCGCCATTATGACAGCTCGCACTCCTCCCGAGCGTAGGGTCACCAGAAGCAGGAGCAACTCGCTACCTGCGCAGGATGCCCCTGCTATCGTGTTACACACCCCAGCATGCAAACGCAGACTTGACAATCTCGTGGAGGATAAGACTGACACTGAGCTCACCCAAGACGGTACATCGCGAAGCGAACGCAGTACTTCGCCACCGTTTGCATCGGCAATTCCACCACCTTCTCCGACGCTCTCTCAGAGTTCTCAACCTGCGGGGATGCCAACAACCTCGAGTCCATACATGCGGCAGGAAAGAAACGAGAGTAGCGCCCGTCCAAATCAAACAGATGTTGTCTCGCTGGCTTCGTCACTTGACATCTTTCCATCGACTCAGACAAACAGTGTTAAGGAAGCGGCCACACAAGAGTCACTCGCTACTACAGGTTCTCTTAGTCTTCGACCACAAACTCCATTGCTAAGGCTTTCGGATCCCACACCAGTACAAAGTCAGATAGCTTCCCTCAACCCAAGTGTTGTCCTCACACCTCTGGATGTACAGGGAGGAATCACTTCTAAAGATGCTGTAGCTCCGGTTGAGATCCACCATCCTACTTCGAAATCGAAGGAAGCAGGTGGACCTGAAAAGAAGCAGTCAGGGCAACTTATTCCCCCGGATACTCCGAAAATGCAGAGGAAGCGCCATAGGGCTGCTGGAGACCTCGCGGACGATCTACCTCCTCCAGAGCAGGTGGATACAACCAACAACCATTTTGTGGCCCCTGAAGGTCCACTCAGTACCGAACAAATGCTACAGTCTATGGTCGGGTTCATGAAGGGCATCGCGTGGAGGGTCCACTCCGCCAAGCATGGGCTTAGCAGAGAAGATAAAGTATGGATTTATCGCGCCTCTAGGTCCTCGCAAGAGCTTCTTGAGGCCATGACTTCGACGCTTGCGTCTGGTGAAACATCCCTTCCTGCCACCATTGAAGGCGTCACTACCTCCAGGCCACCTACCTCCAGACCACCTACCACCACAGCCTGTGAAAGGGAACCCAGACCTGACCGGGGCATTAGCTCAGGACGTGCTCCGAGCAATGCGGCCGATCTGGAGACTATTGTCGAAAGAGCAGTGTCTCGGGCGGTTCGTTCAGAGATGGGCCGTTTGAATCCTACTAAGAATGTAGCCTCTCCTCTTCCCACTCAGTCAAGGAGTTATGCGCAAATGGCAGCTGCTTTTCCTCCCTTGGGTGCGGCTCGTAATGCCAATTCTTTTTCTCCCCCACCACAGACCGCTCGAGAACAACAGACGAAAGCCGCAATCATTGTGTCCTGTGGTAAAGAAGCCCCTTCCCGGGAAGATGCGATCAAGGTTTTGGACCGAAATTTGCAACGCTCTAACACCAAGATAGGCGTCTTGAATATAAAGAAACTTTCAAGAGGAAAATTTAGAATAGAGCTGGATAAGAAAGAAGACATAGTCCCAGCGGTCACTCTTATTAACCAGGATTCGGAAGGTGCAAGAGCGGAAGTTGAACGCAAAATTCTCCCGAGGGTCATTTTGAAGGGAGTTAGCAAGGATATCGACAAAGATAGTCTTATAGCCACTCTTATTGACGACAACGAAGAGTTCACCGGATTCGAGAAAGAAAAGGACCTGAAGCTTTTATTCCTAAGAAGCAACAGAAACCCCAACCTGTTTAATGCCGTTTTGAGCGTGTCTCCGAAGACTTGGCAAGTCATGAAGGGAATGCAGCGCGTACGAACCCGTTATCAAAGGGTTCACATAGAGGAGTTCTCTCCCTTTGTCCAATGTCGCAAGTGCGCCCAATTCGGCCATTCGCAATCAAGATGTGCTGCCCCCGCTGTGTGTGCCCACTGTGGAAAAACTAACCACGACGAGTCTCACTGCGAGGCAAAGAATAAATTAATGAAACCAACTTGCCCCAACTGCACCAATTACAACGCCCGTTTCAAACTTAGCCGAAATACCGAACATTCCATATTTTCACCTAGCTGCCCGAGATTGTTAGCAATGAAAAGTAAGATTTTCAACAAGATAGATTATGGCACCACACAGTAATTCACTCATATCATTCATCCAAGCTAATACCGACCGATCTATTGCCGGCTACAAAGAATTTATAAGAGAATTTAATATTAATTTGGTGCAAATTGCACTCGTCTCTGAACCTTACGTTGGCTCGAGCAACTTCGTTAAAAACCTACCGGACGTACATGTCTTTCAAAAAGTTGAGGATAATAAAGTGGTTAAGGCTGCCATACTTATGAAGAAGGGCACAAGTGACAGGCTTGGGGCTGTTTTCCTTCCTCAATTCTCTACTCCCAATATGGCTGTTGCCCGAGTGGATTACAATGGCAACTCCTGGATTATCATCTCCATCTATGTCGAGCCCAGGACTGATACCTTCAATACCCTAGATAAATTATCGGCCGTGCTCAACAACTTTAGCAGCACTGGTGTTGGCTGCCTGATTGGGGGCGACTTTAATGGGTGGCATCCTACATGGGACCCCACTGGCCGCATCAATCCAAGAGGAACTACTGTTTTTGATCTATTACAGGAGCAAGATCTCTTCTGCTGTAACACTGGAGATACTCCCACATTTGAAACAGTTACGCATGGGGAGTACAGGTCATCTTTCATTGATCTTACCTTCGCGTCCGAGGAGTTGGCAGCTCGAATGTTGGATTGGCAAGTTGACCAAACTGCTTTAGGATCAAACCTTCACAAACTTATCAAATTCAACGTCAAAACCACTCCGGATACCATGACCAATCCACCCTTGTCTTCTACTTTCCGTTACACTATATCCAAGGACTCGGACTGGGTGGCCTTTAAGGAATCTCTCACAATGAAAATGCAAGATTCTGGCATGTTACATACCAACTTTGACACTCTCAGTCAATTCGACTTGGATAGACTTGTTTTAAATCTAACTGCCTGCATCAACCAATCAGCGGAGGAAGTGTTTCCTGTTCGCAGAAACAGCGGTACCTCTAATACCAAGCCCATGTGGTGGTCTCAGAACCTTACCAATTTGAAAGACCAAGTAAACGCTGCTCGCAGGGATGCGCTTCAAGCCAGGAGATGCGGCATTATACAGGAAGAATGCGAGCGTCTAGCAAATGAACACAGGGAAATTAGGGAACAGTATTCCGAGGCCATCCGTAAAGAATCTGCCCAAAATTTCCGAGAGTTCTGTGAGCTGCAGACGGGCGAGAACGTCTGGTCTATGACTAACCGCTTGCTGCGTTCGGGAGCTCCTAATAAACCCCCATCCGTCATCCAGATGGATGGCCTCTACACCAGTGACAACCAGTCAACAGCCGACGCTCTGTTGGCACACTTTTTTCCAACTGACCCGCAGGGGGTGGACTCCACAGAGCAGAGTAAGATCCGCGCGGACTGTACCACAACGCCGCACACGCCAGATGACTTAGCTTTTACCTGCAACGAAGTTTTGGAATCTGTTCAGAGCATGTCACCAAAAAAAGCTCCGGGTCTCGACGGTTTGACCGCGGATATATGCCACAAGGTTACCAGCTGTTTTCCTGAATTCATCACTAACATCATGAATTGCTGCCTCCGGTTGGGGCATTTTCCGACAAGCTGGAAAACGGCAGTAGTTAAAATTATACCCAAGCCGGGGCTAGAAGACAGTAGTTCTCTCAAAAACCACCGTCCAATTGGTTTAATTTCTGTGTTCGGCAAAATGCTTGAGAAATTATTTACCAGCAGACTTGTCCACCACCAGGCAGTCTCTGGCACTCTCAATTCCAGGCAATATGGCTTCCGCAGGCACACATCAACTGCGCATGCACTTCACGAAGCAGTGTCACGAATAGAGGCAGCTGCAGCGTCTGGACTTTTATGCACCGCCATATCGCTGGACATTCAGTCCGCATTCAACCGTGCCTGGTGGCCAGCGATCTTAGAGCGTTTACGTAAGATAAATTGCCCAGCAAACATATTCAATCTGATTAAGGCATACCTTGACAACAGAAACGTCTTGCTGACTTACGCAGGAGCGAGCGCACACAGGGCTATGGAAAGAGGATGCGTGCAGGGATCTGCTTGTGGCCCTGCTCTGTGGAATCTGCTCCTTGATGACCTTTTGGAGCAGGTCCTCCCGGAGGGCTGCCACATCCAGGCCTACGCGGATGATGTGTTGCTTGTTGTATCCGCCAAAAACACTGCTTCACTCCAAAATGCCGCATGCAATGCGCTCGATAGGATTGCCGCGTGGGGCCGCGATGTTAAGCTCACGTTTGGACCTAATAAAACAAAAGCGCTAGCTTTCTCCAAGAAAGCGGCCCTCGCCATGATTTACATGGATGGCACTCACATACCCTTCTCAGAGGAGTTCAAACTACTGGGGGTTATTATAGATCACAGGCTTAGGTTCACCAATCACGTCCATTACATATTAGGCAAGGTCACCCGCCTTTTTAACAGATTATGTCTCTTCGTACGCCCCTCCTGGGGAGCTCATCCTGAAAACATTGACTCCATATACCGGTACGTCATTGTGCCTATCGTCACCTACGCGGCCGGTATATGGGGCCACATTGTGAGTAGGAACAATATCAGGAAAATCCTGGAGTCGGCACAGAGGGGCTTCGCCATTAGGGCCATTCGTGGTTACAGGACAATCTCTACCACAGCGGCCTTGGCACTTGCAAGATTCTTGCCCTTGGACCTGGAAGTTACACGCGTGAGAGAGATTGAAAGGACCCGACTTACCCACACGTCCTCATTCCTTCCATCAACCATACCATATGAAACACCTACACCCCTCTCTCAGATGCTGCACCCCGCAGAGCGCATCACTGTCAGTTTCGAACTGACTCAAACACAGGAGCGTATTGATTTGGCATGCACACATAACAGCGTTCAAATATTTACGGATGGCAGCAAACAAGAGGATGGCTCAGTGGGAGCGGCACTCGTTTGCATTGACCCCGACCGGCCTGAAAATGAACGCACTGCCATTCGTAAATATAAGCTTCACTCGGCGTGCACTGTGTTTCAGGCCGAGCTTTATGCGATCTACAGGGCCTGTCAACTAGCGGCTGAAAGGGGTTACGAAAACATCCTCATCCTTTCCGACTCACGTTCCGCACTTGAGGCTTTGGGCCAACGCAGCAGCTCGGAGCCCCTGGTGTCCTGTACCCATAGGGTAATTTCTCAGCATCTTCCAAAGGGGAAGTTCAAATTCTGCTGGGTCAAAGGACACGCAGGAATACTCGGTAATAGCTTGGCCGACACAGCTGCTGGAGCCGCAGCTACACTACATTCCAGGCCTTCATATTCCCACTTCCCCATTTCGTATCCAAAAAGGATAACCCGAACTCGCGCCTATGAGGTATGGGCAACAAGATACAGCGACTCGCCCCAAGGATCCCATACCCGTTCTCTTTTCCCGAATCTTGAACTTATTCGTGAATTATATCAAATTGTTCCTCCTACATTCTTCCTTACCCAATATTTGACAGGCCACGGGGCCCATAATTCCTATCTTCATCGCTTCCATATTACCACATCTGACGCCTGTCCATGCGATCATTCCACTCCACAAACTCCCAAACACCTAATTGAGGAGTGCCCTAGATTCGCTGTGACCAGACATAATTACCTGGCGCAGTGCCGCCTCCTCAGTGGGTCTTCCTTCTCATTCTCCGATGTTCTCACTAAGCCTTCCCTTACCAAAGCCTTCTGCTCCTTCATCACAAATACCTTCTCCCAAGTAAAATCCTTTAACTTACAGAATCCCTCCCAATCATAATATAATATTTATTATCCTATCAAATTTCTTAACAACCCTCACATACATGCGCCTTTGACGCGCAGTGACTGCCAGCACTTGTCATCTGTATATAATAAACTGTATATATGTAAATAGAACAAACTACAAATATATAAATACATAAAAAAATACATAAACACTATAAAAAGTAATAAAATACAAACAAAACAACCCCAAAAAAAAAAAAAAAACAAATCAAAGAAGTCATCGCGATGACTCGCTTATTCTTCTTTCCTTTCCTTTGCTTTTCTATACTCTATCTTTTCCTCCCCTATCTCTGTTCTGTTCTCTTATATTCTTCCCCCGCCACACGACCTCCCATCCCCGTATGTATGGAATAGCATACGCAGATGGGGTCTGCGGATCATAAAAAAGTTTCTCATTTTACACGTTTCCTTATAACACCAATCACACTCATTTTATTTAAACACACTACCAAATCTGAAAACTTAGTATGCAACAAAAAAAAAAAAACCTAACCTAACCTAACCTAACCTAACCTAACCTAACCTAACCTAACCTAACCAGAAACAAGAAATAAATATCCAACCTTTTAACACCAAGAAACCCAAAATTTCACAACAAAGTATAATACAAAAAAAAAAAAAAAAACTAACCTAACCTAACCTAACCTAACCTTTTTTTTTTTTTTTTTTTTTTTTTTTTTTTTTTTTTTTTTTTGACCCGGGGAAAATGCCTTCGCATACCCCCCCGCGCGGGTAACACGGGGGTGGTTATGTGGTGCATCCCACTAAAAACCCCGGGGTGTTCCTTCCACGCATTGGACGAGGACAATCGGGATCGGTGTAGCATTCACCGCGTCCCCGCCCTGCGTCAGTCCCTTCGGACTCCCACAATGGGACGCTGACGTCCCTACCACGGTGTTGCGCGCCGGAACACGGGCGCGCTCTTCCACCACGGGGGCCCTAGATGGAAGACAGAGTTCCCCGCTCTGTCTCCGGCCCCCACTCCAACAAATCTCGGTCTTACCCTGTCTCGGTGCCGCTATTTAATGGTCTCAGCCTCTGTCTGATTCGGCTGTGCAGCTTTCTTTGCTGGCTTCGCTCCTCTTTTATGTGACTTGGGGGCTTCGCAGTTGTTACCCCCCAGAACATGGTCCGCCTTCTTGTTGGCAGCCACACACAATACACAGCGTGGCGTGGCCGAACACAATACTACCTTGTGCCCAGATTGCCCGCAGCGGAAACAAAGGTCACTGCGGTCGACAGAGCTTGGGCATGCGCTCCGGACGTGTCCTACTTCGAGGCACTTGTAACATCTCAGGGGTCTCGACGGCAAAAGCCTGACCCCAGCCGAGACCCATCCCACCAATAGTTTTTTGCCGCTTTCTAAGATCTTCTTTGCGGCAAATACAGGGCATTTGACGAATGCGGTTCCTAGCCCCCTACCAATGCGGCGAATATCGGAGCACTTCACCGCGTCCTTCGAACATTCTCCAGTTGCAGCGACGGCATCCACAATCTCAGCCGTCGACGCTGTATCATCCAAGCCGGTGATGCGGAGGTCAGCACATTTAGATGGCCTATATATTTCCGCCAGTTCGGGGTCGATTAGTTCCCGAAGTTTATCCGCCATTTTGTCGGCATTCTTGGCGCTGTCAGAACCCGGTAACTCAATTATTCGGGCGCCCGTCGCCGCTACTTTCATCGAAAGCCCACCAGGAATGCCATACTCAGCAAAATCGATCTTGCCCTTCGCTTGCATCAGTACCTGGATGTAGGTGGCACCTTCCTTCTCAGCTTCAGGCCGCAACTTAATAGTGACAGCGGCCGTTTTTGGAGGACGCAGCTTTTTCGTCTTTGGCTGTTTAGGCTGTTTCTTCTTCTTTTCTTCCGGCTTTTTCGGTGGGGGTGCCGGAGCCTGGCTTTGCGTTTTAGCCGGCTTGGCACGCCGATTTCTTACCTCTTGCCAGTCATTCTCGCATGGTGTCGAGGTTAGTGGTGCTGGATGTGCACCATTTGTAACTGGCGGAGGCGCCGAACCATTCTTCATAATCTTTTTCGATCTTCGTTCCTTCTTTCTCTCCGTTTTTGTCTTCGGCTGACTAGCGCCAGGGGCAGAACCCTGTTTGGCTGGTGGAGTTGCCTTACGCGTCTGCTGCGGTGCAATTAGTGACGCGGGCACCGCAGGTTCACCCGAAGACAGTTCAGGGAATTCCGGCTCAGGGCTTGCTCGATCAGCGGTGAGTGACAGAGGCCGATGTGGCGCCGCTGATGATAGCTCCTGCGGTCCTTCGGCTGTTTTTCCGCTCATAATTTCCCGCATTGCAGAAAGCAGGCGTTCCGTATCTTTAGAAGAACCTCCACCTCCGGCGCTCAAGCAATTCGCGCAGGTAGCGGGCCCTCTCTTCTTCAGAATACTCATTTCTCTCTTGAGGAGCTCGACTTCTACTCTCAAGTTGTCGTTATCTCGCCGAGTTTCAAAGTAATCCGCCTGTAGCCGGGCAAAATCCGTGCGCATGGTCTTGCACTTTTCTTCCAGCTTAGCGAGTTCTTCATTTTCCGTCCGTTTCGGCACTTCTGACAATGCCTCTTTAATCTGAGCCGCTGCATCCTTCAGGGTTCGTACGAAAGTTCCCTTAAGGTGGCCCGATCTACTTGCTACGTCCGTGATGACATCAGCTGTTCCGCAGAGTTTTTCACAGACCTCCGTCAAGGGCATACTCTTCCAGTCGGCCGTCTTCCTAGCCGGACTAGGATCTTCGCGTCGTGGAAGCAAACGCCGCGCCTTCTCTACGATCTCCTTTTCGGCTTGAAGTTCTGCCTCGAGTCGTTCTTCAGCCCTACGGGCTGCAGATTCTGCCTGTCTGGCTCGACCAACACCAATATAATCCCCTGTCGTTGGTGGTCGACCCCTCCCACGCTTAGACGGTGTACCCGGTGTAGGGGTGGCGGGAGGATCTTGGCTCCCAGTTTCCGCAGGGGGATTTTCCTTCTCGGGTTCACCGTCAACCGATTTCGGTGTCTCCGGCCGCTGTCTCTTGCGCGTCACCAGCTCATTTGCCTCACAGTCGACTTCTTCATCCGAGACTGTTACGCCGGACGACCACGACGAACATCGACTCCTACTACTCGTTCCCTTGGCAACCTCTTTCGCAACGCGTGACTGCAGTCGCGTAAGCCGCACAACAGGCAATTTCTTGTCCACATTCTTTGGTCTTTTAAAACCATCGTCAAAATCACCGTCCGTCTCGGACCCATCATCGAAAAAAGTTTCATTTTCATAAAATTCCATTTTGATTCCCACGAGTAATATAGGACACGGTTTAACCACCCGGGCAGAGGTCCATACCCGGGCAGGCCGGGGTTATCGAAGCAGGGGCCGGCTTATTCCCTGCTCCGTTGCCGTGTATCGACTGAACTCCCTCCAGCCATTCACCCCCTCGCCATAGACGCGACAAAAAGCTTGGGGTTGGGGATTTTTTATAGAGGTTGTCTCCTCGCGGGGACACCCAATTAAGGGCAGCCCCACCGGCCCTAAGACGTGACTAGGTCACCGGTTTTGCCGACGGTTGGCAACGAATGCCCGTCCGCCGATCACGTTTTACCGCGACCGGACGAACCCGCCGCCCACGCTCGCACCGCCGCTACCCGGAATCTCCAGGACGCCGGCCGAGCCCGAACCGAGTCGCCGCTACCCAGAATACGTCTGGGACGCCGACTCGGAGCCCACACTATCCGCCGAAGCGGACAGGACCGTGAGGTCCCCGTCCGTTATTTTTTAGAGAGGTTTTCTTCCTCGCAGCCCCCATCCGTTGGGATGGCGGCCCTCGCTCCCGCACCACGTACAGGGTTACGAGCGGATGACGCCAGGACAGAACCGGCGCCATCTCCGACTGCCAGACCATTAGCCGTCACCGTATCAAAAACGGTGACGCCCAGGGTGCACCGCGAGCTAGTAAAAAAAAAAAAAAAAATTACATGTCATTTTAGTAACTGTTACTGCAAAAAAAAAAAAAAAAAAAAAAAAAAAAAAAAAAAAAAAAAAAAAAAAAAAAAAAAAATTAGGATAAGGGGCCCGGACTTCAATTATCCGTCATCGACGAAGAGATTTAATTTGTAACAAAGTAGTAGCTCTGCTACTCGCTCGCTCTTAATCGCACGTCTTCAGAGAGACAGAGAAAGCAATAGTCACCCCCTCTCTGCCTCCGACCAGCACTGCCCGCCGCCGCGTCAACCTCATTCTTTGTTGCGCGCGCGTACAAGACGCACGTCGTCACAAAGATATTACTTTTTTTGTTTAACTATAGTCTTAAAATCAGTGAAATTATAAACGTGAATTAATTCGTGAGAAACGGTAAAATACCGTCACTATGCAAGTGATACGAATGTTGAAGGTAAACTCACAATTTATCTTTTCTCTTAGTGATGAAAAGTATGCAAGTTATTCACAAAGGCAAACTGCCTTATATTTGCCTCGAGTCAATACGAGATATTGGCCAGTGAATTTTTTTTCCCGAGTCAATACGAGATATTGACCAGTGATACTTTTATGCGTTAATACAAGATATTAACCATCATTTTACAATAAACTGCCGAATACTTGCCTCTAGTCGATACGACATGCTTTTGTGAGTTAATGTCTTCGGACGAATCCTTCGGATATTATGATTGAACTCAACTTACAGGTAACTTCGTTTTATCATTATTAACCGCTTCATATTTTACAAAATATGAATAGATTTGCTAGTGTTAACTGCAAAATATTTGCTTTGAGTCAATACGACATACTTGCTTTTATAAGATATTTTTTCCCGAGTCAATACGTGATATTGACCAGTGATAAGTACTATTATGAGCTAATACGAGATATTAGCCGTCATTTTATAAAACATATATACCTAGATTTGCTGACGTAAACTGCAGATTTTTTACTTTAAGTCAGTCAATACGAGATACTTTTATGTGTTAATACGAGATATTAACCGTTATTTTACAAATATTAATAAAATATTTGCTATCAAAGTTGAAGGCCTTTTTAGTGAAACATCAAAATTGTTGTCACTGATCTGTATCTGTAGTACTTTAATATGTTTTCGGTTTTCTCGAACAATATTATAAAACAAAATTATGATTCCTTATTATTCTTTTCTTCGAGGAAAAATCAGCAATGATGTTGAACATCAAAATACACTCCCACAAGTGTTAAAGGTGCCCGTAAGATGAGTAAAATTAAAAAAAAAAAAAAATTGGCAACCCAGCTAGCAAAAATGTGATAATAGGCCATCTTTTATCACTAAGTAGTGATATTAATATCGTATATAAGTAACGCTTATCACTGCTAGTTGTATATCTGTGTTTGGAACACTTATTAGCTGTATAAGGATATACAGCTAAATTGTCGTATTAACCTATTACATAAACGTTTACTCAGCTGCTTTATACAACATATATAACACAGCTACAAATTGATACTCCTTAACTTGAATATGGAGCAACTATGTTGTATAGTAGGATTTATGATGCTATTAAAACACTTGTGCTAAATAAATGATAAGGGGATCCTAATAGCACTCATAAGTTGTAATGAAGCTTTGTGCGCGCTCATATATCACCAAAATATATTTTTTGTAATGGCCGCCCGATGTTGTATATCGTCTGAGTAGCAGCAACACTAACACTAATTAATCATATATTGGTATCTTCACAAATAATTTGATAAATCAAATCAATTTTATTAATTAAATACTACGAATTCGAGGGGGGCACTAAAAAAACAATAACATTATGCTACTAATTTAACAATAGAATTGCAACCGCAGGTGAAATTGCTCTTACACTAATCTTTTTTACAGACATAAATTGGATAATAAAAATGGAGCACATGATGGTGACATAAAAATATTAGTTAACGAAATATACCTATGAATATTTTTCTCTCTGATAAAAATAACCAGTAACGCGTTCAATTATTCACGTTTTTCAAACAGTGTTATTGTAGAATCACAATCACTAATATATCACTATATTGTGTTGCAACTGATTGGAGGTCACTGTATGTAACTGATTAGTCCTAAGTGGAGCTACAATAGATATACTGTATCACTTTATCGTGATAAAATTGGGGCCTTTTTCCAATGATAGAAACGTTTCTGTAACACATATGCGACTTTTTATATCACCGATATACAGCTAAATTCTGTGTCGTTTTGCTAGATGGGAAACTCACCGCGATTTGTTGAAAATGAATCATGCGACTATCATGTATTATGCCACTACTGAAAATCGTTCATAATAATACAGTGTCTTTAAAGACCGTCAGCGCGACGACACCTACTGCTCAGTCCTCTCTAAACTTGGGGTCTGCCACAATAACCACAACTATATCTTGGAACACACGCAATTGGGCCGAGGTGACTGACAGCAACCAGCAGGGTCAGTTTAACGTGTTTTTTTAACCTCGCGGCACCTACCTGCAGCTTCCAGCTCCAAGGGCCACCCGTAATCACCACCGTCGGCACCGTGTCGCGCTACCGGATCAGAACATAAGGTCTGTACCTTGTCTGTACCTTAAGCTGGTCAGCTAAAATACGTTCTCGATTCGAGTAATAACTATCACAAACGCCCGTATGTGCTTGAGGTTATTTTCCAATACTAATCCTAAGTATTCAGTTACTTAAATTAGAAAATAAACAAATAACTTTAATTTCTTTACAAAAAAAAATAGTACATGTGGGTACTTTCAGAATATTTTATGGAGGATGCAAGAACGACTTTAAACTTATAACATGTGTCCTGATAATGTCAAGGCACAACTATTAGTCCTTGAGAACGGTTGCTTTCACGCACAGCACAAAAAGTATTTCAGACTAGCGGCCGCCCGTGGCTTCGCTTGCATGGAAAGGCTTCTTGCTATCCCTCGGGAGCAATATTTTCCTTTCGGGATTAAAGGTACTGTTAATGCAAATAAGGTTCACTATTTTTGATGGTTTTGAAAATGAAATACGTGCTCACCTGCTGCCTGTTTTATTCGAACTAGCGATATTGACGGAATACAATTACATTTAAACGACACAACATACCGCCCACCAAAAACGCAGTTTTTAAATTGACATAATTACTTACAGGTAGGCCTAAGTAGGTACATTGACAACACTAAACCTCTGATTCACTAATTTAACACATGTTTCACAATGCAAATAGGTACCTATACAACACAAAGATTTTAAAACAAATTGTTGTACGAAAATCATTAAACATTCGCAAAAATACTAAATTTTACAATCGTAAAACATGCTACAATATTATTGTCATTCAATCACCCTCAATTCATTTACATTTCATCGAATGACATCGTACGACTCAACATTTAAAGTAAACAACATGCAAAAAATATCGAAGTGAACATAAGTTGGGGACACACTCAGCGGAACTCGTGAACTTAAATATCTATCTATTAACAAGTTTAATAACTTAAACTATGAGATAAATTTTAATACAAAATAACATAGTAATTTATGAAATTTATGAATACCTACATTAATAATAATATTAATTATCATTAATAGGAAGTTCACACAGTTTACTCACTGGTCGTTTTATTATTTTACCGTGACATTTTAGACTGTATACGCGACACATTTGATCAGCACCGGGGTGTTTACTATTGTGTGGTGTATTGGCATGTCGTAAACGACCGCCCACCCTGAGGATATTATCGTCATCTAAGTATGGTGTCAAACCTTTGATGTTGCTACTACTTCCAACATGTTTTTTAGATTTTAGATCCTCTATCTCCTTTCCGAACTCCTTAGATTGTACTATTCTCACACAATCTTCCAATGCTTTATTAAGTTTTTCCGGTGTAATAGTACAGTTCTTTGCTGTATCAACATTCTTTTTTAAATTCAAGAATATTTTGCTGTAAGTTATAGTTTTGATTAATTCTGTTAACCTGTCAAATTCCTCGAATTGGGTAAGTAACGTAGTTTCATTTATTTGTTCTTCTTCTATATTTGAATTTACATTTATTTTAATGATTTCTTTTTCTTCCAGGTTTGTCAGCGTGTCTTCAACTTCGTGCATCTCTATTTCATCGTGCTTCAACCAATCTGGGCCTTTAATTTTGTGTAAATTTTCTGTATCATTTCTTATCTCTAACCATTCTTCTTTGATTTCAGGTTCGAGTTCTTCTTCCCAGGTAACTCCTTTTATCCACAATTTTTGTAAGACAAGTTTTGCTGGCAGTATTGCGGGTGTCATCCAGCCAAGTGGATCGAATAAGTGTTGTATCTCGGCTAAGATATTTCTCTTAGTGACATTTTTAGGTGGCGATGGTAAGGTGGTAGAATATTGCAATTTATCCTCATCTAAGTTCCAGGATAAACCTAATGTTCTGACTATTCCTCCCGCACTCATATTAATCCTTACGTTGGTGTTTGTGTTCTTAGGGCTGAACTCTTCTCTGAACTTGGTACTATTTGACGACCACTTTTTGAGACAAAATCCACCCTTTTCTAGGATTTCTGATATGTTTTTAGCTGTTTCTATTGCCTTTGTTTTAGTATCTTGTGAAGCCATCAAATCATCCATGAAAAAATTGGTTTTGATTGTTTCAGCTGCTTCTGGATGTGCTTTGCCTTCGTCTTCTGCCACCTGTTGAAGGGTTCTCACTGCTAAGTAGGGTGCAGAAGCTGTTCCAAAAGTGAGTCTGAGCAGTCGATAATCCTTAATTGGTAACTTTGGATCATCGCGCCATAAGATCCTTTGGTAGTCAGCGTCTTGTTTAGTCACTAAAACTTGTAAATACATTTTCTGGACATCAGCTATAAAGGCAACATTACCTAGCCGCCATCTTATGAGTAGAGATCTTAGATCTTCTTGAAGTTGAGGTTCAACTAATAAGTCATCATTCAAGGAAACATTATTAGTGTCGGGTGAAGAGGCATTGACTACCACTCTGGTTTTGGTAGTCTCACTTGTTTCTTTAAGCACAGCGTGGTGTGGCAGGTAAACCGATGGATCTTCTCTTTCGTTTTCAGGTACTTCTTCCATATATTCTAAGGTAATGTATTCATTTAAAGCTTTGTTGTAATCTCTTTTTAAATTGTTATTCCTTTCTAAACGTTTCTCTAATTGTTGTAGTCTCTTCATTGCAATCTCTCTTGTGTTCCCTTCTGTGCTTCTAGGTGGTTCATGCTTTAATGGTAACTTCACAATATATCTACCTTCAACATTTCGCTCAACAGTAGTTTCATATAGTTTTTGACATGTCTCTTCTTCCTTTGTGAGTTTGTTTTTATCATCATTATCTATTTCCCATAGTTTGTATAATAAGTCATCAATAACTACTTGGTGATGCATAACCATTATTGGTTCATCTGAAGTGCAGCTCTGTGTTTCACCAAAGAGAATCCATCCAAAACTTGTTTCTTGTGCACATAATGATTCTGCAGGACCTCCGATAAGATTATTCTTCAATATGTGAGCATACACTTCTACACCGAGCAGTAAGTCTACTCTTCTTGGTTGATTGAAACTTGGATCTGCCAAGAAAAGCTTATTCAATTGTGGCCAGGTGTGTGATAAGTTTACGAGTGACATGGCTGGCAACTTGGTTGTTAGACGAGTGGGCATTACATATGTATTCACGGTAAGTTGGAACTTGTTATCATATCTGGACAGAAGTTGTAATTGTATAACTTGATTGACTTCTGTTTGTGTCGATCCAACTCCAGTGATGGTTCCTCGTGCTAAGGTTCTCCTGACTTTTAATGATTGTGCCGCTCGTTCACTTATAAAACTTGCTTGGGACCCCTGATCAATTAATGCGCGCAATATCGTTGTCTGTTCTTTTGTATCTTTCACGGGTATCAATGCTGTAGCGAGCAATGCTGTGGACTTCTTCGTAACCATATTTGAAGATATTGCGACATCTGGTTGGGTAAGTTCATTAGGGTCTTCTTCAATTCCTTCGGTAACTTGACTGTGGTGAGTTTGTAAATTGTCTGATTGATTTGTAGGTTTCAACTGGTGCAGCAACGAGTGGTGGCGTCTATTGCATATCTTACAGGACACTCGTAGTCGACATCTCTTGACAGAATGACCAGATGTCAGACAATTGTAGCACAAATTCTTCTCTCGTACAAACTCGCTTCTTTCTATAGGATTTAATTTTGTGAATTCCTTGCAGTGGCAAAGTGTGTGGCCTTCATTACATAAATTACAGGTTTTCATAGATGTAGGCGAAGCAGAAAGATGGAATGATGATTTTTCTCTATTTGGTTCTCTTGTTCTGTTGTCTCTTGTTGCAGATGGCGGAGCAATTAACTCGAGCGTGCGAAACCTAGCCTCCAAAAAATTCTTCAGTTGTATCCACGTAGGTAATTTGTCAGAATCAGGGCTGTAAACAAAGTCTTCCCAAGCTTTATGTGTATCAACATCGAGTTTTTGAATGACAATGTAAATGATCATTGGATCCCATGAATCTGATGCAACTTGTAAGTTGTTGAGACTATTCAGGCATTCTGTTGTCGTGTCTAATAGGCTTCTTATCTGATTTTCTGTTGGCGCTATAATCTTTCTTTGGCCAAATAATCTTTTCAATAGAGAATTTACTATTAATCGTTTGCTTCCATATCTTTGCTTGAGAATATCCCAAGCCTGATCGTAGTTGTTGTCTGTAACCTTGATATGTCTGAGTAAGGCTTCTGCTTCTCCAGTGACACTCGATTTCAAATAGTGCAATTTTTGTACCTTTGTCAACGTCGTATTGTGATGCACGAGTGAAGTAAAGAGATCGTTGTATGATGGCCATTCTTCATATTGACCGCTAAATGTTGGAAGATGTATATTAGGCAGCTTGATAGACGACAAAGTAGCTTGTTCTATTGAATGATTTGAGGAACTAGTTGATTTTCTTACGCTGTTAAATGTCATCAACATATCTTTTAAATCTCCCGTCATATATAGATATAAATCTTCCATGATAAAGAAGTCATCATTAACAAAATATGATAATTCGGCACGTTTCTCTTTAGGCGTACATTTCACGAGTGCTTGATGATATGACTTAAAAGTTTGCCAATCTTCTTCAATAGATTTAAGTCTCATTTCAATATATCCTTTAGTGAGACGTTGCTTAGGACACTTTTTAAGATTCACTTGAGTCTTCTGTAACACTGAAGCCTTTTCTTCCAATAAGTTCAATATTTCTTCATAAGTCGTTGACATTGTAAAAGTTGTTTGTGTTTGTCTCCAAAAAAAATTATAAATTTATTAATTATTTTTATTCCGTGCTCTCAGTGTGTCCAAATCTGAATGGGTTGCAAGCTTATCTCTGGAATGCGGTCCTCTATTGTTCGCGCACTACTAGCTGTCCACAGGTGCAGGCCACTTTATCCGGTTCGATTTTGACCATTATGTTAATGCAAATAAGGTTCACTATTTTTGATGGTTTTGAAAATGAAATACGTGCTCACACTTTGCCTGTTTTATTCGAACTAGCGATATTGACGGAATACAATTACATTTAAACGACACAACAGGTACCCTATGTCCTTTTCTGTCACCCAGACAACGTGTATAAAAAATTTCATGAAGATCTGTTCAGTAGTTAAGACGTGAAGGCGTAACTAACAAACCAAAGGACTTTTGCATTTTCAATATTAGTAAGGATGTTATTTAGACAATAAACTTCATTAGTTTTGGGTCTTATTCTTTGGCTTTTGCACAGCACTACACATAATCATGAAGTGGTTTTATGTTGTCGTCTCGAATGAAACCCAGTCATGTGTAGAATGTTCTATATTACCATTATAATTACATCTTATATTGCTATCTAAGATACGTGTTACAGGAAGGTCAGCTAAGGTTTTCAGGGAAGTTCTATTATTCCATATTATCACGTCTATTTAGGACGTGACGATAACACTATATCACACCTCCCCTGAAAAGGTCAGGCATCCCTCCCCCGAAAAGAAAATCTTTAAATTCTAAATATCTTAGTCCTAATTATATATTTACATTAGTACGTGATTCGACTTACATTACAAATATTACAATATCACTTTGTATTAAAATAAATATGCAATATTAATTATGGGAACAAGTTGTTTACATTACATTTACAATATAAGTCTCATAACGTACACATATAAATTTAATTACAAAATAATCAAAGAACTTACAAAAAAAGTATTATTTTAATTGCGAAAAGGGTAACAAATGGACCCTAGGAATAATTTCTTATTATAGAAAAGAACAAAAACACTAGTAATTATTTACATTATAAAAAAGACGATCTGCTTATACCTAATGTATCTGAGACTTGCTTTACCTTAGCAATCGCTAACAATTGGGTAAGCTACAAAGTTTTTAATTCACATTACACTGTTATATTATTTATATTATAAACAAAAAAATATATATCCAACAATTTCTAAACATAATTTCTTTCAAAAGAAGTAGATGCGGTAATGCTGTAGTAATTATCAGCATTTTATTTTTATTATTTTTATTACAAAATTTCTGCTTTTGCAGTCCTAGAAATACTTAGTCATTTTATTTATGACTACTTGTCGGCAATAAATAATAATCATTACGTATAATACGTATCAAGTCTTTATCCGTAATACATAACCGAACCTTCCGGTAATTCTTTATATTCCATGAACTCTTTTGGGTCAAAGTTTTAATACACTTTTTATTAAACCCATTTTTAATTACAACGACTTCTACAAAATTATGTTTTTCACTTATGCAATCAATAGACTCATGGTTGCGTCTTCGGCGCGCCTCCCATGATAGAGATTCTTGCTTATCGTAAATACCAAGTAGAGTCACAAAATAATATATCAGCATTTAATCACGTATTTTCTTTTACCTCCGCACTATTCAGGCGAAGAAATATTTACTATGACGTTTACTCTCTTTCTCGTCATTAAATTATTCAATCAATTAAAATTTGCATATTCCTATGTTTATTTATGAATTAACATAGCTCTGGCATTGTGCTGACTTCGAAACTTATTCGAGTTATTGACACAACCCTGACCTTGCTGACTCGTCGCGTTGTTACGTGACATAATATTATGTACATTGACGTTACTTTATTTCCTATTCTTTTCTCGATAAAACTTCATTTTTATAATAACAATATCGGTACATTTTTTCACATTATGCCTCATTAGGTACATACTTTTATACAATATATTCATTCGTATTCGCCCAGCGCCGGGAGTACTTTCATTTTCAAAAAAAATACAATTGTACCTATGTACCATTATACATATAGGGTCATGAATTAAGACATAAAATTTTGTCTCCAACAGTATTCAAAGGGAAATTCTCGTTCGTACTTTGATATAACTGAAGGACCTAATCCCTATTGTACCTCACTTAATGTGTACCGTATAATCGTTATTTCAATAATTATTTAAAAAATCATTCAAACAAATCCGAAAATTAAGTTATGTAGTTAGGTAACTACTTAATTTTAATAATAATTATAGTCTCTAAAATTTTAAACAATGGTTCTCACAATCTTGCTATAAACACAAAAAAATCACTCACACACACGGATTTGCAGTAGTTATGGTATACTCGTATAATTGTGCTGGCTGATGGTCCACTCGCCCGTCGCGCCGCTCTGTGATCTCCGAAGTTCCACCATCACTCCAAACAGCTACTGTTTGAGAAGGCTCTGCCGACGTCTGCTACTGGCTTGCCATCGTAGCGGAAAAGAAATTGGACTTACAGCTTTCTTATGTTGTCTTCTTGTAGACCGGCGGCGGCGCGGAATTTATTTTCGCGGTACCTCGAAGACTTTCGATCTCGCGGCGCGGACATAGTCACGGTCGCCATGAAGTGGTTTTATGTTGTCGTCTCGATTGAAACCCAGTCATGTGTAGAATGTTCTATATTACCATTATAATTACACCTTATATACTAATTGCTATCTAAGATACGTGTTACAGGAAGGTCAGCTAAGGTTTTCAGGGAAGTTCTATTATTCCATATTATCACGTCTATTTAGGACGTGACGATAACACTATATCACAATCATCATCTTTACTAAATTTTTCAAACCAATAATTTAACCATTAATTTCAGGCTTCAATGACCTATTAAGATGACACTTATGTCTGGGTATTAATCATCAAAATTTCTCAAATTTACAAGTATTAGAAACTATAAAAACAATGATTCAAATATTTAAGATTATTATTAACTATCAAGAAAGTACTATTACTCCCAGCCAAACATGCATATTCTTTGGCCTTGTATTGAATTTCTAGAATTATTAGTATATTGACAAACAAGGACAAACAAGATAGTTTTAGAAAAAGCTATTAAAGTCAAATTAAATACATTTAAGTGACTTTGTCAGATACTTAGGAACTATTACAGCAGTTTGTACTGCGGTAGCATTACTATTTTAACACTTAAAATTTTAATATTGGACAAGCTTAAGGCTTGTACATATTGAGCATGAATGTTTAACTATTTAAAAATATAAATATAATAATTACGTATTATATCGTACTATAGACCTTGTCAACTTTATATTGTATGGTGGAAAAATAATATTTTTTCCCCTGATACTTAGATCATTAAGATAAACGAATAGTTTTCAATACTTTCTCTGTTGCTTTGACAATGGACTGCGCAGCAGCCGGTCAAAGTGAGAAAATATAAGATTTTGCAGAAACGAGGAATAATTGCTGTTTATTAATGACCTGGATCTGCTTTTCTGGAATAAAATCCTTCGCATGCCGTGAGTATACAAGCACCGATGGGCTACTACCCGATGGGCGGCGCCTACCACTGCGGCTGCGCTCTCTACAGCTGGGACGCGCACCACGCCGTCTGTCTAAGGGTGCCTATACTGAAGTTTTTTGTTGCATATTAATAACACCACTGCCATTTCATAAATGAATCGAATAAGTGGTGTTCATTGCTTGCAATTAAATCAAATTGCTAAATTGCTTGCAAGAAATGGCAGTGGTATGATCAACAATAGGCGTAATAACGCCTCTCCAGCTTTCTTTTTCCTCACTTGTTTTTAAAATAAAAAATAACTTACTTTATTGTACATGACAAAGCCAAATGACTTAATAGCTATCACGGCCATGGTTTCTCAATGAAATGAAAAAAAAAATAGTTTTTTATTTTCTGCAATTACACAATACATTAAATAAACTTATATTATTAAAGCTACCTAGTAAGCATAATAATATACTTGTGGCAGACAACTCCATTCCCTCGTTGAAACCTTAATCACCTTGCTATTAAAGAAATAGCGATGGTATTAGTCACATAAAACGTTAATTTATTTTCATTTCTCAAAAAGAAACATCATCCTTGCTGTCAGTTTTCTCTGGCTGCATATTATAAGGCAAACGTTCCTTAGTCAAGCGTTAGAAGTGTTTATTGATACCTTGCCTCAGTATTTGAACAATACTGCAAGCAAATATATATTTTTATTGGAAATATTGCCAAGAAATAATATATTATTTTATAAAAATTAATGATTTAATAGGTTTTCTAAATAACTGTTTTCTAAACGAATTTTTAATCTCCTAATTTTTTAAAATCTGTGTATATCACCGGCAAAGATAACATTAAATTTTTTTTTATAAATATGTTTTTACACTATAACGTTGGAACTCACAATACTTTTAGATTACCTGTTGAACTTACTCCCAAATAACTTACATTTTGAACAATTAAGCACAATTTGGTTACCTTGCTAACCTTGGCTACAACTGAATGAACACTGATCATGTTTTTATTCAATTAAGCAACTCAGTATAGTATTATATTATCTGAGGTAACACAGTAAAATTTGACGAAATAATTTATTATTTAAAATTTAAATGACAGATGTTTATCACATCTTCTGTAAGTCTCAACTTGTTGAACTTTCCATTCTTTGAGATTTTATCTCTGTAATAAAATTATTTGTGTTTATTTATATAAATATCTTAAATATTATCGCCCTTATGAACTAATACAAAACCCGAAAAAAAAAATACTTATCAATGCTGCCTCGTCACAAACATTCGGCCGATTGATAAAGTTTTTAATGGAGGAATGTTACATCGATTTTTCTTTAAATCTCCTTACCTATTTATCATATTGTATAGCATGTGGTCACATCGGCGTGGCGGTCAAGTTGCTGCAATTCGTGACAAAAAATTTGTTCACTTACTAGTCTGTGTGCCGAAGTTTCTGTGGATGCTATTCGCAATCTGCTTTTTGGACTGGACAATCGACAATATTTGCGAGTTTCCAGGCATCGGACTCTAATTTCGCAGAACCCACATTAAAATAAAACAATTTTTTATTGTGTTGCAGTTGCAGGAGCACTGACTTATTTTCATCTTATTTAACTAATCCTTAAAAATTATTTAATGTGTGTCCACTTAACCCTTGTTTGTTTATATAAACAAACAATGGTCCTATAATAACATTGGGGTATGCATTACAATGCCGACAATTCATAATACATACGACCGAAATATCGACACATAAAACACCTATTTTCAAAATACCGAAAATTCTAAATACCGATATCCGATAGACCGAAACTTGAAAGATCGATTATCAAATGACCGAATTTCACTCAAAAATCATACTATTTTCGTGCCTTTTTCAAGATTACTTGAAGAGTACTGAACCGATTTCAAAATTTTAATAAAATAGGACCAACTTGGGAGTTTACCTAATGTAATAACTTTGAATCATTTCAATCGGTTCAGCCGTCTTCGAGTAATCGGTGTACATACAAAAAACAAAACAAAAAAATAAAACGGGTCGAATTGAGTACCTCCCTCCTTTTGAAGTCGGTAAAAATAACTGTCCACGTAGACGAAGTCGCGGGCTGTCGCTAGTAAACAAATACAGTTGTGAAAATAAAAATAGAGGGTCTATCGGCTAAAAATAATGAAGTTAATGTAAGCTTTGACTGATTTGACAGATGGATGTGATAACATTGCTACTTTTCTTTGGTAAGTTTTTATTTGTGTCAAAAAGAAGTAGCAATGTATCACATCCATCTGTCAAATCAAAGATTACAATAACTTAAGATTAACTTCATTGTTTTTAGCAGATAGACCCGCTGGACAAGAAAAGAACTCTTCAATTTCTTCGAGAATGTCAATACCATCCTTCAAGTCGATTAAAGTTACCCTACGCACTTGCCAGTGGCATTGTTGACGACAGCCGACAACCGGCGCCGAAATGGAAAGAAATCAACGAATTTGTATCCCAAATAATTAGACCAATCAGAGGGGCCACTTTAATTAATCTAGACCAATCAGAAGGGCTACATTAACGCACATGGCGTGACGTCACAATTTAGTCCACGCCTCTGGTACTTTTCCATGCGGAAAAGTTTGTAAAATAATTTTATTATTTGTAGTGCTTAACTCACTTTTTACATGTTTACATCCCTCTCTGATTTCCCTGAACGTCCTGCGAACGTCTTGATAAGTAGGCTAGTTGCCACAGGGCAAAAAAGCATATTAATAGCGAATTGTTTTGATAAAATTGTAGCCGCAATTGTAGTCACAGAAAGTAGTCGTTAGTAGTCAATGTTAGTCGCAATTCGCAGCCGCAGGTAGAAAACATCGTTTAAAGTCTTAGCAAGAATTCAGCGAGTGAGCAAAGAGTAATTGATTTGAAAGTTTAAATTCCGTGTTTTTAATTTGTAAACGAGAAATTCGTAGTTAAAGTCGTATAAGTGTTGCATATTAGAGTTGTAATATAAAGTCAAGTGTTTCGAGATTGTTAGTTAAATTCACGCGTAGTTTCATTGTTCAATCGCATAGAGTGTTTTTCAATAGTATTTTCCTTGTTAGTTAATTTAAATTGTATTCTTCGAAGTTGTTAGTTAGATTCAGTGTGCGAAAACAACCATCCCTATCAGGGAATAAACTGAAGTTATTCCACAACCAGCCGGCGTTTTTATTTATACAGTCCACACCAGCTCGGCGTACATCTCAGAGAGTTTCACAGTAACTCATGGTTTCACCATCCTAGTTTCACGAGTCTGATTGATGTACGTTCGGAAGCAGTCTTAGTTAGAGTCATCGATAGAGTCCTGTACAGGGTAAACCGAAGTAGCCGGGTACCATACAGGGCATCGCCAACAGTTTGGTCCATCGAGTGCCGGATAGTAAAGAAGAACTGAGAAGATGGTTGTTACGACGCGATCTCAGAACGGACGGGAAGCCGAGGAGCGACGTGTCTTTGACCAACCGCCGCGGTCACCGTCGATGTCTAACGCCAACGTAAGGCCGCAGACCCGCGACGCTAACGAAATGCTGCGCCCGCCGCAGAGCGATGCCATCGGCGTCGCAGCGCAGCCCGCGCTACCCGCGACTACCACACCCGCGCCGCGTTTGCCTATGCCGAAGCATGTACGGTACCCACGGCCAGCGCGATCAACGAGATCGACGGCCTCCGCCGTCGCGAAGTTGAGGTACGAGGCTGAAACACGCCTCGCGACCATCCGTCGCCAGGAACTGGAAATCGAAGCCGACCTCGTGCGTAAAAAGCTGGAAGCAGACGTAGCAGAGTTGGAAGATGAAGCCAGTGACCGCGACTCCGAGCAAACGGAACGCGCTGAACGAGTGCGAGACTGGCTCGACAAAACAGCTGTCGAGGATACCATACGGGGGGAGATTCCCCAATACGCCGCGCCCCGCGCCGCCGACGCCGCCACCGCCGTCGCGCCGGAACCAGTGCGTCCAATTGGCTTTGATAACTTTTTGAACATGACTGGAAATCTCAAAACCATTTCGAGGAATAAGCTTTCGGTACAGTGTCTACTAATTAACTTTAAAAATAAATCTATATTTATAAAGATATTTATAATATTCAATAAAAAGCTTTAACCTTCAAATGACCTTCATATGACGTCATCACATACAGATCCCCCAGCCATAATAAAAAAAAAGAAAAAAGGGCGAAGACAATTTTGACAATGAACTTGGCATTAGGGATGGTGGAAGGTGAAAGTGAAAAAATATCGATATAGGTAATATTTCTCAGAAAAAAAAGAGATGAAATGGGATGATGACTAAGTAATGGATTCTAATTTTAAGATATTGTAAAACATATAAAATAGCGAAATAAACCCCTACGCGAAATTTTGGCTCGATTTGACGAATTTTACGATGATTTTTAAGACTCATAAGTAGGAAAAAATCAAAATGCTCCAGTGACAAAATAGTGTCGACTATTAGAATCCATACGTAGTTACAAAAAAAAAGTTTTGGAAAAATTATTGTGAAAACATCTATCGATATATTCTGATATATCGATGAACTTATCTCGTAATTTTTTCCACATCCCTACTATTAAATGTTTGTAAATAGAAATAAAGTATGCACATATTTTCACAATGTTTATTATGTTATCCTGCAAATTTATCAGTCCACAAGCAATCGTTACAATTTCATCCATGTAGCCTACATCCAAAATAGACACAATACATACAATACATTTCGCAATTTGGGTAGATTGGGCGTGTCAGTTTTTACAAAGTTTTTCAGCTGAGTTTCCACTGGTAAGCATTTTTATTATAATTTTACCACCTCAAAAATTATTGCGGCAAATTAAGAAGGTAGGTTAGAACCGTCACAACTGGATTAAATGAATAAAATAGAAGAAATATTAACTATAACTTATTTGTTTACAAACAACCATAAAGTCATTATGACAGGTAATGACACTTGGCCGTTCTTTTTCTATAAGTAGATGGCAAAGGTTTTCCTTCTTAAACTTTCATGCCACTAATGACGTCATTCCGGTTGACCATATCCGCTCTACAAATATATTTATAAAAAAATAAATACGAGACCAAATGTTAAAATATTCAAATTAGTTTCTTAAATTTGCCTAATCTGTAGTAAAAAAAAATAAAAAAAATACCTTTTATTTTTTAACCAAAGCCAATTGACGCGTCCACGCCTGCACCGAGGCAGGCGCGGAGTGACTGGCCCGCCGCCGCGAAGGAGCGAGGGAGGAGCGCCACGCCGAGGGGACGAGGCATCGAGCAGTTAGCAGACACGCTCGACCGTATGCTACGCGACAGGCCGCCACCGCGGCAAGCAACGGAACTACCGAAGTTCACCGGATCGCCGCTAGAGTGGATGCAGTTTTCAGCGGCGATGAGGGAGACAACTGCAGTTTATAAATTTTCGCAATTGTTTATCGGGCGCCGCTAAGGAGACAGTGGCGCCACTTATGAGTACTGCGCAACATCCAGATGTTATTATGAAAACTTTGGAGCAGTGCTTCGGGCGACCTGAAATGCTAGTCAACCTGGCTTTCGAGGAGCTTCGCCGACTACCGCGGGCGGGGAGCGCCACGACCGACTTGAACATGTTTGCGGTCAAGGTGCAGAACATCGTCGCGGTGTTGACCAACGTCGACAGAGGTTATTTATATAACCCGCAGCTGGCTGGAGAGGTGCTCGAGAAGCTGAGCGCCCATCTGAAGAGCCGGTGGTACGACTACGCGGAAGAGGATCGAACCCCGTGCCCCGAATTGATCAAGATGTCGCAATTCTTGATGAGGGAAGCCGATCGCGCCCTCAGGCACGGGTTCGTTTCGACGAGTCACCCACCGCAGCCGCCAGCGAGGAGGGAGCCACCACGCCCCGCCGCCCCGGCCACCCGGCCGGAGCAACGAAGGAGGCCTGTCTACAGTGCCATGGCTCCGAATGAAGAAGAGAGAGGATGTCCCGTGTGCGCCGAAGCGCACCAGTTGCCCAGCTGTCCGAAATTTAAAGGGCAGCCCTACAACGAACGTTGGGCGACTGTGAAGGGAGTGGGGGTCTGTTACAGATGCCTGAGCAGCCGCCATCGGCGCGTCAACTGCAGGAAGGGTGCCTGCGGCAAGAACGGATGCAAGCGACCACACCACCGCATGCTGCATTCGGACACCGCTGCTGACGTCGGCGCTGCCGGCGCCGCGCCCCATGCCCCCGCTAACGTCGCCACCAACAACGCCGCCGCCACCAGCTCGGCCCCGGACGCCGCCGCCACCAAGACCGAGACGACCACAGCCGCGAGCACCGATAACGATGCCGTGAAGTTGAAAATTTGCCCAGTGACGATCACGGGCAAACGGCAGCGTCGACACGTACGCGCTGTTCGACGAGGGGTCAACGGTTACGTTGGTGGACGAGGACCTGGCGCGGCGGGTAGGCGCCGACGGGCCGCTCGAGCGGCTCGACATCAGAGGAATCAACAGGGAGCAGCAACACGCAAGAAGTCGTCGGGTCGAGGTGTCCGTCAGAGGCACGCATCACGACCACGCACACACCATCACCGCCAGAACGCTGGCGGGATTGAACCTGACATCGCAATCAATCCCAGCGGGATTGCTACGGCTTCAGCATCTGAAGGATCTGAGCGCCGACCAAGTGGTATACGGGAATGCCAAGCCGAAAATTCTTATCGGCACGGACAATTGGGAGCTTATCGTTACCCGCGAGCTACGAACCGGGGGGCCGAAGGATCCGGCCGCCAGCCGGACAGAGCTCGGATGGGTGATACACGGAACGGCGCCGAACCGATCGCTTCAGCGCGTCAACAGCGTTCTACACATCACCACCGGGCCTACGAGCTGCGGGGACGAACAATTGTCGCAACTAGTCGAACGTCATTTCGAAATCGACTCGTTGGGCGTCTCACTCATCGCGCAACACGTCAGGGAGGAAGACAAACGCGCCGTCGCCACCTTTCAAAGTACGGTGGCGCATGAGGATGGGCGTTACACGGTAGGACTACCGTGGCGCAGGGACGACGTGCAACTGCCGCCGAGCTACAATGCAGCCCTGAAGCGCCTGAAAAATTTGGAAGCGAAATTAGATCGCCACCCAGAGGAGAAACAACAATACCACAGCCAAATGGCCGGCCTCATTGAAAAGGGGTACGCGGAGCTTAGCAACGAGTGCGAGCGAGATAGCAAGAGGGCGTGGTATTTACCCCACTTCGCCGTACACAATCCGAACAAACCGGGAAAATTACGTGTGGTATTCGACGCGGCGGCGAAGACAAGCGGAGTTTCACTCAACGACGAGCTGTTGGAAGGGCCGGACCTGCTTCAATCGATACAAACGATTATGTTTGGATTCCGAGAGGGCGCCTACGCAGTTACCGCAGACATACAAGAAATGTTTTTGCGTGTGAAGATTAAAAAGGAGGATCAAGCTTCGCAGCTTTTTCTATGGCGCGACCAACCGACGGACGAGCCGACCGTCATGAAGATGACGTTAATGCTTTTCGGTGCATCGAGTTCGCCATTCCTTGCCCATAGCGTGAGGAATCACAACGCGCGTCGCTGCGCCGGCACGCACCCCAAGGCGGTGCGGCCGATTACGAAATCGCATTACATGGACGATTTCGTCGAGTCATTTAATGACCGAAAGGAGGCGAAAGAAACGATCACGCAGGTGGATGAAGTACACCAGAAGGCGGATTTTCACTTAAGAAGCTGGACGAGCAACTGCGCGGAGCTAATCGACGGAATTAGCAGTGACCGCCGTGCCGCCGCCGGAGAGACGCCGCTCGCCGAAGGAGAGAAAATGTTGGGGCTGCGTTGGAATGCGGGAACCGACCGCTTAAGTTTCAACACCGCGCTGCACAAAGTGCCAGACGCAGTAAGAAACCGCGCACGCCCACCAACCAAGAGGGAGGCGCTATCGGAAGTGATGAGCATTTATGACCCGCTCGGTTTGCTTAGCTGCTATACGATAGCGGCGAAAATAGCGCTACAAAAGCTGTGGCGCATCAAAACCGGGTGGGACGAACCGCTGCCGCCAGATGTCGCTGAGGAGTTCGACGCGTGGCTGGCGAGTTTAAAAGAAATCGACCGCCTACGCATCCCCCGCAGTTACGACGGGGGGAGGGAGGTACGCCGCCACGAGCTACACGTATTTTGCGACGCGAGCGAGGAAGCGTACTCCGCCGTCGCTTATTGGAGGCTTTACTACGGGGCCGACAGCGAAGTCGAGACCGCACTCGTCGCAGCGCGAGCCAAGGTCGCGCCGCTTAAGGCGCAGACCGTCCCGAGATTGGAATTACAGGCGGCGCTCATAGGGCTGCGCTTAGCCAAAACTATTAAGGAGGGTCACCGAATCAAGGCGGATGACACAATATATGGAGCGATTCACAAACCGTACTCCATTAGATACGAAACGGGAGTAAGAAGTACACTCCGTTCGTTGCGCACCGGCTCGGCGAAATCACCGAGTCATCGCACCCCAAAGAATGGCGCTGGGTGCCCATGCTTCTAAACGTAGCCGATGTCGCGACGCGCGCCGGCTACGTCCCGGCTAAAAAAAACGATAGATGGTTTACCGGCCCCGCATTCCTGAAGCGGCCGAAATCGGAATGGCCACGCCCACCGGAGGAGAGGGGAGACGCCTACGTCGCAAAAACAGTCTGCCACGCGGCGGGCGGCGATCGCAGCGCCGCCCTACCGGACATCGAACGATTTTCATCGTATGATCGTTTGATCGGAGCGACAGCTCAAGTATTGCTGTTCGCGCATCGCTGCCGCGATAAAGCGGCGGCGCTAAGCAACGAGCACGTTCAACGTGCTACGCACTTGTGGCTGAAACAAGCCCAACGGGATTCATTCGGTCAAGAAATCGAAAACATAGGAAAGAAAGCCGCCGTGCCGCGAACGAGTCGGTTACATAGTTACGACGTCGTATTGGAGAAAGAATTATTGCGGCTCAACGGGCGTGCAAATAAAGCCGACGTACCGGAGGCTACGAAGCGGCCAATTATCCTCGACGGACGCCACGCATTTACGCGACTGCTCATCGAGCGAGAACACCGCCGCGCCGGCCATGCCGGAAATGAAAAAGTCGTAAACGATATTCGACAGAAATATTGGGTGCTGCGGCTCCGCCCAACAGTACGAGCAATCGCCGCAGCCTGCTTGACATGCAAGTTAAGAAGAAAGAAGCCGCAGAGCCCCCCGATCGGGGACTTGCCGCCGGAACGCCTACAGCCGTATCGACGTCCCTACAGTTTTTGTGGACTCGACTATTTCGGGCCGATGTTAATCGCTATCGGCCGCCGGCGAGAAAAGCGCTGGTGCGCTCTATTTACCTGCCTCACCACGCGCGCCGTTCACTTGGAACTAGTGGCGTCCCTGACCACCGATTTCGTGATCATGGCGCTGAGAAGGATGGCGGTGCGGCGGGGATGGCCAGCTGTGATATACAGCGACAACGGAACCAATTTCCGGGGAGCCGACGTCGAGCTTCGCAAAGCATACGAAGAGTGGCTGCCAGAGATGACAAGGACAGCGACGCTCCACGACACGACGTGGAAGTTCATCCCGCCCGGCGCGCCCAACCAAGGCGGCGCCTGGGAGCGCATGGTGCGCTCAGTCAAAACCGCGCTCGCCGCCACATTAAAAGAAAAAGCGCCTAAAGAAGAGACGCTTCAAACTCTGCTCGCCGAAGCCGAGCACACGGTCAACTCAAGACCGCTGACCCACGTGTCAGTGAACCAAGATGACCCCGAGGCACTGACCCCCAATCATTTTTTGGTGGGGTCATCGACCGGCCTCCCATTCACCGCACCCTGCGAAGAATCCGATCGCCGCACCTGGCGAGCCGCGCAAGCGCTGGCCGACGGATTCTGGCGCCGCTGGGTACGAGAGTACCTACCCACACTCGTACCGCGCCACGACGAGCACCGCCGCCAAGACAACGTGAAAACAGGCGACGTAGTCATTATCGCCGACCACACGCTGCCACGTAACACATGGCCGCGTGGCGTTGTGGCCCGCACTTACCCGGGCCCCGACGGCGTGGTGCGAATCGCCGACATCGAGACAAGGGCCGGCACATTCCGCCTACCTACGCCGGCCTACTTCCAAATTCATCGTGCTTCAATCCGCACCCTCCTGGGAGCACAGGGAGGGGACGCGCTGCGAGCCGACGGGTACACTCCATACCGCACTCTCCCCGGACCAGAGGGAGAGGACGCGCTACACATCGGGCTGTCTTCCAGACGAAGAGGCTACGGACTGCGCGCCTTCGCCGGGGGGAGGATGTTGACGACAGCCGACAACCGGCGCCGAAATGGAAAGAAATCAACGAATTTGTATCCCAAATAATTAGACCAATCAGAGGGGCCACTTTAATTAATCTAGACCAATTAGAAGGGCTACATTAACGCACATGGCGTGACGTCACAATTTAGTCCACGCCTCTGGTACTTTTCCATGCGGAAAAGTTTGTAAAATAATTTTATTATTTGTAGTGCTTAACTCCCTTTTTAACCGACTTCAAAAAAAGGAGGAGGTTCTCAAGTCGTCGGTATTTTTTTTTTGTATGTTTTACCATAACTTCGTCAGTTGTTAACCGATTTATACAATTATTTTTTTATCTTAAAGAACATAGTTTGTGTGTAGTTCCATAAAAAAATTACAGAGATCTGGCTGGTAGTTTTTTCATAATCCTGAAAAATGTCAATTATTTAGCTTGCCATCACACGTGTTTTTACGGATTTTCGAACATAACATCTTTGTTTATGTACCGATTTAGATGATTATTTTTTTGTTTGAAAGGGTATACTTCAAGAGTAGTCACATTTCAATTTCATCGGTATTGGACTTTGAACTTCAAAGATACACAAGGAAACTCCTCAAATTCAAATAGTATATGTAAAGTGATTTGGATTTTGGTAGGTTTATGACAATCCAAAACAAACCAAACCATGGTCTGCAATGCAAGGTTCTGGACTAGACTTGGACTACGAAGACACAATGGAACTCCTCAAAAACAAACAGCGTAAATTGGGAATTTGAGTTGTGGGCATTTTACCATTGAAAATATTTTATAAAGTTAAAAAATATTAACATGCTTACATACCTGCCACTAAAAAGTTGAAAATAAAAACTTTTTTAACAAAAAAGAAAAACCTCCTTCAAAAAACCTGAAACAAAAACAGCTTCAAAATTAAATACCTCTAAAAAAGCGAGAAATAATATTCAAATCATTAGTTACGCATAACATTATTAATAAAACACGTCTAATGAAGTCGAGTGGGGCTTTCAGAAATATAAAAAAAAATACTTGTCTTCCAGCCCCACCCGACTTCAATAGACGTGTTTTATTAATAACGTTATGCGTAACTAATGATTTGAATATTATTTCTCGCTTTTTTAGAGGTATTTAATTTTGAAGCTGTTTTTGTTTCAGGTTTTTTGAAGGAGGTTTTTCTTTTTTGTTAAAAAAGTTTTTACATGTTTACATCCCTCTCTGATTTCCCTGAACGTCCTGCGAACGTCCTGATAAGTAGGCTAGTTGCCACAGGGCAAAAAAGCATATTAATAGCGAATTGTTTTGATAAAATTGTAGCCGCAATTGTAGTCACAGAAAGTAGTCGTTAGTAGTCAATGTTAGTCGCAATTCGCAGCCGCAGGTAGAAAACATCGTTTAAAGTCTTAGCAAGAATTCAGCGAGTGAGCAAAGAGTAATTGATTTGAAAGTTTAAATTCCGTGTTTTTAATTTGTAAACGAGAAATTCGTAGTTAAAGTCGTATAAGTGTTGCATATTAGAGTTGTAATATAAAGTCAAGTGTTTCGAGATTGTTAGTTAAATTCACGCGTAGTTTCATTGTTCAATCGCAAAGAGTGTTTTTCAATAGTATTTTCCTTGTTAGTTAATTTAAATTGTATTCTTCGAAGTTGTTAGTTAGATTCAGTGTGCGAAAACAACCATCCCTATCAGGGAATAAACTGAAGTTATTCCACAACCAGCCGGCGTTTTTATTTATACAGTCCACACCAGCTCGGTGTACATCTCAGAGAGTTTCACAGTAACTCATGGTTTCACCATCCTAGTTTCACGAGTCTGATTGATGTAAGTTCGGAAGCAGTCTTAGTTAGAGTCATCGATAGAGTCCTGTACAGGGTAAACCGAAGTAGCCGGGTACCATACAGGGCATCGCCAACAGGCATCATACAATGACATCAAAAAGCGCGGCAACATAGGGATGTTGCCGTGCTTTTTGATGTCATTGTTGTCTATGGAATTGTTGTCTATGGAAGGGTCCATAGACAATTTCGCGCGTGAAAGATCTCTATCTCATCTGTGGTTTGGTCACGTGGCCACCCGCCGGCTGCCACGCGGCCATGTTTGGCCAGCTATAGGTGCCCTTTATTAACTTCACTTGTGGGTAGTTTCTAATTTGCAATCGAAAGTACTGCTTTCTACCTACTTATATGTAGGTACCTACTTGTATGGTGATAGAGGGATAAATTTGGTTATACTCTGGTAATAGTGATGCAGGCGAAATATGCATCTAAAAATACCTAGTAGTCCCCCGTGACCACGGCAGCTGCAAAGTTGTCGAAACGTCGGGAAAACCAAAAATCAAACCAAATACCAACTAATTACCAAAGTACTTTTTTCGAAATCCCGAAAGGACGAAATCCCGAAAGGTCAAAATCGCGACAGTTAAAATGTTGAAACTTACTTACCTACACATACATTTATGAAGGTAGGCGTTGCGGTTAATTTGTTTTACTCAAAAATGCTTGTAAAATGGTCATAATTTTGACAAAATCTACCAATCGAGTCTGAAATAGTTTTTTTCTCTGGCGCTTCGCCGGCCGCTGCTGCGGCACGCTCGCTTCGCTCGCTCGGCTCGCGCGGTGAGTTCATGTCAACCTAACATGCTCGTCGCTACGCTCCTCGCACCTATTTTGTATCGTGACCTACGGTCTACGGATTCTAAGTCCCAGTAGACTAGTTTAGACTAATTTTCGGCAGCTAAATTTACTATTAAGCATTTCAGGCGAAGCCCAAAGACACCTCCACAGCCAATTCGGTATTAAGTAGTTCGGGGTATAGAACTTAGGTGTATTAACCTTCGGTATTTTAAGCTTCAGGATTTAGTATTTTAGGTAAAATATCCTTTCGTGATTTTAAAAGTACGGCCAAACAACCATTCGGCCTTTTAATTTTCGGGATTTCGTCCATAGGTATTGTAAAATTCGGTCTTTTCTACTTCGGCATTGTAACACATACCCTAACATTGATATCTTCTCTAAACATCCTACTTTGTAACAAATTAAATCTCTTCGACGATGACGGATAATTTAATGATCAAACGAACTTACCCTAAGTGAAGTTCGATCTTAATTATCCCGTCTTCGTCGAAGAGATTTAAAGTCCCAACCCTCCCTTGCTAGTTGTTTGTTCAACAACCGCATCCCTATAATAGATAAGGATATCAATGTATTTACTTACTGCTCCAAACTGAATGAGGTTGACGCGGCGGCGAGCAGTGCTGGTCGGAGGCAGAGAGGGGGTGACTATTGCTTTCTCTGTCTCTCTGAAGACGTGCGAGTAAGTGCGAGCGAGTAGCAGAGCTACTACTTTGTAACAAATTAAATCTCTTCGACGAAGACGGGATAATTAAGATCGAACTGCACTAAGGGTAAGTTCGTTTGATCATTAAATATATTTGTACTTTGGGTTGCCAGCCAAAAAGGTTAAGAACCACTGCCTAGCCCATGGTAGGCGTGGGATTAGGGTTTTTATAGAGGTTTTCTTCTCGTGGGGACACCCAACCAAGGGCAGCCGCACCGGCCCCCAAAACATGACTGAAGGGTTACGGTTCTGCCGAAGTGAAGGCTGACCGTTAAAGGCCAGTCCGTCGATCGCAACTACAGCGACCAAACGGACCCCTCGCCGACACTCGCACCGCCGCTATCCGGACTCTCCAGGGCGCCGGTCGAGCCCGATCCGCGCCGCCGCTACCCGGAATAAGTCCAAAACGCCGACGCGGAGCAACTAAGAACCCGCGATCGCAAAAGCGGGCAGAAACGTTAGGTTCCCCTCCCAATCCCGACCGCCGCTACTCGGAATATGTCCAAGACGCCGGCCGGGTTCCTCCTGTCAGACTATGTGCCGCCGCCGCTGGAAGTGCGACGACGTTGCCCAGGGTGCACGACGGGGACGTTGTCTGATTTGGCACCCCAGCCTGGTACTTTCCTAAAAAGTGGGCATTTAAGAGAATGTTAGCTCCGACCAAGCAACGGGCGAGCTTTTATTTTATTATGACTGCCTAGTACTTTTTTAAAAAGTGGGCACTAAACTTAAAAGTACCTCCGACCATCTGGACCTAGCAACGTGCGAGCTCTTATTCTCTGATGAGAGCCTGGTACCTTACCTACTTACTTAAAAAGTTGTCATTTAACTACAACAAAGTACTACGCTGTCATAAGAGAATAAGAGCTCGCCCGTTATAAGGTCCAGTTGGTAAGTTAATTGCCTAATTTTTAGGAAAGTACCAGGCTGCCATAAGTGAAGAATAGCTTAACATATGCCCACTATTTAGGAAAGTAGTAGGCTGTTATCCAATCCAATTATCGGGTTGTGTCGGCACGTGTCATCGGTCGCCGCGGCCGCAGTGACGTCACGGCGGCCATGATTAATAGCTGAAGGCGCTACTGCTGCAGCCGCTGCAAGCGCTTAATTTATCGTCGCATTACTGGTAATGTTAACCTTTCAGTTTTGCTTATGCAGTAAGTCGTATACTGTTTGCATTTGGACTAATTTTCATATACATCAAGCCAATTATTTAATAATGGGAATTAATTAATTGGGTGACTGGAAATAAAAAACCGGCCAAGTGCATGTCGGGCCACGCGCCGTAGGGTTCCGTAATTACCTTATACTATACCATATTTAATACCACCCATCATTTTTCTTCTGCAAAAATAACTTTGTTTTTCACAGTGTTGGTATGAATGACAAAGTTATATTTGCGGTTTTGGAAAATGTGCTATATCTCAAAAACTAATTACTATATCTCGTTCAAACCAATTTTGGTTGAGAGTTTTTATTAAGATCTACAGCATATATTTTTTTTAGATTTTTCACTCTCTTATTTCAATAGTTAAGGGGGGGGGGGGGGAACACACATTTTACCACTTTGGCGGTGTATATCTTTCAAACGGACTTTGAGAAAAAGTTGTCTTAGAAACCTCAATGTTATTTTTAAAGACCTATCTATAGACACCCAATACGTGTTGGTTTGAAGAAAAAAATTTTTTTCAGTTTCCGTTCCATGTATGGGGAGCCACCCCTTAATCTTTTATTTTTCTTATTTTTGTATTAAATTCGTTAAGCGGTTAACAGAATACATCTACCTACCAAGTTTCAATTGTGTAGTCTTAATAATTTCGGAATAAAGTGGCTGTGACATACGGACAGA
This sequence comes from Agriphila geniculea, assembly GCA_943789525.1. Taxonomy (NCBI): domain Eukaryota; kingdom Metazoa; phylum Arthropoda; class Insecta; order Lepidoptera; family Crambidae; genus Agriphila; species Agriphila geniculea. The sequence goes on along the minus strand of OX038889.1, from coordinate 24,004,980 downwards.
CAGACATGACGAATCTATAAGGGTTCCGTTTTTTGCCATTTAGGCTACGGATCCCTAAAAAGATATTTTAATCCTTAATGGGATACTTAAATACTAAACCTGGCAGCGGTTTATTTTCTGGGCGCCAAAATAACTAAACGGAAATACGTAAAACGGGTGACTACATGTTGGAGATAAATAATTTAAGTTAGCAGTGAAAATTCTAAATGACAAAAATACTGAGGGGGCCACTATTATACTAAGTAGGTAACTATTATAATTGATTTAAGCTGCCCAACATGGTATTTTTGTCATCTCGATTATGATAATAGTCACCCTTTTGAAATAAAAATTTAAAGTTTTGTGTGCCCTAAGGTTGTCGCCCAAATAGTAATTTGGTCGCACGTTCTGAATAACTAGTTACCCAATTTGTATTTTAAAGTCATCCATTTTCAACATTTGTAGTCGTCCTCGGTCCATCGCCCACTTAGTATTTCAGTACCCTATATTCAGTATTTTTGATACCCAAAAGGGGAATTTATTGTTACCCGATTAAATACTACACTTTAATTTTCAGTATAAATATTATTATTATGAATACCGTGATCTGTAAGTACCTAAATGTGCAAATTGCTGATTGTATCATGCACAGGCCTTGGAAGAAAAATTAGCTAGCTTGTATTTGTATACGTATTATTTCACTTTCAAGAGCTATTTCGCATCTTGTTGATAGCAGCAGATGTTTAATACATAATCACATCAAAAAATTCTCATATTTATAAGTTCTAAAATTTTAAGGCAACAACAGATGTTCTATAGGTAGCACTAACTAGCAAGAAAGGACATCATTACGATACGATTAGCCTATAAGAACTAAGTCCGGGCTCCCACTGTCTGAGTCCCGGCAGATGCAAAGTGGTCATGTGTAAAAACTGAGTGCAGAGCACGGTCGCGATGCATCAAACTATCGTCGGTGGTTGTGCATTTATTCATGGCATTCGCGCGTCGCGTCGGTCGGTCGCTGTCTGAGTGCGCTCGGGCATCGTCGTAATCCGTCGCACAGCTTTGCATTTTACACTGTTCCAGATTTTTTTCCAAGGTGTATTTTATTGTGTAAAAGTTTAAAAAACCGGCCAAGTGCGAGTCGGACTCGCGCACGAAGGGTTCCGTACCAAAAACGGCAAAAAACATGTTTATTGTATGGGAGCCCCCCTTAAATATTAATTTTATTCTGTTTTTAGTATTTGTTGTTATGGCGGCAACAGAAACACATCATCTGTAAAAATTTCAACTGTCTAGCTATAACGGTTCATGAGATACAGCCTGGTGACAGACAGACAGACAGACAAACAGACGGACAGCGGAGTCTTAGTAATAGGGTCCCGTTTTTACCCTTTGGGTACGGAACCCCAAAAAAAGAAAATCCCTTCAAAAATCTTAAAAAAACACAGCTCCAAAAACAGCTTTAAAAGTAAACAGCTCTAAAAAACAAAAAAATATATTCAAATCTGGTTTCTAAAACGCGACATGTAATAATTTCTGAAATTCCCCCTGTGAAAATAAATGGTACGCAGCTAAAAGAGTTTCCAGATTTAAATACCTGGGACACTCAACTGGCTTACTGAAAACTCTTCAGATGATACTATGGAAAGGGAGCGCAGGGCTTTAGCAGTAAGATGCAATATGCTGGCTCGCAGGTTTGCACGATGTACTAAAGAAGTAAAAGTGACTTTATTTAGAGTTTATTGTCAATCATTTTACTCGTGCAGCCTGTCGGTCAAGTATACACAAAAGTCATACGCCCTGCGTAGCCAGTATTGTTATACTAGCTACGCAGGGCGTATGACTTTTGTGTACGCGGCAACCCCAACAGTATCCTGAATGCATTGTTATGCATTCAGGATACTGTTGGTTGCCGCGGTTCTGTAGTACATCAGGCATGCCCGCATTCAAGACTTTTATGCCATAATGCGCAACAGAATAGCCTCGCTGATGCATTTATAGTCCTTTGCAGCACCAACAGCCTCCTGACTGTGATTGCAGACCGCTGTGACGGTCCAATACTGAAACATTGGGTCACTGTACATTTATGACCCGTGTATCAGTCAAATAAAATTTGTTTCTAGCCCTATTGTTACAAACATAGTTATGTAAGTTTTATTTTACTAACAAATATGGACTCTGTCTGAATTAAATATATAATAATAATAATAATAAAATCTGCATAATTACTACCTACATTAATATTCCCGAGTGATAGCGAAAATCTTTTCACGCAGACGAAGCCGCGGGCGGCTGCTAGTAAGAAATAAAATAACGCGCCGCGGCGCAAACAGAATAATCTCTTTATTAAGAACTAGCGGCCGCCCGCGACTTCGTCTGCGTGGAAATATTTTTGCTATCCCTCGGGAACAATACATTATTTCGGGATGAAAGGTATCCTATGTCCTTCTCTGTACCCCTAAGAACGTGTATGCAAAATTTCATGATGTTCGGTTTAGTAGTTAAAACGTGAAGACGTAACGAACAAACAAACAAACAGACTTTCGCATTTATAATATTAGTAAGGATTAAATTCTTAATAAATACGACCTTTCTGATTTACCTTACACTAGCTACTTCGTTAATTAATATCTAAATAGTTCTAATATAATGTACTATTGTAATGACTGTAAATATTGACGTGTGTAGAGAATAAGCATAGTGTTTGCTGTAGTGTGTTTACAAGAATTATGAGCTGTAACTGTAATGTCTGCCACATAGTAATAAAAAACAGTTGCCCTCTAGACACATTGTGCCGTCGCTTAATACGACAAGATTATCATTAAAGGCCTTTAAAGTTAATTTAATTTCACTCCATGCAATTTAAGGCATGTCCTCAGAGCCGGTTTAATCTGTTCTCTCGACGTTAAAAATAATATCCAACATAGAAATTAGTGAAGGTTTCTTGCCTGGCCCAGATTAATTTTAAGCGATATTGTTTTGCTTCAAGTGCTTTTGAAAGTTGGTAAAGTCTAGTTCCTTTGTACTGGAAGCGAGCCGGCTGCGACTCACGAGTGTTAGAAAGTTTTTACTTTAATTGAATTACCAATTTTTAATGTGTCTTAGAATCTAGGCAATTTTAGAAACCGTATACATTTTGTAAGTATACATTGTATAGGAACTAAACTATACGTGCGTCCAACTACGACGAAATGTGACTTAGTTCACTTAGTATCGGAAACTATGATTTTCGTTTATAAAAAAAAGCAGATAGCGATGTTCTCGACTTTTTTTCTCCTAACATTTCTACTTTTATATAATACTAAAACAAGTTATCACCACTCAGTTTTGGGGTAAATTAACATAAAACATTACACAAACAACAAACTGAGAACCTACTTGTGTTTTTTTTTGCGTCAGTCACGAGCAAATTGTAGCATTCAGAACTTGCCATATTAATCCACCAACAAATTCATGGAACTTTTCGGTACGTGAATGGGCGGCCTAACCCGTAGTCGCATGTTTTATTCGGCGCGTGGCCATCAGGACGCAGCTAAACGCTGGATTAAATATAAAATGTATGAAACAGTTGTCGGAGCGACGGACACGGCCAGATTAGACCTGAGCAATTTACTTTTGTTACCTAATTTTAAATGTTTTCTTTGTACGGAACCCGCACCTTTCATGGTGTTTACCGTGCGTAAAACCTTATTTTCCTAGGTTGAAAATAACAACATGCATGCAAATAACTCGCCATTTCGTCCCGGATATAATCCCGGTATCAAATAAAAAAAAACACCTAACATTATTTTAACATTTTCGGAACTCGACAGAGGAATTCAAATTTCAAAAAAATGCCAAATCCTATGACACGGACTCTGAAAATTCGGAAGGTATGAATAGTCAGTAAGTATTATAGAAAAAATAGTATACGAAGTATTATTCGAAGTAAATAATAATAATCTCCTTATTTTTCGATTGTTTGAGAGTTTTACTTACCTAAATAATATTCTTCTATAGGTGTGTAGCTGGATATGAAAACCATCGAAATGTACTAGTAGTACATTTCGATGACGAAAATGACAGTTTTTCATTCTCTACATTTTTCGAAACGCTTTTCAAATTATAACTTTTCCAAACTAGTGAATGAAACGGATTGGTCATTCGCAGTGTTTCCATTGAAGCCGAGTGAATATTTGCATTAGACACATTGACTGGTACATTCAGTATGTATGTATTGGTATACTAACTAATCTGGGATTTAATGCAATTGGCTTTGGTTAAAAAATAAAAGGTATTTTTTTTATTTTTTTTTACTACAGATTAGGCCAATTTAAGAAACTAATTTGAATATTTTAACATTTGGTCCCGTATTTATTTTTTTATAAATATATTTGTCGAGCGGATATGGTCAACCGGAATGACGTCATTAGTAGCATGAAAGTTTAACCATATCATCCCAAGTATATCTAGGCTTGTTCGATTTTTATGAAAAATTTATCATAGCACCATATTATGTATGTCATCATAAATAGATACCAAAATAAAAAGTATTTTTTTTATTTATTGTGTTTAAAAACCGATCGATTAATCGATCAGTAGGAATATACATACATGTGTTGTACTATTCAATTCAATTCAATTCAATTCACTTTATTGCAATTTCCACAATGGTAACAAGATGGTAGGTAAAATGACAAAGTACATTGTAGACCCTGAAAAGGGCACAGCAAATTATTTGGAGAGGAGTTGAGAGGACGACTTACTTTTTTTCAATTAAATAACATTGCTACTTAATTAAATATTTAAATCGTTATCATTTAAAAATTCTGAAACACTATAATAGCATTTTTCAAAGAGCAGTGTTTGTAACTTTTTTAAGTATATGCTGTAACTTTTTTCTTCTGTTAGTTCTTTCGGTAGTTTATTGTGTATTTTTACTGACATTTCGAGCGGACTGGATGAGTTCATTCGAAGCCTATTTACTGGTATCATTAAATTGTGGCCATGTCGTGATGTGTATCGTGATGGAATGTCTTGTCTCTTTGTGAAGAAGTTTGGATGCTTTCGTATGAATTTACAAATTTCCAATATGTAGATAAACGGTAAAGGTAAAATTTTGAGTTCTTTAAAAAATGGTTTGCAGCTGTCTGTTGGATCTATGTTAACTAAAATTCGAATAAGCTTTTTCTGTGCTGTGAAAACTGTGATTGCATCTGAGCTACACCCCCACAATATGACGCCGTAATTTAACCATGCATGTGCGTATGCGAAGTATGCAGCTTTAGATGTTTCTAAGTTAGTGGTTTTTTTTGTTTCACTTAGCGCATATGTAAAACTTGATAACTTGGTTTTGATTGTAGCAATGTGGGCTTTCCAACACAGATGTGAGTCTATGACTAAACCGAGCAGTTTACATTGAGTAACGCTTTCTATTTTTGAACCATTATAAGAGAAATTTACTTCTAAACTATCTTTTTGATGCGGGTGAAATGTTACGAGTTTTGTTTTAAGGAAGTTAATTTCCAAATTATGCTGTGTCATCCAGTAAGTTATTTTATTGAATAGGTCTGTAAGTTTTTTATTTAAATTTATGTTATTTTGGCAAGATACGAGCAAGGAAATATCGTCTGCAAATAGAACGCAAGGGTCATCTATTAATTTAGGCAGTTCATTAATGTAAACTAAAAATAGTAAACATCCAACAGTGCTTCCTTGAGGAATTGATGAGTTTACTATTTTGCTATTCGATCGTACAATTTGTATTTCTTTCGTGGTTTCATCAAAGTGCTCAATTTCAACATACTGTTCCCTATCTTTCAAGTATGAGGTGAACCATTTATGCGCAGGACCTCGTATACCAATATTATAAAGTTTTTGCAATAATATTTTATGTTGGACCTTATCATAAGCTTTGGACATGTCTAATAAAATACCGACGGCATATTTTTTATCATCTAAAATTTTAAGAATTTCTTGTACGTATTTAAATACTGCCAGCGTGGTGGACCTGTTCTTCCTAAATCCATTTTGGCACTCATTGAATATGTTAAATTTTTCGCAAAACCTATAAACGCGGTCAAACATTGCTTTTTCTAGTATTTTAGAAGCAGTTTGTAATAAAGCTATCGGTCTGTAATTGCCCATATCTGTTTTTTCGTTTTTTTTGTGTATAGGTTTTATAATTGTTTTTTTAAGTAGCACTGGAAACTCTCCTTCGTGGAAAGATTGATTGATTAATTTAAGGAAAGGCAATGTTAGCTCGTCGACACAAGTTTTTATTAATATAGGTGGAATTTCATCTATGCCATGACTTGTTTTATTTTTTAAATTCTTTATAATTTTTTGTACTTCAGTATAATCTGCGGGGCTTAAAAAAATACTGTTCTCGATAGCACTGCTCAATAGTGGACAGTGAGACCCTGCCGCAACTCTGTTTTGCAATTCACCTATAGAAGCGAATGAATCATTAAACGACTCTACAATTTTTCTAGCATTGGAGCATAAAGACTTATTAATTTTTATAGATATATTTTTATTTACAATTTTAGATTTTTTATTTAACTTCTCATTTATTATTTTCCACATGGTTTTAACTTTGTTATGAGAGTTACTCATTTTTTTAATATATTCTAGTTTTTTTGCGTATACGATGGTTTTTTTTAATGTTTTCTGATATAGTTTATAATGATTTTTTATTATGTAATTTTTAGATTTTAAAGCTAATATTTTAAGTAGTCTTTTGTTTCGGCACGATATTTTTATTCCTACAGTTAACCAATATTTTTTTTGTTTGTTATTAATTTTTATTTTACGTTTAGGTATGCACTTATTTAGGATATTTACAAGCAGGTCATGGAAAGCTTTATAGTTTTCGTTAATGTTTTTATTTGGTAATATTATAATACTAATATGGTGGTTGATTATTATGAAATAATAAGCTGTTTAATTTTTGTATTTTTTTTTTATTTTTATAAAGAAAATAATTTTAGAAACTACTCCAAACTAATTAAAACATTATAATCTTCGAAAAAAATTTTGAATGAAAATCGACAGTACATTTCTGATGCAAAGCTACGTTGCACTTTGAGCATTTCATAAATGTATTTTTGTGGCATAATCCACATCTATATTTATATACATATTATAGGATATAATAGCGTGTTATATCCTGACAATAACAATATTCTGACAAAATGTTTCATTTCAGTTACAGTAACTCTATAACCTTGTTTGCCTTTCTGGATTGCATTCTTTTCTGTTTCTGAACGCAATAGCTCAAAGACCTCTTCATCAAAAAAACAACTCATAAAACTGTATTGGAGTTTCATGATCTTCAAGAAAACTGTGTATTGTAGTCTCTTTTTCTGGTTCATCTGGAATATCGATGGTCCTCCAACGACGAGATATCGAGACGCACTTTTTTTTCGTCGGAGATGGTTTTGCTGATGTTGTACTAGGCACAGGTTCGAGAGTTTAATCGTCTAGAAAACCATCTTCCACATCAATACCAGTTTCTGAAGCCACGGTAGGTAGCCCTCAGTTCAACTTCTGCTAACAGTTGATGCCTTGACAAATTATTTATGTAGGTAAATCCTCGTCACCGCTATCTTCGTCACTTCTATCGACATTATACGGTGGAGTAATATAAATATCAGCCGACAAAACATTGGTGTCATCTTCCAGATGTGAAATAATTTCATTTACTGACAAACTGTAACAAAATCAATAAAAAATTCTAAATATTAGCACGATAAGAGTGCATAAGAGTACATGGGCATAGCATCCTACTGATCGAAAAATCGATCACTACACAAAATACCCTCGATTCTACCCACATTCAAGTAATATACATTCTAATAAATCACAATACAAATATATACATTATATTTAATATAAAACCACAAAAACAAATCAAATAATATAATAATATAACAAAAATACTTACATTTTACGACGAGACATATTTTTGCAGAAATTTTTCCGTAAATACACTTAAATTCTAAGAAAATACGCGCGAACTGTAAAACGTCAAAAATACAATTTGACAGTTATTAGTGTCAGACTTACCAACAATAAGAAAATAACAATGGGTGCATTGATAAAATAAATAGTAAACCGATCGAAAAATCGATCACTAGGAAGATATGGGTTAAGAAGAAAACCTTTGCCATCTACTTATAGAAAAAAATCTTGAAAAAATCTAACAAAAAAACAGCTTCAAAAATAAATTAATGGCTCTAAAAGAAATAAAATATTGAAATCTGCATAATAACTAACTCGAAAGTTTGTATGCATATCTTATATTAAACAACGCCTTTTGAAGTCGGGTGGGGGGGGGGGGGGAAGAAGGATATTTTTTATCTAAACTAATATATCTAAACTAATTAATCATGGGTTTAAACCCCACCCGACTTCATAAGACGTTGTTTAATATAAGATATGCATACAAACTTTCGAGTTAGTTATTATGCAGATTTCAATATTTTATTTCTTGCTTTTTAGAGCCATTAATTTATTTTTGAAGCTGTTTTTTTGTTAGATTTTTTCAAGATTTTTGAAGGAGGTTTTGTTTTTATTAAAAACTTTTTTTATTTTAAACTTTTTTGTGGTAAGTATATTTGGTAATGATATTATCAAATCAAATCAAATCAAATCAAATAGTTTATTGAATATAAATAATGAAAATACAATTTGCATACCATAGAACAAACTTATTTAAATTATCAGCAAAATAATGTGGGACAGGGGGTAATCTGACAATTTTTACATTAATATCGGTCGCTCGCTGCCGCAAACTTGTACTACAACACGCCACGGGCACACTCACACAACGCTGTTGGTGGCCACTAACAGTGGCCAGCGCGGCGTACGCAGAAAAGTGAGCGCTAATAATTGCATCGTACTGGTCATAATAGTGTGCGGCAGTGATTGACAGGATACATGAACCACTAAAACTTGGAACTTAACACAGTTTGGTAAGTATGATGCTGATTATTACTTATTAACGAGTAGGTAGTATACAATGTACTGATACCTAAACTAGGCCGAGCCTGTATTATAAGTATCAGTTTCCTTCCTAATGACTTAATTGTTGTATTTTTTTTTTAATTTGTTTTGTTAATTAGTTAGTACTTTTACATTTTTTTTTCATGTTTACGCCAGAAATGCATATAATATGTGTACTAAGAATCTTAATTAATAAATATTATTATTACTTATAATCACTAGATTAAATCGTATAATATTATTACTGTCTACTCTTTTTTTTTTTTGTACCTATAGTTTAATAATTTAAAAATTAAATAATGTATATTATTTGTGTCTGTGTTTGTGTGTGTGTGTGTGTGTGTGTGTGTGTGTGTGTGTGTGTGTGTGTGTGTGTGTGTGTGTGTGTGTGTGGGTGGGTGTGTGTTTTGTGTGTGTGTGTTTTAGTGTATGGGAGAGAGTTTTTTTTTTTTATGACTGAAATTAACACCTACATACAAATACTATTGGGCTATTTCTGTAAAATTACATAATAATTTTGAAGAGGTTTTCAACTTCATCATATGATAGTGGCTTGAGCCAGTTAATCAATTTGCGTTTACAGTGATTGTAATTAAGGGGGTGAATGTTAAGAATTGTATTTATTTTATTATACAAAAATGGGCCGACAGAACACTGGAACCTCTTAATAAAAACAGTTTTAGAGCAAATTACTGGGCACACACTTTTAATTCTGCGCGTTGCTGTCGGTGGCGGTTTATATGTAACTTTTTTGTGTTGATCGAGAATAGTCTGTAAAATGAAAAGTTTCCTTACACTAAGTACGTCGCATTGAGTGTATAAGTCATGTGTTGGAAATCTATAGGGTTTGAAGGTCATCACTTTTAGCAGAGCGCGTTGTGCTCTTTCCACCATAATCATGGTGGTTTTGTGTGCACCACCCCATGCCAGCAGACAGTATGACAGTATCGATTGAGCCAAGGCAAAATATACAGTTTTGATAACATTCGAGTCTGCCACATGCCGAAGATATTTAAATATGTATATTAGTTTTCTAGTTCTTTCGGAAATTAGCTCGATATGTGGTTTCCATGTGAGAGTTTCGTCAAGTTGCACGCCTAAATATTTTATAATTCTTAGTCTTTCTATTTCAATACACTGGCAGCAGTACTGAGCTGTAACATTTGAGCATGCGTGTGCTTTTATTTTAAAACTGTCGTCAGGTAAAGTGATTTTAGTTATACCGAATGTGATAAATTTTGTTTTTGATTCGTTTAAGGTTAGTATATTTGCCTGTAGCCATCGATTTGCAGTCCGGAGTCCTTCCTCCGCTTTAGCTCTAACCTCTTGCCACGTTTTGCCATAGAATATCATTGCTGTATCGTCAGCGAACGTGAATATTCTACAGTTATTCAGATTCAGATTGCAGAGGGAGTTTATGTAAATGAGGAATAGACTGGGACCGATCACACTCCCCTGTGGCACACCATAGGTTACCTGTTCGTCTCCAGAAGTTAGTTCACCAATTTTTACTCTTTGTATTCTGTGGGAGAGGTAACTAGTGAATAGTTGTAGGACTTTGCCACGAATACCAATCTTTTCCATTTTATGCAGAAGGAGTTTAATGGAGACGGTGTCAAACGCCTTCGCTAAATCTAAAAATATGCCTAAACATTTATCCTTATTATCTAAGTGATGAGCAATATAATTTGACATTTCACTAACGGCATCGGCGGTTGACTTTCCTGATCTGAATCCATATTGGTGGTTAGAAAGTAGTTTTTCTTTTTCAAGGAAAGACAAAAGTCTCTTGTTCATTACCTTTTCAATTATTTTTGACAAAGCGGATAGAACTGATATTGGGCGGTAATTATGAACGCAATCCTTTCTACCTGTTTTGTGGATTGGGTGAATGATTGATATTTTGAAGACATCTGGAAAGACTCCTGTATCTAGACACAAATTGACTACATGCGTAATTGATGGAACGATGTATTTGATCGCGCGCTTTAGTAGAATGTTTGAAATTCCATCCCAACCCGTTGCACTCTCGTTTTTGAGGTTGCGAATAATAGCCGTTATTTCATCTTCAGTAGTTTCGAGAAAGGCAATGGAGTGAGATGGAGTAGGTACATAGGAGTAGTTAAATTGACTTTCTGTATTTACGTGATTGTTAAGAGGAATTTTGTTTGCTAAGTTTTTACCTACTTGTGAGAAAAAGTTGTTAACATTATTTACAGATTTTTGAGGGGTGTCAGCTATTCTCAGTAAATCGCTTGGTATTGATTTTTGTTTATTAACATGTACTATATTCTTAACAGTGCTCCAGAGCTTTTTTGGATTCTTGGCGTGTTTTTTAAGTTCAGTTTGCTCGTGTATTTTTTTAAGCCGCTTTAACAGATCATTACAGTAGTTCTTATATCGTTTGTATGTAATTTGCAAAATATCATTTTTTGGATTGGATTTGCATTTTAGGTGCATACGGTCTCTATTTCGCATGCATCGGACGAGCCCGGGTGTTATCCAAGGTTTAAGGCATTGGTATTTTTTAGGGACTAAAAGTTTAGTTGTATGGTTAATTAGGTAAGTAGAAAGTAAATTTACTAGTTGCTCGGCAGCCCAGTTAGCATTTTTTGAGTTTAGAATATGATCGAAGTTAGTGTTTTGTAAATCAGATAGTAATGAATCATAGTCAACTTTGTTTTTAGTTATAATTTCTTTAGATAACGGTTTACTATTTGTATTTAGGCACGTTAAGACTGCAGAATGATCCGTCAAAGGAGCTTTTAGGACGAGAGTGAGAGCAGGTATTTTTGTCTTAACCATTGAGTGGTCAAGGCAATTGTTATTTCTGGTAGGGTAGGTGTGGCTTCTCATAATGCCATGTGAGCAAAGTAAGTTTAAATATTCTGCCGAGTTGCTGTCATCATTATTGACTTTAACATCGATGTTTATATCTCCTATAATTAGGATGTTTTGGTAAGACTTATATTGAGTCAGTAGTTTGTCCATTGACTCGGTAAAATCTGAGATATTTCTAGTCGATGGAGATCTATATACAGCAATGATAACAGTATTTGGGCGCATCTCTATACAAAGAACCGTAGCATCTTTTACAAACGGCTCTTCAATTATAAGATCCAAACTGTTTACGTGCCGTAAACATGCATTTCACAGCACAACACGGAACACGGAATTGACCTAGAATAATGTTGCTGCATTGTCAAAACAAATACAGCATCTGAATTTTCTTACTCACACATCTTTGTAAATAAATTAATATACACATATGTAAATAATTTTGTATAAATTAGCATAGCAAAAGAAAATAAATGTGACATTCACCAACTGGACTTCAGACGTTGTTACTCTGTCGGCAGACAGATCAACCCATCATCTACGAATCCTCTCTCTGCGGCCAAGACACCTTTAGCCGTCAGATATCTGATCAGTCTTGTGAGCCTGCTTGACTGGCAGTGAGAAAATCCATCCTTATACCTTATTCCTTCCACTCTCCGCTTGTCACCTTAGGTCGACTGGTACAAGCATCCTTATTTATTTATATGTGTATTTATTAACTTATGGTTAGGGCTAGGGCTGTTAGGGCGCTAGGGCCGTAGGGCACTAGGGTTGTCAAGTAGGATAGTTCTACCCTTTCCAATTCATGTAAAGGGAAACCTTGCTCCCTTACACAAACCATTTTTAAAATAAATTACAAGACCGTCGTTTTGGTTTTTGTTGTTTTTTGAAAAATATATATTATAGTTCATTAAGCTAGGATATGTGATTGTTTTGGAATTCCATGTTTCTGTAAGAATATACAAGTCGCAGGCAACATCAATCCTTGCAAGTAAAACCTTAAACGCATTGATATTTCGATTGATGCTTCTTATATTTTGGGTTAGTATTTTCAGTGAGTTTGAAAATATGTTTTGGGTAATTAATGATTTACATAATTCTGGGTCACACAAGTAAGATTTACCAATGGTTATTTCATCAATTTCATCCGTTATTGTTCTATTATTATTGGCCATGGAATCGAATTTTGAACAACCAAGACAATTTCAGTGATCGTATGTAGCAAGTAAGGTAGCGCATATATATGTAAGTAATGTTTATAGTTTTGTATGGTGATAATAGTGTGTTTGTGTTTGTATATGTGAGTTGTAGTATAATAAGGTAGTAAGTTTTATCAAATATAGGTAATAGTAGTATAATGTTAATATAGTAGATTATTTCAAAGAGTAGACAATAGAGTGCAGTTAATAATCGGGTAAACCCTTTAGTGGTGATTTTAATAGTATTGTTATTATAACTGGACACAAAAGATAGTCATTGGGAATTTCTCAAGTGGGAGATATCAGTTTCCGTTTTAATTTCAATGTGAGGTGAATTGTCTGTCTTGCGAATAAAAACTTTACCATTGGACGTCCAACAGTATTTATATCCGGCTACCGAAGCTAAGTCTCGTGCAAGGAAAAATAATCTTCGACCTTTACCAGTAAGAGCTTCGGAGACAAACACAGGAGTCGGTGCGCCCTCTAGTCCAATGTTTGTGGTGTTAAATATTTGGTTGGGGTATTTTTTGTTAAAATCTTTTGCCATCTTGACTAAATCTTGTTTTGTAGAAGTTCTTGTGAAGTCTGCTACAATAGTAGATTTACCAGATTTCCCTTTCACGTTGAACACTCCCTTAATGTCGTTGTCTTGCACTGCAACATTGAGTGCCTTACAGGTGTCCATCACAATCTTTTTCAGGTCCGGTTTGGGCACTTTTTTGAAATCCAACGGTATGTTCCTGATTTCAATGGTAGTAGATTTTAAATTCCTTTCTATATCCTCTAATTTTGTCTCAAGTGTAGTAATATGCAGTAAATGTTGCTTGCGTTCTTTTTCCAAAAAGTCTATTCTTTTGTTAATGTTATCATATTGAGCTGAGATTAGTTCCATGGATTTCTCAATCTCTGAGTTAGTTTGCTGAATTTTTGAATTTTGTGACTTTATTTCCGCTACATCCGCAACAAGTTTATTCAAGATTAAGTTTTGATTATCCTTCATGTCCGACAACATTTCCCTAATTTCCTCTTTAAAACTACACATGTGCTCTTCACAAGATTCTCTACGTCTCTTGTTTCGCTGACTAACAAACGGTTGCGAACATCCCTGCTCTTCCAACTTAGAGACATCCGTGTCAGAATGTGTTTGCTGCAAAATGTTAGTACGAGGAGTAGGTGGGCTTCTTGGTAGTCGTTGCATTTTGCTTAGGTTCTTAGTTTACTGAGTGGTTGTTTTACCTCGATCTTGTGTTACCGGTGAGTTGTGTGTGCGATATGTTGTTGTCTCGCTCGTGTGGCGATGCGTTGCAATCTGCAGCTCTTGACTTTTATGTGCACCTGGTACTTGTGGTAATTAATTTTTACTATTATTATAACAAAAATCACTTTTTTGACAAAATAAAAAGAAACACATTAGACACGTCTAAACGCTTTCGCGGTCCGGGAGGTTTATCTAAGTTACAATAGCCTTATGTCAACGGTTCATCACCTTTTACATAGTACTGCTTTTCCCGACGCAGGGGCGTTTATTGTTGAGGAGTTCTCCTGGTATTTCACTATCAGCTCCACTTCACCATATGAATTATGATAAGCATAAATAGCCTAGCAACCATATTAAAGTAATCGTATCGTACCAGTGAACTACTTAGTATTGAATAGTTCCGATGATCATCTATGCTGGTCTTCATAATCAGTTCCACTTCACCGAAATAGTATTTTTCGAAAGCAAATGCACAAGTTACTTAAGAAAATACTAAAATCGCTATAGATCTGCATATAATTTTTGAAGAGTTCCCTCGATTTGTCCAGGATCCCATCATCAGATCCTGATTTCATGACAATGGGACCAACTTGGAAGTATATACTTTCAAACAAAAAAATAATTTTTCAAATCGGTCCAGCCGTCTTCGAGTAATCGAGTAACATACATAAAAAAAAAAAAAAAAGATTCCGACGAACTGAGAACCTCCTCCTTTTTTTGAAGTCGGTTAAAAAGAAAGGCCAAGTGTCATTAACTGTCATAATGACTTTATGGTTGTTTGTAAACAAATAAGTTATAGTTAATATTTCTTCTATTTTATTCATTTAATCCAGTTGTGACGGTTCTAGCCTACCTTCTTAATTTGCCGCAATAATTTTTGAGCTGGTAAAATTATAATAAAAATGCTTACCAGTGGAAACTCTCCTGAAAAACTTTGTAAAAACTGACACGCCCAATCTACCCAAATTGCGAAATGTATTGTATGTATTGTGTCTATTTTGGATGTAGGCTACATGGATGAAATTGTAACGATTGCTTGTGGACTGATAAATTTGCAGGATAACATAATAAACATTGTGAAAATATGTGCATACTTTATTTCTATTTACAAACATTTAATAGTAGGGATGTGGAAAAAATTACGAGATAAGTTCATCGATATTTTTCGGGCGATATTAAATACTCTGATATATCGATAGATGTTATTACAATAATTTTTCCAAAACATTTTTTTGGTAATTACGTATGGATTCTAATAGTCGACATTATTTTGTTACTGGAGCATTTTGATTTTTTCCAACTTTGAGTCTTAAAAATCATCGTAAAATTCGTCAAATCGAGCCAAAATTTCGCGTAGGGGTTTATTTTGCTATTTTTTATGTTTTACAATACCTTAAAATTAGAATCCATTACTTAGTCACCGTCCCATTTCATCCCATTTTTTTCTGAGAAATATTACCTATATCGATATTTTTTCACTTCCACCTTCCACCATCCCTAATGCCAAGTTCATTGTCAAAATTGTCTTTGCACTTTTTTCTTTTTTTTATTATGGCTGGGAGATCTGTATGTGATGACGTCATATGAAGTTCATTTGAAGGTTAAAGCTTTTTATTGAATATTATAAATATCTTTAAAAATATAGACTTATTTTTAAATTTAATTAGTAGACACTGTACCGAAAGCTTATTCCTCGAAATGGTTTTGAGATTTCCAGTCATGTTCAAAAAGTTATCAAAGCCAATTGGGGCTCTAAGCCTGTCACGTTGCTATTCTGTATTATCCCACGATATCTAAATTGCTTCATATTCTGTTGGGTTGCTAAGTATTTTTCAAATATTAAATTGGGAATGGTAAATACAGAATTCAGAAAAAACGGGAGTCTTTTAATGCCAGGTCTCCAGGACCACGGTCCAACAGTTTAATATTGGAACTTGTAGTGACTAGTAATTCAGGTTTAGTACATAAGCAGGTACCTATAGAATCTTTATATTCAAATTTTGATTTATAAGTTTTTCGTCGATGT
This sequence comes from Agriphila geniculea, assembly GCA_943789525.1. Taxonomy (NCBI): domain Eukaryota; kingdom Metazoa; phylum Arthropoda; class Insecta; order Lepidoptera; family Crambidae; genus Agriphila; species Agriphila geniculea. The sequence continues at coordinate 23,988,689 of OX038889.1, read as the reverse complement.
TATTTTGACCATCAGCCATTGTTAATATCCCCACTGCTGGGGCACAGCACAGGGCTTCCTTATGACGACGTTAACGACTGCAATGCACCCGGGACCAACACGGCTTAACGTGCCTTCCGATTCCGAAGCACGGAGGAGCTTGAGATAATACATTTTGGTCACCAATCCCATGACCCATCCTTGCGAAAGTTGCTTAATCTCCGCAATCGCTGGGCCAGGCGCTAAACCACTGCACCATAGAGCTCCATCCAGGAGAATAGCACATAAATGATGCTATTTTGATGTTAGTGAAAAACGAAAAAAGAAAATACATCTATTTTGGGGTACTTGTGCGTGCGATGTCTCCACTGCTCTTCATAGAAGCGCTCATGGCGGAAGTTGACAGACTGATCGTACTCGATCACGTTTGTTAAGCAACGCTCGATCCGGCCTGGTGTCGGATGGGTGACCGTTAAAATGGCATTACAACTGAGCGCTTCCGTGCTTCGGAGGGCACGTTAAACCATCGGTGCCGGTTGTTGTCATTTGATAACAGTCGTTAAGCCAAGTTAGAGGCCTTACAGGCGGCTTGATAAAACTCTAACACCAGAGGTGGCCACTATTCCTCATTCGATAAGAAGGAGAAGACTGCTCTTCGTAATATTTTAATTCGTTTAAATATCTTTCGCTGATCCTTTGGAGAGATAACACTATAACTGTGGTAAATAAATGATTGATCGGAACCTTCTTTATTATAGAGCAAGAACAATTTTTCTGTGAATCTGAAGTTATTTTCGTGTGCGAAGGATATTGAAGTCTGTAATCTGATGGGCTCGAACCTATCTGATGAACCTTTCTTAAAGTGGCAGCGACAATGTCGCCAGCTCTGATTGGCGGAGCGGTTCGTGACTCATTCCTCAGCTCCATGTATGAAGCCTTTTATTTAGAGAGCTTACAACGTAGGGCATCTCACACAAATTTTGCAAGTAGATCCTTGAGTTGAATTAACCTAATGAAACTTAGCATAAGTTCATCACCAATAAGACAGTCAGTGGCCGACTTTCTTTCGATGTTAAATGAAACATACAGATTTCAATGTCCTAACGCACACGACCAACAAAAAATTGACCCAATCAATGCATAGATACAGATTTTGATCCGATAATCAGCCGACAACACATCGGTCGTGGTGGCTGCGCGACCAATCATTAGATCCAAACTTAGTAGAAAACGTTTTCAAAAAAATATTTTTGTATGAAAAAGTTAAAATTTATTCAATTAACAAACTTGCAGCAGTGACTTATCATCAGCCTATTAACATCGTCACTAGGGAGTATTGGTTATAATCGCATGGTGGGTTAATATAAACAATTTTGCTTCGACATTTTGCCATTGCAGATCTGGGAGCCGCTAATTACGGATCCTCCGCACCACACGAGATCGGATAAACATTTACACGAGTCCATAAATAATTCACATCAGCGACGATAAGCCCCCGCTCACAATACAATTTCCATTGACGCATTAATATCTCAATTCGCAGCGCAAGTTGATTTACGAGCAGCGGATGAAATAAAAAACCAATTTGTCTAACTCTACAATGATAAACACAGCGATATGGAAACGCAAAAGTCATTAGCGAAACTAATGACTGCTCTCATGCAAATTTTGTGAAATAAAACAGATTTATTGAGGCAAATATTTAATCGTGTACGGGAGAATAAACGAAATATGTTTTTGTATAAATCGAAATGTTCTCTTTTGCCAATATTATCGGATTTGGTACATTTTGAGAGCACACGTAACGGTAGCATTGGAATTGGAAACAATTTGATGGAATTCAATAATAGCGCACTAGCCGCGCTTGTAACGGTATTATGAGAAAGAATGCTGAAGTGGGTTTTAGGGTTCCGCAAGTCAGGTGTCGGCGAATTTCTATGTTATTTAATCGACTTCAAAAAAAGGAGGAGGTTCTCAGTTCGTCGGAATCTTTTCGTTCGTCGATCGATCGTTATTGATTTAAAAAGGATTTCATAAATAAATAAATATTAGTTCCATCACAATTGAGACAAAGTGGTAGCACACTCACCCAGACCTGAGACAATATAGTAAGTGTGATTACATTAGAGATAAATTTAGAGTAGGTTGAAGAGATCGCACTTAACGATAAGACCGACATGTTTTGACACTAAGTTTTATTGTTATTTCTTTGTTATATGTTACTGTGATGTTGAAATAAAGCATTATCTTATCTTACATTTTGCCGGCCGGGGATCGGACGGACCTGCGGGTCACCCAATGATGGAAGTCGCCATAGTAAGTTAAAAATACTAAGTTCATTAAATAATAAAGGTGAAGTGCTTACCTCAGTAAAATAAAGGAAAAAAAAACAAGACCTAAGTTTATCACAGTTAAATTAGTAGGCTATAGTTCGACGGATTTCCTCCAGCTATCAAAAATTGTTAGCGAAGTCTTCAGGCCAATAATCAATAGTCGTTAATTACAAGCGTACAACGGAACCATTAGAGTCGGTCTCTCGGTTTTTTAGCAGCAGTTCGGAAGTTATTCCCCGGATGCGGTGTGATTTATGAAGTGGCACGTGCGGGGTTATGCGGCTAATATCGGCGGCGAAGTAATGCGAGTCACGAACTTACGGAATCATGCGGAGACAAACAAGCCCGGATGTGACAGAAAAGCGTCGAACATACACGGTTGTCATTCCGAGTAGGGGGTAATCACATCTGTGCGCGCCCTTTAGCATTTTAACATCACTGTATTCCTTTCTACTGCACAAAAGTGTAGTATTATAGAGCGAGAAAGTCAAAGTCAAAGTCAAAGTCAAATAAGCTTTATTCAAATAAACTTAATTATTAAGTACTTTTGAATCGTCTATATTTTCCTACTACCCGTTCCAGACTTTTTTAGCTGACAAGAAGAACGGGCGCAAGAAACTTATCAGCTGTAACAGCCATAAGTAACGATATTTACAAACTTTAATATATCGTTACCAAATAATTACAACAAGGTGACAGGATTATTGGCAATAACATAGACTTATTGTTATATTACTTCAACAAAGTACTTATAGTAGCAAGTTATGTGTTACATCATTTCCACGCATTTTGATCTTTAAGATAATCGTCTACTTTTTAATAACCTTTACCCATGAGCGTTTTTTTAACATGGTTTTTAAATTCATGCAAAGGAAAATCAATCACTTGTTGTGGAACTTTATTAATAAAGGCTATGCCTTTCCCTAAAAGGTCCCCAAAGGTTGCACTTGCACTGTTTTGAAATGTACCTATATCTCTAATTAAGTTTTAGTTTTTTTTGCATTCACAATGTTATGTGATTTATTCATAAGTTAAACAACGTAACTGAAGAATAAAATGGTAAATAAAAAAGAAAAATAATGCCTAACGATACTTAAATACCGAAACGAGCCATTTTTTAGCGCATTTTGTATCATATTTCATATATTTTCACCTCCCACCCTATTCATCACAAACATTAATGGTAAAAATCACGTGTGTCGATTCATCAGTAACCCTTGTTTACAACTTAGCAATGATATATTGTGATTACGTGAAAAATATGAATGTGAACGGAGTAATTTATAATTTTTGACAGCGCCGCGCCTGAGCCGCGCGCCGGTTTTAGATAATATTTTAAGACTGGCGGCTAGGGTTGCCAACATGCCATTATCTGAGTTAGTTTTAATATGGGTTTGTGATGATAAGGAAAATTGCTTCCGCACCTATTACAAGTATTTTATAACATTGAAACTAATCCTAAACTTAATGTTACCTACTTTAAATTACTTTTAGTATGTAATTGTTTTAAGCGAAATTGAATCGTGGTTTTTTGCATAATAATATTTTTTAGAGTCAAAGTCGACGTCAAGTTCAATGTCACGTTGTAGGCCTAAAAATAACCAACAGAGTTATTGATAATCTACCGCCTGCCTGCCGGGGGGTTAATTATTTAATTTCAAAATATATTGCAATCGCTTTCAGAATGTGATACATTGATGTTTCTTTTTGGCACAAATAAAAACTTACCAAAGAAATGTAGTAATGAGTCACATCCATCTGTCAAATGAAAAAGGTTGCGATATATTTTGAAAATTTGACAATAAGTAGGCGGGCTACGCGAAGCGGTGGATGGAAGCGATGAGCGAATTCTCTAGCGCTCGATTCGCGCGCGCGCCCCCCCGCCTCATTGCTTCGTGTGGCACAATGCTCTTAGTATGGTTAACATTGACAGCCCTAGTGGCACGTGCGTGGCATCGCAAGGGATAACAAGTTTGACAAACGAGCGCGGGCGTGCGGCGGAGCCGGAGGTGACACGACACGATTTTTATATTTAAGTTTTATCTATTAATAATACAATCGCAGTCGCAAAAAATAATAATGTGGATCACTATTAAAATTAAAATAAATACTTAAACATCATTGACATATTTGACGGAAACGGTGCGATCTACATATACCAATCAAATTAATCTAATAGTGAATGCACTAGGATCAGTTTTTTATCAGATACCAAAATAATAATTTTTCGCATTGACAAATTCTGATAAAACAGGCTAAGATAGGACAGACTCTAAGATAGGTATATTTTTATATCTCAATTTATTACACTGTTCATTCATTTCGTTCAATCGTGTCTTACCCGTTTCCTCGTGTAGGTAATTATTTCCTAAACAGAATTAGGGAAACTATATTATAATACCTACACAGAGTGGGAGACGACTCCAGGCTGTCAGACAGAAATTCGATTAGAGCGGCCGCACGTAGCGATTCGGGAACAGGGAGGGGTCGAAATAAACGTTAATGTTTTGTAATTGTACTGGAATTGAGCGTCACGTAGACGGCACTACATCATGATAGCACGATACAATGACACGACGGCATGGCAACATGGTGGTGCGGTGCAGATGCGAAAGTTTGAAACCTCACACATTTGAGACAAGCAGGATTCAATACATTATTCCGTTAGAGTTGAAGCTTCTACTGGACATCCACCAAGGCCTTTGCAGATTTTCGGCCACACGTGTGAGCACCGTTTCCTTCTTTTCGTTTTTTAATTTATTTATTATACATGCATACACAACAGATGACAGTCAACAATAGCACACAATAACAGCTAGACATGTTATAAACCTAACTGACATCCAAACACGTGCACACACAGAAATTCATGCGAAGTGAATGCAATAACAATTAAGTATTATAAATTGGTACTGTAAAAGTTGATTTTGATTTGCTGATTGAAGTTAGTTAAAATTGATAAGTTTACATAATTATTATAGAGAAAATATTGAATAATTATTAAAATTATTACAGTGATCAGATATATTAATTGGCATAAATTATTGAATTATTTTAAAATTAATAAATAGAAAATGACAAAAAAAAAATCATACATTACCTTTCGGACAGGTATTCCACACGCATGCAATCTCATAGCAGCCATTTTTTGCTGTTGCTCCATAGACTTATTATATTACTAGTATTGCTCGCATTTTCTGCCTCACGCGTGCGTGCTTTCGGAGCAGTCACTTGTGCTATCGTCTGCTTACGGGTCAGACACGCACAGGCGAAAATCCCCATGACACGAATGAACCAGATAGTCAGTTTTAGTAATTTTTTGAAGTGAAAACTTCTTTAGCGGTGGTGTATGCTTTTTTGTATGGGGAAAAATGCTAAACTCGCGTCAGTAAGAATCATGGTTGATAGAAAATGCGTAAGACGGATGTGAAGTATGGAAAGTAGACAGCTGGCGGCGGAAGTATCCCCTCTCTTTCTACGGGGCGCGTTGAAAATGGCGGCGCGTCATTTTAAGACGTAAGCACTTGTGTCACCAGCAACGCGCTATTTTTGAAAATGGAACTAATAGCAGCGATCTCTTCGGTGAAATCATAGACTTATTTATACTCTGTGACTATAAGTTTAAATCGTAGAATGCGTGCATGTAGAAATTAAAAAGGCCACTGGAGCGAAATCTTTAGAATTTTTCTCTAATTACAAACTGATTGAATTGTGTGACTGTATAGGTGTATAGTAATAGGAAATAAATAATTTTAATCCTTTGCCGCTAATTTTAAAATAATATCAAAAATGCACAACGTTAATATTCAAGTTTTCACTTCTGCCGGCACTCCCGGAGTGCCAACCGATTTTGTTTTATTCTATAAGCCCCACCCGACTTCAATAGACGTGTTGTATTACAATGATAATGCGTATCTAGTGATTTGAATATTATTTCTTGCTTTTTATTAGACCTATTTTTTGAAGTCGGTTTTTTGTTTTTTAAACTTTCTTTTATTGTTAGTGTAAGTACCTTCTGTATTAGATAGTGTAGGTATATTATTAAGGTAGAAAAATTGGCTCAGCCATACGTGAGATAATCGCGGACAGGTCAAACTGAGAACCTCCTTTTTTTAAAGTCGGTTAAAATACTAAAATCTTCTTAATATAACAAATAATATTCTGAAAACTGCATCACAATCGGGTCAGCAAAACGCGAGATAATCGCGGACAAACATACATACAGGTCAAACTGAGAACCTTCTTTTTTTGAAATCGGTTAATAAAATAAGCTTACAAAATAAACATTTTTAAATCGTCAATTCTTATCTAATGAATTTCAATTACCCGGCTTTATCTGTACGATTCTATTTACGGCTATATAGCTCTATATAAACGTTCAACTAGATTCTATTTATAAACATCTCACCAAAAACATTTTCATGTATAGTGTTGCCAAGACTCAATATGGCTTGCACTGTCAAAAAGTTATCAGACCTCATGTAGAGCCAAGCTTCTAATTCTACGCGCGTTAACTCTACAAGCCCTAACTTCAAAAACTCTCCACCTTTTTCAGATACATGTCTCATTTTTTCAGACCTCTAGCATCAAAATTTGCGGAAGTATATAGTCTCATAGTTTAAGGAGTTGGGGGGGGGGGGGGGGGGGGTTAAAGTTCCAAGTTTTATAATTTTTTTGTTGTTTGTGTACTAAAACTAGCTTACATACCAAATTTCAGCTTTATAGGGCTTCAGCAAGTACCCTAAGAATTTTGATGAATATAGGTAAGTTTTGACGAAATCGAGGTTTTTAAGATCTCAATAAAACCCAAAGTTTAAGAGCTATGCAATTGAAACTTTGTATATTTATTAAGTCTACTACTGACATGATATTCCGTAAATTTTGTTTTTTTGGTGTAATCCAAACCCAAGTTATGAGGGTTAAGCGGTTGGAGGGTTAAAGTCCAATTTTATAATTTTTTTGTTGTGTGTGTCCTAATACTAGCTTACACACCAAATTTCAGCTTTCTAGGACTTCAGGAAGTACTCTATGAGTTTTGATGATCACGAGTGAGTCAGTGATGAAATCTGGGTTTTTAGATATCAACAAAATCTTTATTATAAAAGCTTTACAATTGAAACTATATATATATATATATATATATTTAATAAATCTACTACTGATATCACATTCCGAGAAATTTGTTTATCTAGTATACTCCAAACCCAAGATATGAGGGTTCAAAAAAACGACGAAGCACTTCGAGAAAAGGTAAGTAGTGCCCTTGCGCTTCGCTTCCTCGTCTTGGCGGGAGCACTACCCTGCTCCCAGATATCAGGTATCCTGTATTCTCGTCTCATGAATATAACGTCTGAGTGACGTGAACTATATCCACCACATGACGTTAACATCTAATTTAATTAATTATGGTAGAGAACATAATAGCAGTAGCTGTTTTCATTATTATATTTAATGAGTAATATGAAAGGCTAATAAGCAAAGTTAATTTTATTATCTTTTCTAGTTTTTTAATGACAGTCGTTTAATTTAAATAAGAGACAGCCTCTGCCAGAGTCGCCGCTGCACTAACAACCGTATGCACGTGTGATCCGGCGCCGGGCAACCGGACGGCGCGCTAATCCGGCCACGTCGCGATACGCGTGCCTGCTCCATATTCAGAGGCTGTTTTAAGCACTCAGCCACCCTGTGTTTTGGTTTGTTTCTGTGCAATGTCGAGAGTACGGACACTCAGCTGAAGTAACACTCATGAATTTAGATGTTTTAATAAATTCCTGCAATAAAAATTGGTGCAGACCGTAAGAGTAATAAAAATAAAAGTTTTACATTTATATAAGAACTTATTATACCAAACAACTTATCGTATAGTTTATGGTGAATGCCTAAACTATGGATAAACAAGCGGCAGCCCTCAACTTCGTCTGCGTGGAAAGTTTTTCTTCTATCCCTCGGGAACAATACTTTTTTCAGGATAAAGGTAGCTTTTATCCTTCTCTGTATCCCTGACAACGTGCACGTAAAATTTCATGATGATCGGTTTAATAGTTTAGACGTGAAGGCGTAACAAGCAAACAAACAAACTGACTTTCGAATTTATAATATTACTTGCGGACGCCCGCGACTTAAATTTCTTTGCTATCCCTAGGAACAATACTTTTTTCGGAATCAAAGGTACTCTATGTCCTTTTCTGTACCCCTCACAACGTGTATGTAAAATTTAATGATGATCGGTTCAGTAGTTAAGACGCGAAGGCGTAACAAACAAACGAACAAACAAACGGTCTTTCGCATTTATAATCAGTAAGGAAAATTTATGAATAATAGATTTTATGAAAAATAGATAAATTAAAACCAGTAAATGGAAAAAAGTAACTGTGTTTTTACACTCTTCAAATTCGATATCACGTTTGAAAAGTATCAAAACAAAATGTTTCTCATTCGAATATATCGTGTTATATTTCTGAGAAGGGCACTCGAACGAATAATCCGATAAACGAATACACTCAATATTATTATTGTTATACCTATTGAATTTTGAAAATAATTATGTTCGTTTCATTAAAATCTTTATAAAACATGTGAATAATCTATCTTTCTAAAACGGTTGATAATCCCCGACATTTGTATGTAGGTACAGTACCTACAATCAACAGCAAAAGTCTAAACATCTAGATAATATCTAGATATTATCCAAATGAAAATATGATTCCAAATGAATAATGAAACCCAAATGAATTGATATGTAATATAGCTAGATTTTTTTAAATATTTTGAAACTAGAAATTTAGTTTTTAAATTTGAGATTTTTGCATTCACAATGCTATTTTTAAACAATACTAAATAATATACTAGAAAAATACTGACTCAGTAGCTCAGTGGTCAGAGCATTGGACCGGATATCCAAAGGTCGCGGGTTCGATTCCCGTCCGAGAATTGATCTGGTACGAGTCTTATTTTTTCTAGTATATTATTTAGTATTGTTTAGAATTTTAGTCTTTGGCTGTTGACTGTACTTTTAATAAAGTGTATCAACATATGCCATGCCGTTATTGTTGAGTATCAGTCGCTGCGTCGATGAAGTGACAACGGCGCGCCGGCTAATAACCGAGTGCGGTGTGATCCAGCGGCCGGCGCCGGATGCTGCGACACTAATCCGATTCCGGCGGACGTGCGACCGATGCTGATCTGCGTCCGGTACGTTTAGCAAAACAGTTTTTGTGATGTATTAGTCAGCTTATATCATAAGTGGCTGGATTTAAAACTAAGCGTGCCCGTGGACTACAGACTTTCCATCGGCCGATAGTTGGGCCGATAGTTGGTTTTGTATTGAAGAATCGGCCGATACCAAATCGTTGTAGTGTGCGCACTTGCATACTTCTTCATACTGATTCCAACTATGGGCCGACATTTTGGTCTGTAGGTTGCGAGGACTCTACGGGGTCAATAAATTATTCACTGCAGTGAGTTTAGTTGTCGGTGGATCCTGCAAGTTATAAGTTATTTTTAGATACATTTTTGTGACATTGTAACATGTTTTAAACTAATACCACTTATGTAACACACAAACGTTCGTTGGCTGCTGTGTTATACTCAACAGTACTTATATCTATTCTGAGACTCAACCACAAAAATCTGTCTGTTATAAGTGTGTATTTATTTACCAAAATAACAAAATAATCAAAATCTTTTTCTTACAAATCGGTACGAAATAGCTTGAACATAATACGAAAAAACAACTTTGTATCATCTTTAGCTGTACTGTAGAAAAGCTATATCTATAAATACTACGTAATTGTGTAAGAATTGTTTAATGTGAAAAAAAATAGCTGTTTCATACAAAAATTAATAATGAAAATATCAAAATGTATGAAACAGCAATTTTTTTTGCTATTTCAGAGTAGGTCCCGTATTAAAAGTTTTTCAGTTTGATGGTCCCTATCTACCATATTCGGCTTAAGGGGTTTCTTTTGTAATACGTTGTATGGAGCTTTATTTATTAAAATTACATGTTAATATACAAAAGGCATCCGTGGCCATAATCATTTGCGGATGGTCCGCGTACGAAGTAACAGGATTACATCAGATTAGGGGGAGTGAAGTCATTTGTGTTTCTAATTATTGGACCATGACCACAAAATAAAAAGTACCCAGAAGGATAGCTTGGCGGTATTTGAAAATCATTACGTCTTTAGTTTTGTAGCTAGGGTTTACATTTTGACATTTTTTGACGTCTTACTTCATATTTGACTCCTTTTTTTGACATTAAGTATTAATTAGAATTTGACATAGCTTTTGGTTTTTTGACATACTGTTATTTTAATTCTGACATAGCTTTTGTAAAGCTCGGTACAGTTTAATGTTAAGACCATTGTTTTACCACAATTGTTTGTGCAGATAAACAATTTGATTTGATTTGGCCACTCGCGGCACATGCGTGCTTAGAGACAAGAAGTTTAAATTCATATTCTATGACACCATTTTAACCACTGACCTGAAAAAAAAATTCTATTTAACTGGACTGGCTGTCTTTATGATTTGACAGCAAAGTTCATGTGCCTATTTGAAACACTTCTAGCGTGAGGTCTAAAGAACAAATTTTGACGTATACAATGAAAATGGTAACCGTGATGGTCTCTCCAAACTTTAGTACCATGCCCCTTACGCTATGCTCACGCTACGTCCTACAGCGCCAAAATGGCGAAAATCAAATAGGCACAAGAACAGTTTGACAGCAGCCAGTCCAGTGTATTAATATAGAGGTCAATGATTTTAACACTTGACCCGAGGTGATCCGAATTTGAATACAAAAAATCTCGATTTTTTCTAAGCGAGCCTTCTGTCTAAAAGACACAGACAATTTTGTACTACGATCCAGTCTCTACTGAAATAACGCTGCTGTTATTAGTTCATGCAGAGGGATTTAAAACTTACCAATGTATTAACAAGTTTAGTCCGTATATTAGAAAACATTCTGCAATAATGCCTAAACTAACAAGATGATACCTATACGTATATACAAATGAACTGGTTGGATTCAAGTTAAAAAGGTGGTAAAGTTTTGAAAAGGCATGTAACGTTTTAGTATGGAGCCTGGTAGAACTATACGAAAAAAATTGGAAATTCATCGCAACCGATGAGACTAGTTTTAAACGATAGAAAACGTCAAAATAAACATGAATGATTGATTGTCAAATTGTCCTTAAATGTAGACTTCGGAGATATTGGGACTTAAAAAAAAATTTTACTAATTCTATTAAAATTAATCTTCATATATCTCCGAAAGTATACATTTTACGACAGTATGACCCCACAATAATTTGTGTTTATTTTGACGTTTCCTATCAATTGACACTAGTTTTAGGTATCAGTTGTGAAGAATTTCCGATTTTTCAAAATAGCGGGTTTGCCAAAAAGTTTACATGGTAACTTAAACTATAAATATTTGTCAAAGTTCTCTCACATTGAAGAGACAATTTTTTATCAAAATTATGTTTACTAGAAATTGATATGTCTGCAAACTAAATGGAGACAACATGGAAAAGTTCATTTTTCTTCAAATAAATTGAGCCAGCAGATCGAACCCAGGACAGAAGACTAATTACATACAAATAATCGCGATAAGCGCATGATATCGCTCTACTCCTTGACACTATTAATTATACACATCAACTTTGTCTAGGGATACAGGTGTTATTTTCATACAAACGAGGTAACTTTGAAGCCTTGGTTTTCTGCCATGGATGTACCGTGCTGTAATCTGATGATGGCCATCCAGGGACTGAATGGAGTACATTCAGATCGCTATACACACCCAACTGATCTGATCAGCATTCTAAAAGATTAATGGGTCAGAGTTCTCAGTTTGAGGATTTCCATACATTTACATGCTATTTTCGCAGTTTTTTTAAACTTATCCATTACGTTTTTAGAATGCTAGTCAGATCAGTTGGGTGTGTATAGCGATCTGAATCTCCTCCATTCACTCCCTGGATAGCCGTCATCAGATCACAGCACACATCCCTGGCAGGAAACCAAGGCTTCAAAGTTACCTCGTTTGTATGAAAATAACACCTGGTATCCCTAGACAAAGTTGATGTGATGTGTGTATTATTCAGTAATAAGGTTCAATATCAAGTAAATTGAACGACGAATTGCGTCTAATTATCGCGATTCTTTTATGTACCTAATTGGCCTGAGCCTATATAGCTAGCGATCTAGCATGTAGCGAAGTGAAACGAACCGTCAAGGCCGAAACAAATTATCGGACGCGGCTTGATGGACGCGGCTCACTGCCGCGGCTGATAGGTATCTGGGACTATGAAAATACACTGAGGTGTGCAAACTATCGGACGTAAGTCGCGGACGTAACCATAGACTAATATGACGTCATCGGACGTCCGAGAGCTATCTGGTGTTTACACTTATCAGCCGCTGTGCACACTTATCAGCCGCGGCTTACTGCCGCGTCCATCAGCCGCATCCGATAATTTGTTTCAGCCTGCACGATTGTTCGCAACTAGCTGCTGCGCTGCTCGCTACTTAGCTAATTGCCTAGCAAAGTTTGCGAACATAATAAAACGTTCCTTTCACTTTGCTACGCGCTAGGTGACTCGCTAGGCTCTAGTTGCTAAGCAAGCCGTCAGTCAGTGTGTACGTGGCCTTACGGTTTTTTGTTGGGTTGTAGTAAATGTCATCTTTTCAGTGCAAGTTTTATTTTTACTTTTTTAAATCTATCAATGAGTGACCAACCTGCAAGCATATTGCATAAAAATAATCGCGGTAATCCGACGAAATTCGTCGTACAATTTACTTGATTTTGAACCTTCGTAATTTTGAGCGTACATGGCCTAAGAATTTTAAAATGTTCTGATGCTTAGGCTAGCCAATAAATATTGCTGAAGTCATAGTATTATGTATTCTGTGCTGAAACTACTGCGTTTTTACCCGACAACGGCGCAGCAAAAAAACGGAGGGTTTATAATTTTGACCAGTATGTATGTATGTTCATCTATACTACTTATCATTCTAAACTACTTATCATAGTTTAAAAATTAAATATCATTAGGGTTGAAGGATAAATTAATGTGTGACGCGACGTCACATTAATGAACTTAAAAAGTTGATGATGCCGTTTTGGGCACCAAATGAAAGGGCTTAATGAGCACTTTTTAAATATATAGGATCCTTCTTAAATAGTGCACGAAATTTGAAAGGGTCAATGTACTCATGCATACAGACAACTTTTACTACGGTGAAAATTAAAATCGCAAAAAAACCGATATCTCATACATTTTGATCTATTTGATTTTAAATTTTCTAGGGAACAGCTGATTTTTTTCGTGATTTCAATGTTGGTACCATAGTAAAAGTTATTTGTATGCATGAGTACATTGACCCTTTCAAATTTCGTGCACTATTTCAGAAGGACTTGATATATTATTATTTAATTGTTAGCTTTTGCCCGTGGCTTTTTATTAAACAGTTCATTAGATAAAATATATTAGGTGTATTTCTCAAGTGACCGTATTTTTATTGAACCGTAGCGTCGAAGCTCGTAGCACGTAGCCGGCTCCTACGAGGTGTCGTAGCACGTAGCAGCGCTCATTAGTTTGATTGGGCGCAGGTAGAGGTATTTTAAGAAATCGTACCAAATTGGCTACGCGATAGTCTTTCAGAGAAACTAAATACTTTTGTAGTTTGGCAAAAAAATTTGAAAAGGAAGAGGTTATCTATTCGTCGCGTTTATTTTTTTTATATGTATGTACACCTATTTCTCGAAGACGGCTGAACCGATTGAAATTATTTTAACGCTATCACAGCTTGGTTCCCAAGTAAGTTGATCTTTTTGAAATCGGTTCAGAAGTTTTCAAGAAATCTTGAAAATAACTTTAAAACAACAGTCGTTTTCGTTACCATTTTATATGAATTTAGACAGAGACAGACAGAAAAAAGTAATGGTTGAACCATTACTTTTTTGTTTATGAACCAATTTAGATGATTCTTTCTTTGTTTAAAAGAAAACACCTTAAGGATGCCATATTAATTTCATTGGTTTTGGACTTTGGATTTTGAAGACACACAAGGGAACTCCTCAAAATCAAATAGGAACTGTATAGTGATTGAAATATTGGTAGTTTTATGACAATCAAAAACAAGTTAAGTACCTATCTATTGTCAAGGACGTTTTGGACTAGAGTTGAACTGCGAAGGCCCAATGGAACTCATATGGAAATTGAATTACTAGGGGTATGCCATTGAAAAATGTTAAATATTCAAACGTTTTATTTATAATATAATGGCTTACATACCTACCACAAAACAGTTTAAAACAAAAAAGCTTTTCAAAAAAGCAAAACCTCCTTTAAAAACCTTCAAAAACAGATCTATAAAAATCAAGAAATAATGTTCAAATCCATTAATTTAAAACACGTCTATCGAAGTCGGGTGGTGCTTTTAGAAGATAAACGATCCATTAAGTAAAAATCTCCACCCAACTTCAATAGACGTGTTTTAATTAATCGATTTGAACATTATTTCTTGCTTTTTAGAGCTGTTTTTTAAGGTTTTGCTTTTTAGGGTTCCGTACCAAAATGGTAAAAAAGGAACCCTTATGGTGTGACTCAGTCTGTCTGTCTGTCACAGCTGGCTATCTCGAGAACTACTTATGGTATCAACTTGAAATTTGGAATAGTTTAAGACGACATTTGCCCAACTATTTTGCGAATAAGAAAGAGTAAAAAAAAACTGTTTTACAACAGGGACTGAAAAGTGGTCTTAAAAATTTGAAGTGGGGCTACTAGGGCATGTGGGGTATCATGAAAGCGCCGTTTGCACGTTTTTAATCATTTTTCTTTTTTTAAGCCGCATAATTTTCGACTTATGGTGAAAAATGTAAAAAAAAATTACCGTCCCCCCCCCCCTCTTATCTCCGAAGTTTGCAATAAGAAAAATCTGAAATAATGCTAAGTGATAGCAGTTTATATAAAGATTACAGGAAAAATAAAATGATGTCTCAATATAGCACACTTTAGATATTATCAAATTTCTTAAAAAAAATAACATTAGTTCCACTATTGGTCAAGAGATGGCGTTGACCTAAAACTGCAATACCTACTAATTTTATTATTCTGCTCTGCAGTGTGGTTTGATGGTGCAATTATGATGGTTCGGAACCATCGGTGCGCGAGTTCGGACTCGCTCTTGACCGGTTTTTTTAAGAAGCTTTTTGTTTTACATCTTTCCAAGAGAAAATTAAATACAGGGTAGCAATGTCGGTCGTCAACCTTTCGACGCGCGTGGTCGACTTTAGAACTTAAACTTACCAAAGTTAATTCACCATTTGGACGCAACTTGCCATTTTCCGATTAAGTAAGTCAGTAGGGGGACAGTTGAATTTAATTATTTACTTATGGATGCAGTGCGTCCAGATTAAAAAAATGCAAAATACAATAGTTGAATTTGAAAATTACAGTACATGTATGAAAGTCGAAAAAAAAATACAGTAGATACTGTAGATGTAGAATAGAATAGAATATATTTATTGCATGAATGAAAGTCGAAGTGACAAATATAGTAGACTAGCGGCCGCCCGCGGTTTTACCCGCGTGGTTCCCGTTCCCGTGGGAATATCGAGATAAAAAGTATTCTATGTTTTAATCTAGGCTATCTACTATCTGTGTGCCAAATTTCAACCAAATCCGTTCAGTAGTTTTTGCGTGATTGAGGAACAAACATCCAAACATCCAAACCCACAAACTTTCACATTTATAATACTAGCGGCCGCCCGCGGTTTCACCCGCGTGGTTCCCGTTCCCGTGGGAAAATTGGGATAAAAAGTATTCTATGTTTTAATCTAGGCTATCTTCTATCTGTGTGCCAAATTTCAACCAAATCCGTTCAGTAGTTTTTGTGTGATTGAGGAACAAACATCCAAACCCACAAACTTTCACATTTATAATATTAGTAGGATTAGTAGGATGTATGAAAATTCTCAAAATTAATTACAATAGACTGAGTAGATGACACAAAAATAAATAAATTAAAACAATATTAAAACACGACTGCCCTGCTAAAAAACGAACAAAAAGTTAAATAACAAGTGTCATTGCAGTCGGGAGACCATTTTCTGTAACAATTTTTAATCAAAGAGGTCCCCCGACTTGTTATTGTATTTAACTTTTTGGTTCGATTTTGGCAGGGCAGTCTTTTAGTTGTTTTTAATATTTTTGAAGTGAAAACTTCTTTAGCGGCGTTGTACGCTTTTTGTATGGGGAAAAAATGCTAAACTCGCGGCAGTAAGAATCACGTGGCTGTTCGAAAATGCGTAAGACGGATGTGACGGATGGAGAGTAGACAGCTGGCGGCGGAAGTATCCCCCTCTCTTTCTACGGGGTGCGTTGAAAATGGCGGCGCGTCATTTTAAGACGTAAACACTTGTGTCACCAGCAACGCGCTAATTTTGTAAATGGGACTATATAATAGCAGCGATCTCTTCGGTGATATCATAGACTTATTTATACTCTGTGACTATAAGTTTAAATTGTAGAATGCGTGCATGTAGTAATTAAAAAGGCCACTGGCGCGAAATCTTTAGAATTTTTCTCTAATTACAAACTGATTGAATTGTGTGACTGTATAGTAATAGGAAAGAAATAATTTTGTATGGGGAAAAAATGCTAAACTTGCGTCAGGAATCACGTGGATGATCGAAAATGCGTAAAACCATAAAAGCTTTCTATATTTTCCAAGCCCTGAAGTGAGCAGAACGGCAACATCGCATGTGGTCAAGAACATGGTTTATTATTATTGTAATTATTATTTATTTTTGATTTCCCTATATTATCTATGTTTAAACTAGTTGTATTTTGTGATGTAATTTTATTTTAATAAAGATTTTATATTTATTATTATTATTTATTTATTAGGACATAAGGTTTGAGTCAAATTGTTTGAATTTTTCGGAGGTTATTTAGTACGATGAGCATTTTGATTAGTGATGCGCCGAATGTAGGTTTAACCGAATACGAATGTTCGGCCGAATATTCGGTCCAAAATGTACCGAACCGAATATTCGGCCGAATCATTCGGTTCAATTCTGCGCAGTAAACAGGTTTTACACGTGTCGGGCGGGCGTTTGCCACAGCAACTCCTTCTCTAGCACGGCTCGCTCAGTCGATGTACCGCTCTTTCGGTTACAAATAATTGCAGTTCGGAACTGCATACTTTGAAATTTATTATTACGTTTATGAAAGTCTTTCAAGATGAGGCATACATTGACATTTATTAAAAAAAAAACATAATTTGATTATACATTTTAATACTAGTGGTGGTTTCTAAATATAGCAGTTTTTATTGTTTAAAAAAAATAGGCATGTTTTTGAAATGCCTAAAAACAAGAGGGCTGTAGCCTGTACGTTTTGATTTTTTGAATATCTATCAAAAATTTTGAAATATTTGCATTTTACTGATTTCATACAAAACAAAAAAGTGCCAATATTAAATCTACAATATTTAAAAAATCAAAACATACAGCCCTAGTTTTTAGGCATTTCATAAACATACCGAAAATTCATTGCTGTAGGATCATATAATCTGTTGCTGTAGGGCCTGTAGGTTGAGGTTTAGAGAGGGTGGGAAACGTTATCACCGTTTGTATGGAGACCGTTTGCTAGAGAATCCTCTTAATCTTTTTTATTTTGTCAATAAATAATTGTTATTATTGGTACAATTTAAACATTCGGTAATTATTCGGCAAATCAGCCGAATATTCGGCTGAATACGAACATTAAAAAATATGCCGAATTTGCCGAATACGAATATTCGGCCGAACATTCGGCGCATCTCTAATTTTGATCTAGGCCTTCTCTAGCACCTATTCACCGCCTCTGTGGTCTAGTGGTTCGCCCACCCGTGTAAGACGCAGAGGTCGCGGGTTCGATTCCCAGGGGGGTACAATTTGTACTCGGTTTGGTTGGTAGTAGGGCTTATTTCAAGTCCGCCTGGCTAGCTACCACCATCTTACCTAAGTCTGACGCCATAACAACAATTTAAAAATTGTTGTATTCCGGCAGTTAGAGGTAAGATAGCGAGTATTCCGGTAGCGCTTCCACCTTCGGCCTTATCGTCATCTAACATTAGGTGAGATCAAAGACAAGTACTATCCCGTTGTGAATAAAAAAAAGCAGTAAATCTTACATTATTGGAAAGGTCTTTCAATTTGAAACACTTTATTATATGACAATAAATGTCAACTATTAGTACTTTGAGAGTTACAACTCTCTCAACTTGACCAAATTTGTTAATATTAATGACCTAAAACTCCGTAAATAATAACAATTAATAGAAAGTATGTTTGCAGCAAATATTTGTCATATGAAAACCTTTCTAATAATATATCATTCATTGCTAGAGGTGGGGTATATGAACTCCCATAGACAATGAATCAGTTTTATAGTTAAATAACCTTTAACTCCAAAAGTATTAACAATTGATATGTAGTATATTAACAGCAAATATTTGTCTTTAAAAGAGCTTTCTAATAATATATCATTTATTGCTAGAAGGCATGTAAATCAACTCCCTGCTGAAGAAAATCAACAAAAAAGATGACATCTTTGACAGCCATTTTTTCCTGGTTAACATTGATATTTTTTTTATTGTTTAATATATAAAGCATTTCAATAAAAGAACTAAATTACTTTCATGTTTTAAAGCCCATACGATTACTACGAAAAAGGCCTTTCATTTGATGCCCATTTTGTAATAATTAAAGAAAAAAAGATTTTTTTTCACATTTGAAAATGGCGTCGTACAGTTGCCATATTGACTTTTTTTTCAAAAAAATATAGCCAATGTCACTCGGAATAATGTAAATATTCTAACGATTCCTTACACATCTAAATCTGTTGAGCCATTTAGAAACTATGGTGGAATAAAGAAACTCACATACCCACAAAAATACATGAACCCTAAACACTCCTTTTTGGGCAGTCGGGTAAAAATACAGTAAATATACTGTAATTACAGTTGGATCTGGAAGCACTGTATGGATGTGTAAATCGATCGGCCCTAACAGCTAGCTAATCAAAGCAAGTTAGCTATTAGATTAAAGGAACTGAAGAAGCCGACGACGGCGCATTGCGCGTCAGCTTTTCAAAAATTTAGTGAAAATTACAAGTAATTACAGGGTATATGAGTAAGCAAACAAGTATTATCTAAACCCTTACAACTAACCCATATCGCGATTGGGATGAGATGAGCGCCATCTATTGGAAAAATATGTAAACTTGTTACAACTAGGTGAGGTAAAGTGAAAAGTTCTTTTGGACGACTAGGTATATGAATATATTTTACAATTTGTTATGGCTTTGTGAAAAACAAGTATTTAGGAATATATTTAATTTTAAAAATCAATGTTAGACTTAGTGAGTATGTATCTTTTTTATATTCGTCTTGCACTTAGTAACAGATTACTAAATAGTTACTGATCATGACTGCTTACTTCTTTTCTCTGTCTATTGTTAATATAGATATATTGTTATACTCAACAACTCAATCAAACCACATCAAAACTCACAGTCTTAAGGCTGGTTTACATTATCTTAGTATTTAGTAGAGTGCTTAGTAGCGAGCGAGTAGATTCGAATGCGAGTGCTTTAGTAGTTTTGGTGCCTTTCCAGTGACCGTTTACACGCTTCCAGTAGAGTGTCATTTTCGCCATACCTAATACCTATTATTTAATTCAATTACACGTTCGTTACGCGTTCACCGGCAAATGCACTCTACTAAAGAAGCTACTAAAATGTCGATTTACATGCTTCCAGTGCGAGTGCGAGTAAAATATCGCGCGGGGGGTGAGCGGGCGCGCAGGGGGTGCTACTGGAAAGCGAGTAGAAAGGCTACTAGAACGTTACTCTCTTTAGTCATAAGACGACCGTTTACATGATTCCACTAAAGCACTCTCCTAAAGCACTCTACTAAAGACTAAGATAATGTAAACCAGCCTTTAAAAGCGAAACGATGCAATCGTCTCACGAGTACTGTTTGATACGATTATCGCACGAGACGAGAATGTCGCTGTACCCCAACGACATCCATGCCTCAAGAGGCCTACCTTTGACCCACTGTGGTACAGGTTTCTATGAGGGTGTGGCTACAGTGACAGCGACGCGTAAGTTTATTAAGGGGCTAAGTGAAAAATAAAACGTAAATTGAGATAGCAATGAGAAAACGACGCGCGTGGGAGCGAGACCGATTCCGCAGATTTGGCGCAAAAATCACAAAATCCATTCATAGTAAATAACTATAGCGATTAAAGATAAATTCTTCTACACGATTCTGAATATTGATGATACAAATTATTCAAAGCAATTTTGACTTGATTACCTAATATTGTTTCTAAATAATTTTGATTTTAAGAATTTTTAAGACGTATTTTTTTCTCTTATAATAAATTTCTGGTAAATGGAAATGGTCGTAATATATTTTCGCAGATATTAAAATATCTGTTACTTGGTTGTGCTGTAATAAAAAAAACGAACAAGTGCGAGTCGTACTTGCCCAGAGGGTTCCATACATTGTAGATATATATATTACTAGTGGCTCCTTGAGCTCGCGTTAAAAAGTAACTCAAAATGTAAGTTGTTGAAAAAATAATAGATGTCGCCCTTTCACCACGAGGTTTTCAAATTATATAGCAGGGTACGTGCTGTTTGGTATATTAAGTATTTGGTATATACTCAACTAGATGGCGCTACTAAATTTAAAAAAGAATCTAAATGAGGGAATCATTTATTTTTTAGGACCAGTTTTACGAAATATATCCAATATTTCGAAAAACTGGTCCGACTAAAAAATTCTATATAATTTTCAAACCTATTCACAAAACTTCACGAGAATCGGTAGAGAAATGCGACCCTGTAGAGTGGAACAAACAGACCGGACAGCCTAGCCAGGCTGAAATATGTTTTTTTACACATCTCCGCCATTTTGAAAAAGTTAATAACTGGCTTGACGAAAAAAACTATATATTTTTAAAATTTGCTCACAAAATTTCGCGAGATCCGGTTGAGAAATGCGACGTGTAGAGGAGAACAACCACTGGACTGAAATATGTTTTTTACATATCT
Organism: Agriphila geniculea; assembly: GCA_943789525.1. NCBI lineage: Eukaryota > Metazoa > Arthropoda > Insecta > Lepidoptera > Crambidae > Agriphila > Agriphila geniculea. The sequence goes on along the minus strand of OX038889.1, from coordinate 23,967,253 downwards.
CCGTCATTTTGCAAAAAATTAAATAAAACTGGATCGACAAAAATTCTTTATAATTTTCGAACCTGCTTACAAAATTTCACGAGAATCGGTTGAGAAATGCGACCTGTAGATGAAAAGAAACGGACAGCCGGACAACATACGAAAAAAATTTTGTCCAAGCTGAAGCGAGACGCTTCGCTCGCGCTTCGCGCTCGCTCGGTCAATAAATAGTGATTAAATACTTTAAATAAAGACTATATCTTTATGATTTAATTACAAATGTATGGTTTTCAGATTTTTTCCTGTATTTGTAATGTAAGTACTTGGCCTTCATAGTTCTATAGATGTCAACAGAAAGTATCCTACAAATTTTGTTTTTTTACAGCTTCAAGGGACTGTAAACTTGAGTTTTAATTCCAGCTCGATACATCCACGCGTTCTTGAGATAAAAGGCCTTGACAGACAGACAAATTGACAGACAGACAGACGGGCAACAAAGTGAAGGGTTCCTTTCTTTCCTTTTGAGGTACGGAACTCTAAAAAGAAAAGACTGTTTCATGCAAGATAAATCAGATGGTTATCTAAAGAGGAATGATAACGCAGAATTAGTTTTATGTTTTTTTAAGTAGAAATGATTCATATAAAATTATGATTGTCTTACAAAACAATACTCATATTATTTTCATAAACTTGTTACTTTTTCCAATGTCTATGGTTTTTAACACGTTTTTAGGGTTCCGTACCCAAAGGGTAAAAACGGAACCCTACTACTAAGCCTCCGCTGTCCGTCTGTCTGTCTGTCTGTCTGTCTGTCTGTCACCAGGCTGTATCTCATGAACCGTGATAGCTAGAAAGTTGAAATATTCACAGATGATGTATTTCTGTTGCCGCTATAACTACAAATACTAAAAACATAATAAAATAAACATTTAAGGGGGGCTCCCACACAAGAAACGTGATTTTTTTGTCGTTTTTTGCTCGATATTAATAACGACAACAGGTAGACAGTTGAAATTTTCACAGTTGATGTATTTCTGATGCCGCTATAATAATAAATACTAAAATCAGAATAAAATAAATATTTAAGGGGGACTCCCTTACAACAAACGTGATTTTTTTTGCCGTTTTTTGGTGCGTGAATCCGACTCGCACTTGGCCGGCTTTTATTAGGTTGCTTTCTCGTTTGTTTGTTCTTCCACTTAAGTTTGCGAACGATTTTAAACTAGCTTCCCGATAAGCTAGAGACTTGAAACTTTGAACATAGGTCACAACTGGAAGGCAATGCAATATTATGGTGTCATTGAGCTGATATGATAATGAAGCCGGAAGAAGGCCACAGGAACTCGATGATGAAACCATACAACCCCGTCGTGTTTGGGCTCGTTAGAATCGTCTTGACGAGTACTATAATAGGAGACGAGGTCCAGGGTCTGATGATGAAGCTGAAAGGCCATGCCATAGGAACTCAATATTGGAACTGTGCAACCCCATCATATTTGGGCTCGTTTGAATCGTCTTGACGAGTTCTTTGTTGGGAAACAGTTTCCAGGATCTGATGATGGAGCCGGAAAAATGACACATTTTGTAAAATTTATCATCCATTATTATTGTCTTTAGCATGCGCCCCACGTTTTTAGGTTTTAAATTTCTGTAGGTTTAGGGTTATAAATATTTACAGAAGAATTTATTTTTTACTTTTTAGTCTGTTTTTACTAGTCCATTTTAATGTTTTTAGTCCGTTTTTAGGGTTCCGTACCCAAAGGGTAAAAACGGGACCCTATTACTAAGACTCCGCTGTCCGTCTGTCTGTCTGTCTGTCTGTCTGTCTGTCACCATGCTGTATCTCATGAACCGTGATAACTAGAAAGTTGAAATTTTCACAGATGATGTACTTCTGTTGCCGCTACAACAACAAATACTAAAAACAGAATAAAATAAATATTTAAGGGGGCTCCCATACAACAAACGTGTTTTTTTGCGGTTTTTTGCTCGATATTAATAACGACAACAGACAGACAGTTGAAATTTTCACAGATGATGTATTTCTGATGCCGCTTTAATAATAAATACTAAAATCAGAACAAAATAAATATTTAAGGGGGGCTCGCATACAACAAACATGTTCTTTTGCCGTTTTTTGGTACGGAAACCTTCGTGCGCGAGTCCGACTCGCACTTGGCCGGTTTTTTTGTAATAATGTAGTCCGTTTTAAAGACGTGTTTTTAAATAAGATTTTATTTTCAGTGAATCCTAAACATTTACAGAAACAAGGAATGACATATCTGAATACATTTATTATATTTTATATTGTTTAAAAGTAAAATTTAAGAACAACTTTCTTTATTTGAACTTACCAAACAATTATTATTTTTTCCTTTCACTTTTATCTATCTATACTAACATTATAAATGCGCAAGTCCGTTTGTATATTTGTTTGTTTGTTACGCCTTCACGTCTTAACTACTGAACCAATTATCATGAAATTTTGCATACACGTTGTCAGAAGGACATAGAGTACTAAGAAACAACTGTCCGCGCAAACGAAGTCATGGGCGGCCGCTAGTGTTTCTTTAAGTCGTGTCCGTGCAATTCTAACTTAACTATGGCCATTATAATAATATGAAATTGTACTTTATAACATTAGTGTCAATGGTGTGTCTAGACACGAAGCCGATGTCTGAAAATAGTTTGTCTCTACGTGACTCCTCGAAAACAAAACCTACTCACCACTGACTGAAACTTTTAAGTAAAATGTTAGTCTAGAATAGACTAGATCGGGAGTTCCCAACCTTTTACCCTGTGCGCCTCAGCCATAACCGTATGCTGAAATATCTTTGCCTCCCCCCACCCCCGACAACGATCATAAAATAAGAAACGATGAAAATATATACATACATGTGTTTTTAATTTAAATTCAAGTAGATTTATTAAAAATCAAACACAAGAGGTCTACTATGCATCGGTGGCACCGTTCCCGCCGTGAGAAAATATGATTTTAGGGTCTTTATAAGTACTATCTGGAGCCGTTCGTCGCGCCCCTTTTGGATAACTCTACGCCCCCCTTGGGGGGACGTTAGGAGGGCGCAACCCATTGATTGGGAACCACTGGACTAGATGGACGACGGATACTTTTCAATTCGATTAAACTGGAAGTTCCCGAGGGATGACGGCAGTAATAGTCAGCGTGAACTACTAGTCGGGACTAAAACTTGAGCCGGTTTTATTTCTAATTGGGAATACTAGATTCAAGGCGAGAGACATTAGTATATACTTAAGTGATGAACTAATTGATTATGTAAAGAAGTGTCCCTAATTAGTAAATAGGGGTTAACTTCATTACCGTAAAAAACTAGAAAAAAATAATGGTATAAAAAACCTGTAGAAATAAACGCCTGTAGCACACCTCCGCCGCGAAACAGGTACCAGCGGCACCGCGGTAGATCCGCCATAGTTCCGCTATGAGTTGTCTTCTATCGACAACGATATATGTGGATAACATCTACGTAGCGGTTTCACGTCATTACTTTTGCGTGTGTCAACGGTTGGAGCTGATCGGGTGGAATCGCGCGTGAAAAATCTATGCATTAGAACAGGCTGTTCGAATTTGTTTCGCTTGTCGAACTCATGGCGGAACCTACTGCGGTATTTCACGGCAGAGGTGTGCTACAGAAGTAAAAGTAATGAATGACAGATCTTCTTCTTATCGAATGAGGAATAGTGGCCACCTCTGTTGTTAGAGTTTATCAAGCCACCTCCCAACAAGCAAAAACGTCATATAAGTTCTGACTTGTACGACTTTAAGTCGGATAGCAGTCTTACAATAGTAATGAGATGACTGCTAGGTCGTAAAGACGTCTTAAATCTAACTTTTTAGTCGTGCGACAAATATGTCATAAGAAACTGGTCATAGTAACGTCGTCACGACTTAAACTATACGACGTTATATTAAAGTTTTAGCCAAAACGTCTGTACGACTTGTAGTCGCGTTGGAGTCAAGTTTCGATTTTTAAATGACGTTTAACAAAATGGCGGCTTAACTTGGTCTTCAATTAACCTTAAAATGACTTTTTGTCTTTAAAACGTTATATAGAGATTAGTGTGCGACAAAATTAACATGGCTGACATTTAAAGAAAAAAACAAAATTTTATTAATAAAAAATTTGTTTCAAACGCAAAACTACGAAGGGGCATGAAAATATGAATTGTATTTACATAGGTATATTATCATAAAACTTTAATTCCCAGACGAACTAAACAGTATAAGAGACAGACACAGTTATCAAGATTTGAAAGTTATGTAATACTCACCTTTTATTTCCTTGTAATAGATTTATTTTGCACTCAGATCTCGAAACATAACCGCAAACACGAGTCACTGACAAACATTAAAAATCAGTCGTACAAGTGTTGTTACTTGACTCATATACAACGTTTTCGTCATTATAAAACATCTGTATGACCACAATATAACGAAAAAGTCGTTGTAAAGTTTTGATGCGACTACTGTACGATGAAAGTGGTAATCTTGTGACTTTTGTCTCAGATCAAATAAAAAAGGAAGATGGAGCGTTGCGCAGTGGTTGCGAACAACTAAGTGAAGCCGGTTTTTGATGGTACATGTGTGCGTACTAGAGGGCGGGCGGGGGCCGGGCGGCAGGGTTCGTCCAATGACAAACGAAAGCCAAGGCGTAGTTTCGTCACATATGTGTGCGTAAACTGTGTATGTACACAGCCAAGGCGTAGTTTTTCTGGCTTCACCGCTTTGTCGGAAGACTCCGTCTTTACTTTTTTATTTGGTCTGAGACTTTTGTATGACCATTAAACGACAATGTAGGTCGTATAAATGGGGCCCTTTTCGCGTTGAGCAAACGTTATTATAACGTAAGTGTGACCTATCTTTTGCGACCAGTGGTAATAATATAACGTTTGTACGACCATTGTATGACGTAAAATTGTTAGTTGGGCTGTAAGGCCTCTAACTTATGGCTTGACGACTGTTATCAGATAACAACAGCCGGGACCGACGGTTTAACGTGCCTTCCGAAGCACGGAAGCGCACAGTTTAAATACCACTTAACGGTCACCCATTCGACACCTGGCCGGACCGAGCGTTGCTTAACAAACGTGATCGAGTACGATCAGTCTGTCAAGTTCCACCATGAGCACTTCAATGACAGATAAAAATATAATAACAGAAATTATTATAAGTTTTAAAATTTTCTTAACCTTAATCGTGGACTTGCTCGGTTTAAAACTGATGTCGTCACTTTTATTTTGATGCAAGAAGACAGAGTCAGCATCAGCTTTACATCAGATTTAATATAAGTTTAAGGAGTTATTCTACATACACTCAAGTTATCTAATACCAAAAACTTATTTCTCAATAAGACGTAATACCCGCTTCCGGGCACGCTCTCGCAGCTTAAGTTGCATCCAACAAACTTACCGCAAACTTGCGCAAGTTTACACAAGTCGCACCGGACCGGACAGCCGGCGGCCGGCCTGCCGGACGGCATCATACACCGATTATGGAAATGCGCGATTTGCATGGCTCGCGTTTAGGGTTACCATATGATCAAATTTTCCGAATTACCTAATTCAAATGTACTGTTTTATATCTTCACTTTGAAACGGTCACATTCTATTCACTCTCTGTGGTCTAGTGGTTCAACCACCCGTGTAAAACGCAGGGGTCCCAGGCTTGATTCACAGGGGGGGTACAATTTGTACTCGGTTTGGTTGGTGGTAGGGCTTATTTAAAATCCGCTTGGCTAGTTACCACCATCTTACCTAAGTCTGACGCCAAAACAACAATTTAAAAATTTATTGTGTTCCGGCAGTTAGAGGCAAGATAGCTAGTTCCTCAGTGATGAGGATTCCAGGTGTAGTGCGCTTCCACCTTCGAACTGATCGTCACTTAACATCAGGTGAGACGAAGGCCAAGCAGTATCTCGTTGTGAATAAAAAAAAACAATCAATCAACCTATCCGATTCTTTTATTCAGCGACTTAATTGGTACCTTGTTATTGAATTTTCTTATATGCATAAAAACTTTCCTAAATTAAAACTATAAAAACATACCTTTATAATACAAACTATACATCATTGACCGTTTTGATGCTTTTTTTAAAAAACACGTAGTTTAAATGGTAACCCTACTTGCATTGGCATGTGTCGGGGGTTGTCGGCGAGTGGCGGCAGATGTCGGCGTGTGTCGGTGAATTAGCTCGTTTTAAGATTATGCGAGTACAAGTTGTAGCGGAATTTGTATTCGATACGCCGTTTGTTGTATGTATTCGCTGAATATGGAAACGATGTTTATAAGCCAATAATAATGAGAGGGTATATAAAACCATTTTTAGGGTTCCGTACCCAAGGGGTAAAAACGGGACCCTAATACTAAGACTCCACTGTCCGTCTGTCTGTCTGTCTGTCACCAGGCTGTGTTTATCTCATGAACCGTGTTAGCTAAACAGTTGAAATTTTCACAAAAATGATGTATTTCTGTTGCCGCTATAACAACAAATACTAAAAACAGAATAAAATAAATATTTAAAGGGGCTCCCATTTAAGAAAGGTGTTTTTTTTTTTTTGCCGTTTTTTACTCGATATTAATAACGACAACAGATAGACAATTGAAATTTTCATGATGTATTTCTGTTGCCGCTATAACAACAAATACTTAAAACAGAATAAAATAAATATTTAAGGCTCCATACAACAAACGTGATTTTTTGCCATTTTTAGGGTTCCGTAGCCTAAATGGCAAAAAACGGAACCCTTATAGATTCGTCATGTCTGTCTGTCTGTCTGTCTGTCTGTCCGTATGTCACAGCCACTTTATTCCGAAAGTATTAAGACTACACAGTTGAAACTTGGTAGGTAGATGTATTCTGTTAACCGCTTAACGAATTTAATACAAAAATAAGAAAAATATTTCCGTTCCATGTATGGGTGGCTCCCCATACATGGAACGGAAACTGAAAAAATTTTTTTTCTTCAAACCAACACGTATTGGGTGTCTATAGATAGGTCTTTAAAAATTACATTGAGGTTTCTAAGATAACTTTTTCTCAAAGTCAACCGTTTGAAAGATATACACCGCCAAAGTGGTAAAATGTGTGTCCCCCCCCCCCCCTTAACTTTTGAAATAAGAGAGTGAAAAATTTAAAAAAAATATATGCTGTAGATCTAAATAAAAACTCTCAACCAAAATTAGTTTGAACGAGATATAGTAATTAGTTTTTGAGATATAGCACATTTTCCAAAACCGCAAATATAACTTTGTCATTCATACCAACACTGTGAAAAACAAAGTTATTTTTGCAGAAGAAAAATGATGGGTGGTATTAAATATGGTATAGTATAAGGTAATTACGGAACCCTACGGCGCGTGGCCCGGCACGTAATTGGCCGGTTTTTTGATTCGGAACACTTCGTGCGTGAGTCCGACTCGCACTTAGCCGGTTTTTTTAAATTGTAATTATACTTTTAGATACAAAAGCTAAATTTGTTAATTAAAGTTATAGAATGCTTACAATTTCCAAAGTCTAAAGTTTAATGACGACCTGAGTGGTCCAGTAGTCAATATGCCAGTCTACCACGCAAGGGTTTGATTCCCGGCCGGGCAGAATTTGAAATTGTGAATTTCTGTGACGGGTCTCGCTGTTATTATGTATAATATTTATATATTTAAAAATATGCATTAATAATATTAATGTATATTTTTAAATATAATTCGACGGGTGAAAGCCTATTTGGTTTAAGCGACACCTAGGGCCATATAGAGTTATATACATATTTGGAATCAGCGGATTTTTCTGCGTCGATTGAGCTAGGTCCCATAAATATCGGAGCACTTTTTTGGCGCTTAAACCAATGAAAATTTCGGCCTCATTTTAGAGCATTGGTGTATGAAACGCCAAAAAATCAATACCATTTTTAGAGACAGTGGATATGAACCATACAAATGTTTGATTAAAACCCGTTTAAACTGTTTGTGTTTTCACAATAATAGTAGTCGATGGCGGTTAAAGCGTTTTGCCTCCAACTACTTTTTAAGAGTAACCGTCGCTTAAAACATTTTGCTTTACATAAAAATCATCAAGGCTGTCGCTTAAAACATTTAGCTTGAATCTAAAAAAATATGTCATGTCGCTTCAACCTTTTTGCCTTTATATATTTTCATCATAACATGTTGTTTAAATCATTATCGTCTGTATGCAAAACTTGACTATAATGTCGTTTCAGAAATTTATCCGCACTCTATAACTTAATTGAGTGTCGGTCCAACATATCTCAAGTTTTCCTTGTGTTACTTGAAGCACTTATCAAAACTCAAAATTAAAAAAAAAAAATTAAAAACGTTTATTTCTTCCAAAATCAGTACAAGCAATATTCTGAGGCTGGAACCAACCAAGTAGGTATTAATAATACCTGTATTAGGCGGCTCCGCTCCTCCATAGCAAAAGGTACATATGTATGCAATTTAAAATAATAAAAATAATTAACAAATATTCTTACAAACTATTGAAATTATTAGGCCTTCTTACATAAATGTGTGTGTGTGTGTGTGTGTGTGTTTGTTTGTGTGTGTGTGTGTGTGTGTGTGTGTGTGTGTGTGTGTGTGTGTGTGTGTGTGTGTGTGTGTGTGTGTGTGTGTGTGTGTGTGTGTGTGTGCATGCATGTATGTTTAAGTGCATAAGTGAGAGGGTATATGAATTTGAGTGTTTTTGTTTGCGCATGTGAGATTTTACAAGCAAAACCAAATACCAATAATTATGAACAGACATAACGTTTGCCTAACCCTACGATAAAATATAATCTTGGGATCGGTTATTTTAACCATTAGACACTATACCAAACTAGAAGATTGTTTTTAGAAAATCTTCTGTCTCTTTATATCCTAAACTTTTCAGAGCCTTAATTAACGTTTTTTTACATTCTTTAAATTGCATGCTGTAAATATTATAATTATTTTGCATTTTTTTATAAAGGCGAGCAGATTGGGCTTGAAATTGTCGCTTAGCAAGTGAGGTTCTACAGACATGGATCGGAACTATTCTGTCCTGTCTTCTCCCAGACAGCAGGTTCGGATTATATGGTAAAGTTTTATGTAGCTTAAGAACTGAGGTTAAAATATATAAAAATAGTGATATCTATGTCCGTTCAGACATGCAAATATTATTATGTACACCTTATCTTAACACAGCTGACTCACTTAAAATGGCAGCACGCAGAAAGCTCCACCTTTCAACTCTGTTATTCGGCATCATCAGCTCTGGGAGGCCACATTATCTTTATGAGAAACTAGTTTGGGCTCAAGATCGTCGCAGATACCAGAAAAGGGCATGCACTCACACCTTTGTTACTCCTGTGCATCGCACTGTGGCCTTCAGAGGTTCCTTTAAATTTGCTGCCTCAAAATGTTGGAACGCCCTTCCACCTCCGTTACGTGATCTAAAATCAAAATACAGTTTTAAAAAGCAACTTAAAAAGCATCTACTAACACTACAAAAATCACTATGTTGATAGACAGTGAACGTTGCACTCTGGCACTTACTCTTGGTTTTTTCACGCTGTGCTTGATGGGCTTAGGGTCCAGCTCCATGTTTTTATGCGTGGTTTGGAGTTCGCGCGTGAGCTCGGGCAGCTGCCATATTTTTCAAGCAATAGGACAGGACACGCTGTGGCACATTGCAACGTTATTACAACACGGGGCGGCTATGGCATGGGGAAAGTTGTTGTTTCCACGGGTTACCTACTGAGTATCTGCAGAGTGGCCAAGGACTTTAAGACTTCCATGTTTGTGGTAGCACCTCAATCAGTTCTCCATCGCCACGTCACATATGTCCGCGTGGCAAGCCACGTTTTTCACTATGTCGACGTGGCTGGCATTTTATTAATTTATAATTAGGGTATTTTTGCTTGGAAATGACAAGACAATTATAGGCAGGCAAATGACAATGACACTGACAGAGTTATGACTGACAGGACAGACTAGACAGACAGAACATATATACTAAAACCATAGACTTACTTTCTTTCTTTTTTTTTCTTTTTCCTTTTCTCCTTCTAAAAAGCACGGACACCCTTTTTTTGTTTATTTAATGGCATATTTATTTGCATACCTAATTATAATATTATCGCAAAAGTCACCACCTTACCGAGGGAGCTGCCTGAAAATCAGCGTTTCTGTGGCATTCTGCGCAATGCTGCAGAAGCACAGCTGAGGCAGCTACCCATTGGCCCTCGCACCTATCTCTTCACATTATTTTTCTTTATTATATAAGTATCTGTATTTATTCTGTGTTTTAGTTGTAGAAGATGTTTGTTAAGTTTAAGGTGCAGAGACCAATAAATGTATTTTCTTTCTTTCTTTCTTATGTGTCAATTTTGCAACGTTGCATCAAACAATGATTGTTTGCCGCCGACGTATTTGACTCGCGCGGGTATGAATACCCCGCCCCCCTGCGCTGGCGCTTCAGTCTGTCGTGAAACGTGCGAACGAGTGTTTGTGTGCGCTGTGCTAGAAATAATTACAGACAAAATCTTGCTGTTTTTTGGTAAGTACTTGATTGTGTTTACTAAATAATACTTTGGTTTCTTTTAAAAACGGTTTGGTTGTAAATATTAATTAACTCCGAATGTGTATTTATAAGATGGCTGACAAAAACTACTAGTTTGTGCTTAATTACTAGAAATAAAGAAACATGAGACCCGTTTTAAACTCACCAACACTATCTTAAACGAGATTATTGCTGAAGTAATACGTAAATTAGCTTGTTCCACGAGTTTTTATAGGAAATGCAATATACCTACACAAATTTCATGCAAACTAAGTAACAGAAAGAGCCTGTGTCAACAAGTTTCTTCCCAGCACGACGCCGTCTTGTCTTGTCCACGTACAAGGTTTTAACCCAGTAAAGCTTCCGGCTAACGCGCCGAACATCGGCGAGTCTGCCGGGCTTCAAATAAATCGAGCCCTAATCAGGTCAAAATGGTAAACCACAATTCATAATATCACACGAGCCTTTCACCGATACCTTTCAAATAACTTCAGCAAATAGTACAATACGAAATTCCTTACTTCGATTTATCTGTTTTAAGCTGAAGACCGGCAGACCCATCGATAATCGATAAGTTAGCCGGTAGGGCCCCTGTTCACACATAGATTCGGACATAGATTAGTTGTCATATAACGTAAGCAGGGTTTTTTTTAAATAATAGTCAGATTTTTTAACAAAACCTTGCTTACGTTATATGACAACTAATCTATTCAGATACCAATGTGTGGTAATTTGTTTTCTACATCTATAATTCTATTCTAATAATTATAAGTAGGTTAACTCTGTATGTATGTTTGTTTGTTACCATTAAACTCAAAAACTACTGGGCCAATTTAAAAATGTCTTTCATCATTAAGAAATCTACTTTCACTGTAAGCAATTTTTTACCGAAATTATCACATTCATACAGAAAAATTAATTAGGCCACTATTCCAAGAAAATTGGCGTGGGCTACATTTTACCACGGGTAAATATCTTATTCCTACGGGAATAAAATGTACAATTTTTTCACGCGCTCCCGCTTACACGGTTTATCGCTTCTCAATAATCTGGACAAGGACATACGCTACTTTTTACCACGGGAAAACAGTAAAAGCAGTTTAACTAGTTTACCTAATTTAATCTTTTTTTTGCAGTGCAGTCATGGAAACTAAGAGGCAAACATTTTATAAGAAAAAAAATAATTCTTTAACATCCGGAAATTCAGAGAAAAAAAGTAAAGCTCTTCTAAGTGAGAACAGTGGTAATTCTAAAAAAATAAAATGTCGTAACAGAAGAACGTCGAATTCTTCAGATACAGAAGTGACAGTCTTAGGCTACTGCCTACTTCGTACTTCAATCAGAATAAAGATTTAGGTATTTTTATGACACAGCTAAGTACAAGCAAAAAGACTAAAGAAGATGAAGATTCACAGCATTGCCAAAAAGGACTTGTTGATGAGAATATAAAAAAACAGGTACCTTACCACGTTTCCTTTGTTAGTTAAATAAAAAACTTTATTTTGAATAAAATGTGATTATTATTAATAGTTATTATTATTTATTTCAGACACTACCACAAATCCTCCAAAAAGAAGAAAAAAATACTAACTTACTTGAGGAAATTGGACAGCCAGATCTACAAAGCCAGATAAACAAAGAGATACCGATGATTATTGACTTGTCGAGTACTGAAAAAAAAAACGAATGAAGAGCCCCAAAAAGAATTACAGATTCACAGAAACTACGACGAAAATCTCATTGTTAAAGATATTATAGTAATAGAGATTGAACCAATCGAAAATCAAAATGAACATGATAAGGAAGTAAGTATTTCTGATTTAAATTTGAAAAGACAAAAGGATGATAGTAGTTGAATATTGGGCACTCTAGCCCACTCCGTTCGCTCCGGCTTGCGCCTTCGCTCACTTCATGAGCTAGATTGCCCAATATTCAACTACTATTGGGTATTCTAGCTCACAAAGCGAGCAAAGCGTAGCGTAAATGATACATGAGACAAGAGATTATTTAAATGTAATGACCTGTCACATTATGCTCATTTTCATAAGATGCATGAAACATTACGGTTAGATTCAAACGTTGACATGAAATTCATAAAACAAAAAGAATCATTAAAATTAGACTGTATATGTCCCCCACCTTCAAATGTAGCTAAACGACATGGTAACTTATTACCAAACACTATACGCTGCATTGTCTGTGGTCCATCAAACTGTGGAAAGACAAATTTAGTTATCAGTTTATTGTTACACAAAGATGGTCTGCGTTTTAGAAATCTGTATGTTTATTCAAAATCTTTATACCAAGCTAAATACTTATATTTGGAAAAAGTGTTAGACATGGTTCCTGGTACATCGTTGCATAAATACAATCACAACAGTGAAATCTTGAGTCCACATGAAGCTTTGTCAGATTCTATTATAATTTTTGATGATGTTGCTTGTGAAAATCAAAACAACGTAAGAGATTATTTTGCAATGGGGCGTCATAAGAACATTGATTGTTTTTATATTAATCAAACTTACACAAAAATCCCTAAGCAATTAGTAAGGGACAATTCGAATCTATTAATATTATTTAAGCAAGATGACATTAATTTGAAACATGTATATGATGAGCATGTAGGGTCTGATATGTCATGGTCTCAATTTCGTGAACTATGTTCCACTGTTTGGAAGAAACCCTTCAGCTATCTTGTAATTAATAAGGACTGTGAGAAAAACAATGGATGCTACAGGTCCACATTTGACACATTTGTTGTAGTGGATTAACATACAAAATAAGATGTCTAATGGCATATGAATCATTTTGATTTGAGACTTGAGAGCGAGCGAATCGTTTTAAAAATGGAAAAAAAACTCAAAGAACAAATTGTTAAATCCGCAGCAGCTGTTAAAAGAAAAGTTGAAAAGATAAAAGATATAAAGAATGCAAATAATATGGCACTGGAAACAATATTTAAGCCCATTGTAGATCCTCTTACCTTGTTAGCAAATAAAAATGAAGATAAGCATCTCAAGGAAGAGAATCATGAACCGCTGATGAAAAAAACTAAGAATGATGACAATCTTACGACATGTACTTCTGAGGAAGATTTTAATGAATATATCAATGAAGAGGAAGATAATTCCGATAGCGAGTTAGATAATAGTTACAACAAAACTCTTGTCGTACCACCGTCTGATAAACTAAACGTGAGCGATGGATCTTTTAAATCATTTCCCTCTTCACCAAGTGTTAAAAACCAATCATCGTCGTGGTCTACATCATCTGAAGTAATTGTTAACATACCATTTGGAGTTAGAAATGAACGTGGAAAATTATTGCTTGGCAAAACCCGCGTTTTTGACGATGGCAAATTCTTGAGAATTGGAACAAAGACTTTGGAAAAAACTACAGGTTTAAAAGAACTATTGTTTAAAAAGAGACCCAATTTGACTGTGGTCACGGACGGTGATTTACAAGATTATAAATTGCTTTTAATAGAAACCAATGCACATCGACGTAACTTTGAGTCATCAAAACCAATAAACAGCAACAAGGGATTCAAATACACTAATGTTATTAAGCCTTTGTTCAAGTTCTGTCGAAATGCTACCACAAGCCTGGAGAGTATTCCAAAAGGAAAGGGCATTCCACTTTTGAAAGAAGTAAAAGAAAATACCGATTATGTTTACTGGGATGACCCAAACGAGTTAGTAGAACGATTAAAATTACTATTAGCATCATGGGCAGCGGGCAACACTGGGGTAAATAACGAAATCATTGCTATTGTTGAAGAATTGTATGAAGCTGGTCTCATAACTACTGTAGAATTTAAAGAGCTTCCATCAGGAAAATTACGCAGTACATTTTCAGTGGTCGACTCATCTAGACAGCGATGAATATAGACAAGTTTGGTCATCACGTTCATAAACGTTTACGGTTATCAGAATTCGTTGCTACTTTTAACGATACGTTAGTGAAATCGGAAACGGGTCACTACGATTTGAAATTGTCTAAATTAAAAGGTGTTTCATCACCAAACGAAGACGATGAAGCAGTGAACAAAGCTTATGTGGATAAAACTGTTCAAGAATTAAGAAATGAAATAAAAAAAACTCAGAGTGATATAAAACTGTACTTAAAAAATTTAGAAAATATAACAACGGACCGTTTAACAAAGTTATTTTATTCAAAAGCAGAAGTAGATAATTTAATTAAACTTAAATTAAATCAAAAATGAGTAAAAGAGACATAGTTGATGAAATTCACAAGGCAGCAAGAAGGAATTTTCCTCGTCGAAGAACTATCATAAAAGGAATGGATGATTTATGGCAAGCTGACCTTATGGATTTTCAAAAATATTCATATTTTAACAAAGGATACAAATACGTTTTGGTTGTAATCGATACGCTATCAAAATACGTATGGGTAAAGCCCATAAAATCAAAAGACAAAAATAGTGTTACCAAAGCAATGCATGAGATATTATCTTGTTCATCAAGAAAACCTTTAAATTTACAAACTGACCTTGGCAAAGAATTTTATAATGAAGTTTTTAAAAAATTGTTAAGAAAGTATAATATAAATCACTATTCCACCCACTCTGTCAAAAAAGCTGCTATTGTAGAACGAGTTATTCGTACAATCAAATGTCACCTTTATAAACTCTTTAGTTTATATGGTTGTTACCAATGGCTTGGACTCAATTTAAATTCAGTTGTAGAAAAATATAATAACACTACTCATCGTATTACTAAATACAAACCTGTTGATGTAAATAAAGTAAACCAGATGGTTGTTAGATCTAACATTATGCAAACACGGATATCTAGTGCAAATAAACAACCTAAGTTTTGTATTAACGACAGTGTTCGTATAAGCAAATTTAAGGGTGATTTTTATAAAGGCTATACACCTAATTGGTCGACGGAAATATTTAATATAGTTAAGGTAAACGATACAAATCCACCTACGTATATTTTAGAAGATAAACATAAACAATTAATTTTAGGCTCATTCTACGAACACGAGTTGCAAAGAACGAAATTTCCTGATCTTTATCTCATTGAAAAAGTTATTAAAAGAAAAGGTAATAAGCTTTTTGTGAAGTGGCTAGGACTCAGCGAGGAAGAAAACAGTTGGGTGGATAAGAGTGCATTACTTTTGTAATATAAATTGTGTGTTGGGTGAAAATTATTCATTTAAAAAATATCCATGAAGAAGGGTAGAGGTATTTTAAATAACTTTATTAATAATTTACCAATTGAGCTACATATCCCTGGTTATCAATTTTGTGGTCCTGGTACTAAACTTCAGAAGCGATTACTGAGAGGTGATCGTGGTATAAATAAATTAGATGAAGCTTGTATGTACCACGACATTGCTTACAATAACAAAGACTTGAGCGTTCGACATAAAGCTGATTTAGAACTCTTGAATATGGCTAAGAGAAGACTAAAGTCGAGCGATGCGGGGAAAGGCGAAAAGATTGCGTCATGGATAGTAAAAAATGCAATGAAAGCAAAACTTAAAGCTGGTTCCGGAATACGTCCCTTTATGTCAATTGTGAAAAAATTACAATCTCAAATAAAGAAGTTAAAATCTAAAGATAATCGCACAGCTATAAACTTCGCATATGCTGCTGCAAAAAAACTATTTAAAAACAAAAAAGGAATACGCTTACCACGATTTATTCCTATTCCAAAAACTGGAGGCTTTTTACCCCTCATTCCAATTTTTGCTGGTTTGTCAGCCCTCGGTTCACTTGCTGGTGGTGCCGCAGGCATAGCAAAAGCTGTTAATGATTCCAAGGTTGCTCAGAAAAACCTACAAGAATCTATACGCCATAACAAGGCAATGGAAGCTGTTGCTCTTGGAAAAGGGATGTATATTAAGCCTCTTAAAAGAGGAGCTGGATTATACTTGAATCCTTCAAAAAACTAAACAAAGGGCTACCCAGACGTCCCCTTACAAATCTAGACATTTTAAAGCATGCAGCTGACATCCCTTATTTTCGAGGAGTATTTATGAGAGATTCACTCCCCTCAAAACCAAGAAAAATAGAGTGTGCTATATTAAATTTAGATAGTTCTGAAAATCCAGGAACACATTGGGTAGCCTATGTTAAACAAAATGACTACTGTGAATATTTTGATAGTTTTGGTGATTTAAGACCTCCATTAGAATTAATAAATTATTTAAGGAATATGTCAATAACTTACAATTATGTGCGGTATCAGAAGTTTGGTACTATAATTTGTGGCCATCTGTGTTTAAATTTTTTAAGGAACTATTGGAAACAACATTTATATTAAGAGTAATATAATAAACTTTATCAATATAAACATGTCTTTCACTGTGTCTATAACTGGCAGAGGAGCGTCTTTAATAACAAACTACTCTCCTATAATACAATTAGAAGGAGAGTATGAGTGTGGTTTGTTATATTTTTCAACTTTTAATTCCATCCCTAATATAGATGAAAGAAACAATAAATTTTATTATGGTAAAGATGGCATTATAAAAATACCAGAAGGATCTTATGAACTTCAAGATATTTGTGATTATCTTAAGAGCAATATCAAAAATATTGCATTGAGATTGAGTGCAAACAACAACACATTAAAAACAAGTATTTTTTGTTCAGAAGAAGTTCACTTCAATAAAAATGACTCACTTGGTAAAATTTTGGGTTTTGGTATGGAAACAATAAAGGCTAATATAAATACAGAGTCTAGATATCCTGTTAGCATTTTATCAACAACTATCGTGCGCATCGAATGCGATGTAATCAGTGGATCATTTGTGAATGGAAAAGCAAGCCATATAATTTATGAATTCGTGCCAAACGTACCACCTGGTTATAGAATCATTGAAATACCTAAAAATTTAATTTATTTTCCCGTTAATCAAAGTTCAATAAGTGCTATCAATATAAGATTATTAGACGCTGATAATAATCAAATTAATTTACGTGGTGAAGAAGTACAGCTATACTTACACTTTAAAAAGACATGTTGAATTTCAATAAAAGCCTACATACTACACAAACTCAAGTCAGTTCTAAAAGATCATCTCATAAGGGAGCACCATTTCGATCAATAAAGAAATTGACAAAAAGCAATAAGGAATTTTTGAAGTCACTAGGATTGATAAAATGAATTTTTTAAATGTAACTCAACCTGCATCGTATGATAACAGTATTGAAAGTTTTGAATATCATTCGTACAAACCATACGTAACAAGTTTCAACAAGAACGATGAAATACGGATACCGATAAATCAGCAAGACCTCTACATATTGCCTTCACTCAGCAGTTTGTATATTGAGGGCAGAGTAAATGTGTATAAGAATACGAAAGAAAAAGAAGGAGTAACGAGTGTGCATTTTGTAAATAACCTCGCATTATTTTTATTTCAAGATATTCGTTATGAAATAAATGGAGTAGAAATAGATAGAATTAAAAATGCGGGCATTACAACCACTATGAAATCTTATCTGTCGTTGAACGATAATGAATCTAAATGCGCACGAGTTTGGGGTTGGTCTCCAACAGGCACAACTACTGATGGCAGTGGAATATTTTCCACCTGTATACCACTCAATAAAGTGTTGGGTTTTGCTGAAGATTATGAAAAAATTATAATGAACTGTAAACATGAATTAGTTCTTTTGAGAAGTAACACAAATCTCAATGCCTTAAAATTAAATGCTGGTGAAGTTGTGGAAGATATAACAATAAATAAAATTATTTGGCGAGTGCCTCATGTTAAAGTTTCAGATAGAGAAAGAATTAGTTTGCTTAGGCATTTAGAAAAAGATCGGCCGATTACAGTTGCATTTCGTAATTGGGACTTATATGAGTATCCATTACTTCCCAAAACACGTAAACATACTTGGTCTATTAAAACATCTTCACAGATGGAGAAACCACGATTCGTTGTAATCGCTTTTCAAACAAACCGTAAACATAATGCAACAATGTCAATGGCAGAGTTCGACCATTGCCATATACGTGATGTAAAAGTTTTTCTAAATTCTTCTTATTATCCATATGAAGGTCTGAACATTAGTTTCATTGACAACAAATATACATTAATATACGAGCAATACGCCAGGTTCCAACAGTCTTATCACGGACGTCGAGCTGAACCTTTGATGAGTATAAAAGAATTCAAAGAAATCGCGCCTTTATTCGTCATAGATTGCTCTCGTCAACACGAAGCGTTAAAAGGATCAATTGACGTGCGAGTTGAAATCGAAGCCGATCAAGAAATACCTGATCAGACCGCTGCTTACTGTTTGATTCTGAACGATTGCATATTTGAATACAAACCTTTAAGTAACATTGTAAAGAAAATATCATGAATATCGATACAATAGTCGTGGATCTACAAGGGTTCAAAGATTTCAAAAATAAATTTATAGTTAAAGAGTTTGCAATCGCTACTAAAGATTATACTCAAACATTTTTAATAAAACCGCCTTGTTCTTTTAAAAATTTATCAAATGAAGAACAAAAGCAAGTGCGTTGGTTGGAAAGAAACCGTGGCATGACTTGGAGTGAAGGATTCATTGATCATCGAGAATTTCAACGAATTGTGGTTCCTTATTTAATTGGGAAAAAAGTATTAGTTAAAGGATTGGATAAAATAATGTGGCTTCAAGAGTTATGTCAAGAATGTGAAATAATAGAATTAGGTGAAAAGGGTTGTCCTAAACTTTTAAAGTTACATAATGATTACTATGACAGAGGAAACAAGGTTTGGAATTGCGTGCATCATAAAAAAATGTGTGCATTAAAAAATGTATTGTGTCTTAAGATGTGGTATTGTGATAATTATATCTATGATTTTTTCTAATTTAATATAAGAAATATGAATTTGTAAAATATGTTTCAATAAATCATTAATAAATATAATGTCTTTGATTTCACTTTAATCATGATAACTAATTTTGGACCAACTGAGTAAAAACACATTGTACTTGAATCAAAACTTTATTACATTAAAATATAACTACTTCCCTAGTTACAATTACCATATTTTTTTAGAAATATAATTTGTTTTATATTTGTTATATTGATAAAACAATCTTAAAAATATAATTATTTAATTTACATTCAATAAACTAAAACTACACACTTAGAAATTAGAAAATTACAATTAATTTATTACTATTTAAACAACATAGCTTATTTATATTAATACCAATTAGTATAACTATAGTTACAAATTTTTTTTGAAATATTACTAACTATTTTTTCAGTCTGTTCCATAATTTCATCACCAACATCTTTTACCACATACTGCGAACTTAGCAAGACACTATCATCGTGTATACAGTCACTCACTAGTTGATCACTCTCTAAGTCCAGCACTTGAATCTTTATCAAACGAAGACCTTGGCGAGGAGCACTATTTATCACAAAAGAATGAAGTGGACGACGTTGCTTAATCAAATTTTTCGAAACCTCACTCGTGTTACGACTTCTTTTATGCTTCAATTTTCGTTCATGAATCTTCGTTTTTGATTTTTGGTGAGCTTGCGGTTTGAAGAATTCCTCAGTGAATCCTTCTAGCGGATCTTGTGCATGTTGAAAGGAATCAATGAAAATTCCAGTATCCAAAATGGGACATGTAGAAACATCATCTGAATGTTGTGTTGTCTGTAACAAAAAAATAAATTAACTGAGATAGGATGCAGATGTAGGGTATAAATTTTATTGAAAAAATAATTAAAGATCAATTAACTTACCATCTTTAAATCACAAATTTTATTGATGATATTCGGAGCGAGTAGTTAGAAGCTGTCGGAGCGCTTACCAATACAAGAATGAACAAAAGCTAGGTTCATCAAAATAATAAATTCTATTACTTGTAATATTATCGTATTCAAGTAGAGGACTCAAATTACAGCAACACAGTGCGCACACAGAGACAGCTTTTGTCTTTGGTGACACGTGTTTGAGGCATAAGCTGCTCAGATTACTATTCAAGTTTGTACTTGTTATAACATTTTCTTCATTACATAAATATTGATAAATATTTAGGTAGTTCAAAATAAAACGAAGCAATTTTCAAGTTAAAAGTTTTATTTAAATGTAAAAATAATTTTATTAGTACCGTAACTATTTACATTACATTTTTTTAAGTATTACAAAACTACAAGTACATTACATTGACAATCGACAACACAAATAAGTTTATTAAACAAGCAAAAACACGTTTTTTAAATAAAGTACAAACTTATCTAGATACAAACTTAATATGATTTTTTTTGTAAATATGTTAAAAGTTGAAGATACTAGAGTGCCCCCATGCTTTTGTTGAAATTTTATCTTTGGATATGACACGCTTATCGTCATTAGCAGATAGAGCAATTTTTTTAACAGCACATGTATATAATTCATGTTTTATTGATTTAAATAAAATATTTGTCTTACGAACAATGTCGTCCTCATATAGAGTTTTTTCATAATCAGACACATTAAAATCACGCACAATGTTTCTCTTAATACCCTTTGCTTTTTTAATGATCTTGTCTTCGGTTTTAATGCAATATAATTTTGAACGAAGTCCTACAAATTCACTTATGATTTTACCCCCCATTTCATCTTTGAATAAGCCAGGAACTTTTTTATTTTGTATTGGTAAATTAAATTCATTATTTTCACAAAAATTGCTAGTATCAAAATAAGACAAAAAATATTTTTTTATATCATCATAAAAATCATTTGTTTCTATAAGATATACAAAACTATCTGTATCCGTGTAACACATCTGTAATCGATGGTTGTAAAAAGGTTGTATTGTGGAATAATGAAAATCATACATGTGACTTTTTGAAAGTTCTAAAACAGTAAAACCAATATAAATTGGTTTGTCCATGATTATTTGTTCAGGATTTAATTGAACTGCAACTAAATTATCAGTAAAAATTGTTGCACTATGAAAATTAGGACGAGCGATAAGCTTTTGTGCACATTTTCTTTTTTTTGTCACATTGTTAGTATCGTTCCACTGATTAACTAAATGAACGCTAACCCTCTTCTCATTATTTTCCAAAGTTTTTCCAAACACGCTATTATTCAAGAGTTTAAAAAAGTCTTGCTCAAAAGCTGAAGAGCTTTTTTGTCTTAATGCTGTATTCAAATCGATGTATTGTTTTAAATACGGACTTTGTCTGAAAGTGATTACTCTATGAATTTTCTTTAAAATCAAACCATGTTTTAAACAAGTCTGTAAATGAATATAATGTATTACATAATTGAATTTATCATATAAATTCGGAATTAATTTATAATTCTTCCCACCGGGTGGAATACATTTTTCTGGACAAAACGGTAGATCATTGTGTAAATTATGCAAATGATTAGGATAAACAAGATCTACTTCTAATATAAAACCATAACCTGCATCAGTGGCTACGTTAGTTATATCCAATTTGCTGATTTCATCTTGATCAAGGAATCGAAAATCTGAAAATGGCAAATATTGACACATACTGAACCCATATAAATTATTACAATCGATATAAGCGATAAAGGAACTAGGTTCCGAATGTTTGTAATCCGGTAAGTAAGAATTATTTGCTCTAGCATGTCTATGCGAACATAAGCACACACCACCCCTTATACCACTCTGTAGCATCCGCACCATAGACAAATCGCTAATAAGTTCCAATTGAATTCCTGTTTTTAATAACATTGCATCGAATGCTAAACTAGGCGCAGTTAAATAAAAAGCTGGATCCAACTCATAGTGTTGTTTGCAAGTCCTTCTAAAATTTTCAAATATGTCTGCCAATAATAACACATCTGTTTTCAAATATAAATCTGTATAACTTCCTAAGTCAGGAATTTTAAATGTTGACCATATTAATTGTGCGTGTTTATAATCATCGTAAGATATATGTTGATCATTAAGCGAACTGTAAAAACTTTCTTTGGGTGGAAGACAATTTTCCTGATACCGTTCCCATGAGTTCATATATTCATATGGATAAATACCCTTGCGAGTGAGCAACTGAAATTTGTCATGACTAGGGAAATGACTTTTTAGGTATTTGAAATCTTTCGGCTTTAAAGTATCTGATAATTTACTTAAACTTGTTGCCAAAAACTTAAATGAATCGACGAATCGAAGTTGATAAAACTGATTCCTCGAAACTGGCACAAACTTTGTAAATGAAATATAGTTTTCTTTAGTTTTAGGTATAATTTTTATGTCGCCAGGAACCTCAGCCAAGGCTTTTATAAATAAGTGACAATCATAACCAGCTAGGTTATGGAAAAAAATGGGAACAAATGAGGGACGTTTATATTGTAAATTACAATATGGGTGTGCAGCCCCGCGGTAACGACCGGTAATGTGACAGTGATCACGAACTTTGTCTGAAAAAACAAAGTTCTGACAAATGTGACAATGAGTTGCTTTATTAAAATCAGTTTGGTCCTCACTAGTAAAAATCATCGGAGCCGTTGAGCTAACTCTTTTATATATTTTACGTACGTCTTCAATAATTGATTCTACAAACCGCTTATCACAATCAGGCCCTCGATATGATACGTAACGATTATACTCAGGGTTGTCGCAACAAACGATATAATAGGCAAACGCTACAGGCACGTGGTGGTGCAACGTAGTCGTGTTTTTAGAAGAATGACAGTTAGCATCATTAGTTTGAAGCATTGATTCAAAATCAGCATAAATACAAAAGGACATATTTTGTTTACGATCAAAGTTTTTAAATTGTATTACTGAACCCTTATCCGGTAGAATAGTCGCAACACCTCCACATAAATGATTATCTACTTCTTCCAAAGTACTAAAAAATAATAAGCACAGGTCACAAAAATAAACTTTACCATGGTGAGACGTTACTTGGCTTCGAAAAAGTCTAGAACAGTCTTTAATAAGACAATAATGAGAGGAACTTTGATTTTCAAGAAATAGTAAATGTATAATTTTCTGATTGCTTTTTTTGTCAAATTCTGATTTATATAAAGGACCTACAATTGTTTTATTGTTTTTCAATCCATAAATTATAAACTTTATGTTTGAGTTATTCTTTTCAAATGTTTTTATATCGCGAAAAGTAACAGGAAATGACATCCCGCTTGTGTCAAAAAGTTCGCGAAAATCTGGATAAGACGATGTCCTTTCTGGGTGATTTTTAGCTGGGTGTAAAGCAGCTGTCACACACCATAAAAACAATATTGATCCTTGTTTAAAATA
The DNA here is from genome assembly GCA_943789525.1 of Agriphila geniculea. NCBI lineage: Eukaryota > Metazoa > Arthropoda > Insecta > Lepidoptera > Crambidae > Agriphila > Agriphila geniculea. Next base: position 23,943,482 of record OX038889.1, on the reverse strand, counting down.
TTTAAACATGCTTTTTTAGCTTGAATTGCTTTAGGTAAACTGATAAAACTTGAACCTCCTAGAGGTTGGTATTTATTGAGATTAACCTCAATATATAAATTGTTTAAAAAAGACCATCCGCTATCACAATGCTCAAATTCCTCGATACTTTTTTTTAAGTTCGTAACTGATTCAAAAAACAGTTTTTCAAAGTCATAATTAAAATACAAGATTTTGTTTTTCGTGATAAAAGATTTAACTGATTGTGAATTATCTTTAAATTGTATAAATGAAGCAAAAAATTCAAAATTCACTTTGACACATGTGTGTTTAATAAGGTACTCATCTAAAAGAGATTTTAACTTATCACGAATTGCAGTAAAGAAATTATCAACTGAAGCTGACAGAATTTGATCAGTCGCTATTATTTTGTACGTTAAAATACGATTACGGAAGGCAGAAGTTACGATTTCTACACCATCACTGTGTTTTATGGTATGATTATTATTTTTATGAAAATTACTTCTCAGATGACCCACCCATGATTTATTGTGTACAGATATGTTACACGCGGTACAGAAAGGCATAGTAAGAGATTATAAAATTAAAATTAAACAAAAAATATCTTTTTAAAAGCAAAATTTTGTTTGAAAACTAAAAAGTAGTAAGTACGAGTTAAGGTATTAAAATAATTACAATTTAAGATTTAGGTAGGTACCTACTTTAAAAATAAAACAGTGTTAATTTTAACACTGTAAGTAAGTAAGTTTCACCGTCACCAATATCGTTTTGTAGCAAACATCGACAACGTAAGTAAGTATTACTAAAAAAATAAAGAAAAGTTCATTACGTAGGTACCTACCTACCTAAAAATAAAATTAAGACTTAAAATTAATTTTATCACTGTAATGTACTGGCTCCGACCCTTCGAACAGAGTCCAAGCCCGACCTAGAAACCCTTGCAACGCCTCCCAAGACGACGAAGACTCGTCGCACTGAAGTTTGACCGTCACCAATGCCTTTTTGTAACGAACATCGGCAGCGTTGGACACGTAGTCAAGTGTTTTGTAGACTTTGAGGTCTACGAAATAATCACCGCTAGTTTTCAGTGTACGACGAGAAGTTCCCGTCGATACTCGGCTGGCGAAGCTCGATGTTACGTCACCGCCCCCGCGGTGTTTAGGTTCGCTGCAGCTGGCTTCCTCAGCCCGCAAGATGTTAAACAGGTCCGGTCTCTTTGACCTGTAATAAAAAAAAAATAGTTATAGTTTAGTGCTGTAAGGTAGGTTATTACCTAGTATGTTTGAATGTTGAAACGGAAAAACGACTAAACCGATTTAGATAAAAATTGGTAAATTAATAGTTCAAAGCCTAGAACTACAAATTAGATTTTTATCCCTGTTGTGTATTCCCGTAGGATGATTTCTTTACTCATGAATTCTATAGACCGTTCGGACGAAGTCGTGGGTGGAAGCTAGTAGTGTATAAAAATCAGTAAAGTTTCAATAGTGAATATAGACTGCACTTGATTAGAAAAAGAAAATAAAATAAGTATTTTACACTTCAATGAATGAACCAATTTTATTACCTGTGAGTATGAGTTGTGATAAAATCTGGTGGTGGCGAAGCTTTGCGTTTGGATCCGCCCGCACCCGCAGCCGCCGAGCTGCGAGCAAAATCAAGTGGCGGCGACGGCGTCGTCGAGTCTCGCGACTTCTTCGTAGTGGCCGAGGTCTTGCGCTTGCTCGGTTTCTTGGTGGCTTTCTTTGGCGGTGGTGGTGCAGTAGACACCACTGATGACGCTTCGAACTCCGAGTCAGACCTGTAAAAATATTTATTTATTTAGACACAAGATAAAAATTCGGCTTTTTACCTGTAAAAAAATCATCTTGAATGAAATAATTGACAAATAAAATAAAATAAATCCATAAAAAATACTTACTAACATTTTTTATTTGTAGACCGTTGGCCAGCTATTGAAGAAAGCACTCAAATAATAGTGTAATTTCTGGCTTTGTAGGGCTTTATAAATAGAAAATAGCACTTACTCATCAAAAAAGATGGTCAAGCGTAAGTTTAGTAAGTATTAACCGACTTTAAAAAAAGGAGGAGGTTCTCAATTCAATTATATTGTTTTTTGTAACAGGATATTTCAAAACGTTCTTTTTTTAATGGTTAAGTACCTATGTTTCAAAATATTATGTCAGAACATTCTTTAGGCTCCTACAAAAATAAGAACCATTGTTTATTGATGAATAGTTGGGTATTTACTATACAGTGTGTTTTTTGAACAGTGATCAAATTTTGTGGTGTGGCTTAGACCATCAAACTGAACAACTTTTTCTATGGGACCAACTTAATTAGAGCAAAAAAATCAGCTGTTTCATACATTTTAGTCGAGTAGATACTGATGTTTCCTATGGAACAGCTGATTTTTTTTATCTGATTAAGTTGGTCTCATAGACAAAGTTGTTCAGTTTGATGGTCTAAGCCGTACCACAAAATTTGATCACTGTTAAAAAAAACACACTGTATAATAACGTTAATTAAATAATTCGCCTAAGTAAAATTTTGATTCAACTTAATTGAAACAAAGATATAAAACTAACCTCAGAAACAAAAATACTATCGCTTTTATTTTTTTTTTGTAGAAAAAATATTAGGTACATAATTTTATTAGAGAATTATGTCTATTTCTGTCGAATGCACATTCTTGAACCATATTTTTTTTATTTGTTTGTATTTGCTTTATCAATAATTCTGGATTAATTTACATTTTCAAATCAAAAGTAAGTATGATTTTAATTATCATAAAAAAAGAAATAGGTAAACAAGCAGAACCGAACGTAACTACTATATTGGGAAAATATTTTTTGTAAATGATAATAACGACGTTACTTCACAATATCTGTTTACCAATTCTCGACTTAATTGATAGAAAGGGAAACGGTACTTGAAAATAAATTGCTTGAGTTAAATTTGGTCTTGAGACATTTTTATTATTTCACATACAATTGAATGATATTTTAATATAATACTTGTAATATAATCAGCTCCACTACACAAGGTGAGCGTGGATGCTTACGTTGCATGGTTGTCGTAGGTTCTCAAAGTCATGTCAGAACTAGTTAAAGTTGGAACCGACATGAAAATGTGTCTTTATTATTATCAACTTTTTATTTAAAAATGATGAAAAACAATATTTCTTAATATTCTTCCAAAGTATGACTTTATGATTAGGACATTGATAACGCTTAAATAATAATAAGGAGCAACATAATGTCTCTTTTTGTGAATCAAAGATTTAGTTGAATTCATATAAATTTTAGAAATAATTTACCGTATTCGGGATACACTAATATTTGTTATTATTAATACAACCTATTCAATACAGCTTAGTGTTTTTAACCCACAGTAGTTACACTTTGAGAATCGTTGATTCGAACTATCGCGCAAAGCTTGCACAAGTTCTGAATGCTAGGGGTGTTACATGAGCGCGATGGTATTAATCAACATTGTTGGATAATAATTTTGGATATGATGTAGATGAATGTTTGGGGAAAAAAGTTTGCTCGACTTCGATTCTACTCAGCTGGGCTGGGTACGAACGAAACAAGTGTTCATCCAGTTTTTGTGAACAATAAATAGTAATGTAGTCTAAATATAAACTTGTGGATAAGCTACACAAAAAAAGACACTACTCGAATGGGGTCGAAATTGCATGGTACCTATTTGCTTCGAGTTACCTTTATTGTTCAACATAAAACTCAATCGAATCAAATGTGACAATTCAACTCATGTGTGGCAGCCCTTACCATCACACTTGTATTTCTCGTTCCCACCTATGAATCCCACGCTTCTGCCATTTGTCATGAACCACGGTCTAGATAGGTAGTGATCAAGGACTAACATAAAACCAAAAATGGATTATGTGGATCTAAAGAAAGTGGAAAGAAATATGTAAGTACCTTTAAACGAATTCCCTTTTAAAAACTATATTTTAGTTGAAAAGTTTAATAAATTCCCTTGTACAAGTAGTATTCACTCAAATTTAATCACTTGATATTTTACAGCAAAATTGAGAGGAAGTTAATAAATAACTTGCAAATATTGATTTATTGCAAAATAAAACTTATTAAGTGCCCTACTTATTAAGTAACCTACTTTTTTATCTTTCAGGTCTTTACAAATGGAGAGAAACTGAAGAGAATACCAAAAAACCAAGTTGGAAAGACATTAGTAATGTGAGTACACATACCTATTTGCAGTGATATTATTTTCTAGTTATTTCATATCTAAGTAACTAACCGAAAAATTATATAAGTAGTTTTTTTTTGTTGAATATCACTAAACTGATTTATTATGAAGTATCTTATTATGCTATCTTTATTTTTTAAAAGTAAAGTCTACCTACCTATTAAAATTATCTTATGGAAATACGAGTAATACAATACCTGTTGAAAAAAAAAATAAAAAATATTCATCAAAATTGTATAGTACTTATTCGTAGATAAAATTGTAACGATTACAAAATATAATATTACCATATTACCTTACAAATATTTGTCAATATAAAACTTATAATTGATTGTTTTTTATCTTTCAGGTCTTTTCAAAAACTCACTACACTACCTACTCATGTGCTCATGAGAAAACAAACCAGATCGGAAAGACATCAATAAATGTGAGTTTTTGTAATGATATTAATTATATTTCCTACCTACTGATTTCTAAAATTGTTATCTATTTTTTTTCAGGACATTCCACTGATCAGCTTTATTAAAATGAGCTTAAAGAAGAAACCACTTCATTTCGTGTACTAAAAAGTATAATTTATCAATAAATATCTACATTAACACCCACCCGTCCATCCAATCCCAAAAATGTAGACCATCACATAAGAGTATGTGGTGGTCGAGGTAATTTTGTAAGTTATGAGGTATCCGTTTTTCTCGGTATGGTACAGCTACCACAAATTTATTCACATATAAGTTTGTGATAGCTAAGGTAATTATGGTTATGCAAAAGGTAACACTTAGTAGTTATTTCAATAATTAGCTCAGCTTAGTTTGAATAGGTAGGTCGGTGCGTGATCTTACCACGGGCTCGCAGAGAGATACTTACCATGGTTCTCTCAGCCGACACCGGTTAGGAATCTGTTCGGTGCATGATCTTATCATGGGCTTGCAGGGAGTTACTTACCATGGGGCTTCCAGCCGAACAGTTAGTTGGTGCTCGGTGCGTGATCTTACCACGGGCTCGCAGAGAGATACTTACCATGGTTCTCTCAGCCGACACCGGTTAGGAATCTGTTCGGTGCATGATCTTACCATGGGCTTGCAGGGAGTTACTTACCATGGGGCTTCCAGCCGAACAGTTAGGTGGTGGTCGGTGCGTGATCTTATCACGGGCTCGCAGAGAGATACTTACCACGGTTCTCTCAGCCGACACCGGTTAGGAATCTGTTCGGTGCATGATCTTACCATGGGCTTGCAGGGAGTTACTTACCATGGGGCTTCCAGCCGAACAGTTAGGTGGTGCTCGGTGCGTGATCTTACCACGGGCTCGCAGAGAGATACTTACCATGGTTCTCTCAGCCGACACCGGTTAGGAATCTGTTCGGTGCATGATCTTACCATGGGCTTGCAGGAAGTTACATATCATGGGCTTCCAGCCGAACAGTTAGGTGGTGCTCGGTGCGTGATCTTATCACGGGCTCGCAGAGAGATACTTACCACGGTTCTCTCAGCCGACACCGGTTAGGAGTTTGTTCGGTGCATGATCTTACCATGGGCTTGCAGGAAGTTACTTACCATGGGGCTTCCAGCTGAACAGTTAGGTGGTGCTCGGTGCGTGATCTTACCACGGGCTCGCAGAGAGATACTTACCACGGTTCTCTCAGCCGACACCGGTTAGGAGTCTGTTCGGTGCATGATCTTACCATGGGCTTGCAGGAAGTTACTTACCATAGGACTTCCAGCCGAACAATTAGGTGGTGCTCGGTGCGTGATCTTACCACGGGCTCGCAGAGAGATACTTACCACGGTTCTCTCAGCCGACATCGGTTAGGAGTCTATTCGATGCATGATCTTACCATGGGCTTGCAGGAAGTTACGTACCATGGGGCTTCAACCGAATGTGTTAGGCAGAACATTCAGTGAGAGAATCTTACCATGGGTCTCTCGGAAGATACTTGCCATGGGGCTTCCAGCCGAACAGTTAGTTGGTGCTCGGTGCGTGATCTTACCACGGGCTCGCAGAGAGATACTTACCAAGGTTCTCTCAGCCGACACTGATTAGGAATCTGTTCGGTGCATGATCTTACCATGGGCTTGCGGGAAGTTACTTACCATGGGGCTTCAACCGAATGTGTTAGGCAGAACATTCAGTGATAGAATCTTGTTAGGAAGAACATTTGGTGTGAGAGAATCTTACCCTGGGGTCTCCCAGAAGATACTTACCATGGGTCTTCAGCTAAATGTGTTAGGCAGAACATTTAGTAAAAGAATCTTACCACGGGGCTGGAACTCAATGTGTTATAATATAAAATCTTGACCAGAAATATCAGTAGTTGAATATTGGGCACTAAAGCTCACGAAGTGAGCGAAGGCGCAAGCCGGAGCGAACGGAGTGGGCTAGAGTGCCCAATATTCAACTACTGATGATTAAATTACTTTATTAATTATGAATATTATTTATATTTTTCAGACACGACCGAAAATTTATCAAAACTATGCACATGCGGCAGAAATCAACAAAAATGAAAGAGAGGATTAAACTTATGACAAGTTAATTGAAGATATACCATTGAAAAAAGAAAGAGAGGAAATGTCATTGAATGAAGAAAGGGAGGAAAATTTGTTAAACGAAGAAAGAGAAGAAGGGTCATTGGACAAAGAAAGAGAGAAAAGATCGATAGACAGAGAAAGAGAGGAAATGTCATTGAATGAAGAAAGGGAGGAAAATTTGTTAAACGAAGAAAGAGAAGAAGGGTCATTGGACAAAGAAAGAGAGAAAAGATCGTTAGAGAGCGAAAGAGAAGAAATATTAGAGACTAAAAAGAGCGAGGGAACATTGTTAGATAAAAAAGGAGAAGAAAGATCATTAGGAAAAGAAAGAGAGAAGAGATCGTTGAATAACAAAAGCAAGAAAAGATAATTGGAAAAAGAAAAGGATTTTGAAATAAGTGAACATCTTCAACCAACTATAACGAACATGATACCAGAAACTGACATGGAATTATTACGAAAATCTTTAGAAAACGATGATCCTGTTGATGATAATATAGTCTAAGCCTAAGTTGTCCTGATGAAGTAACAGAAACTGAAAATAAAAAACAAAAAAGAATTCATATTAATCAAAGTTATGTCGATTTTTTATCAGAAGATGAAGACTTTGTATGGGATTCCTCTTCTTGGAAGGATATGGGTGCATCTTCGGCAAGTGAAGATGACCAGCCAAAAAAAAAGAAATTAAAGAAAAGGTTACAACAGGAAAAAGTTGGAGAAGATGGCGTAAGGAAAAAGAAAATTAACAAAAGAAAACAGAAAAAAGCAGCTCGCGAAAGAGGAAAAGAATATGTCAAGAAAGACGGATCAATTTCAACTGAAAAACAATTACATCCAAATCCGTGTGCAGAGAAAAACTGTGGACATAAATGCGGAGAGGTAAGCGAAATTAAAAGGAAGAACTTATTTGATCATTTCTGGAGTTTGTCTGCAGAACGAAAAAAGGATTGGTTAGTTGCAATGTCAACTAAAAAAGAAATAATTAGGAAGAGAAATAAAGATTCTTCGTACAGGACAAACACTTTCCATTACTTTGTAAACGATGGGGAAGGGCGTCGTCAAGTCTGTTTACAGTTTCTGTTAAAAACACTTGATATAAGTCAAAGATATGTGTATTACACTTTGTCAAACGCCAGCTTTAGCTTGGGTTCTTCAAAAAATGATGCAAGAGGAAAGACTGTTCCCATTAACAAAACTCCTGATGACGTGAAAAGCTCTGCTGTGAATTTTCTGAAAAGTTTACCAGCTTTATCGTCACATTATTGCAGAAAAGATATCACAAGACTATACCTCCCAACCGAATATAAAAACATAAAAAATCTGTATCGTATATACAAGGAGGATCGTGTTAGCCGAGGTGTGGATGTAGTTAATGAGAAAGTTTTTCGGAACATATTCAATAAAGAATTTAATCTGGGTTTCCATGTCCCGAAAAAGGATAAATGCTTAAAATGCTTAAAGTACGAAGGCAAAGAAAAAACAGAACCTGAAATAAAAAATCATTTAGAAGAAAAAGACGCATCAAAGAAAAGATTGGAGGTTCATCGAGAACTCTGTAAGAAAAATCCCTCTATTCATTGCACTTCATTCGATTTGCAAATGGTTCTCAATACCCCATATGGCAACAGCATGCTTTTATTTTATTCCCGTAAATATGCTGTATATAATTTGTGCTTTTACGAAAGCGTAACCAGGAATGGTTTCTGTTTTCTGTGGGGAGAGACCGAAGGAAAAAGAGGTGGCAATGAAATTGCCACCATATTACAGAAATATATTTCGGATGTTGACGAAAGAAAATCTGTAAAAACCTTAATATTATATTCAGATTCGTGCCCCGGTCAGAATAAGAATAAAATTGTCCTTGCAGCAATACACAACGGATTATTGATGTCCGAAAATCTGGAGACGATTCAGATGAATTACCTGTTGCCTGGACATACGGAAATGACCGTGGACAGTGTACATTCAACTATTGAAAGTTCTGTGCGTCACACGACAGTTTGGGCTCCATCCCAGTGGATGATGGTGTGCCAACTGGCCCGAAAAGAGCCCAAGCCCTATCAGGTGAAAAGCTTAAGTCACGACGAGTTTAAAAATTTTGAAGATCTATCAGAAAAATACTTCAAAGGCAACCTTCAAGGAAAGATCAGCAAGATACGGGTCGCGACTTTCAAAAAGTCAACACCAAACGTCATGACTGTTAAGTACAGCATGAGTAATGATGCTGCTGAAGAAACAATACCAATTATCTCAAAACCAAAGACATTGAGTGCAAAATATAAATCATGCTTACCAATCACTAAAACAAAATATAACGATTTAAAAAAGTTATGTGATACAAACGCCATACCAAGAGTATTCCATGCAGAATACTTAAATTTCCCAACATGCAATGGGAGGGATGTACTCATTGATACGGACATCGAAGATTTAGATGACGGTAATCCTTAGACATAATGGAATTGTTATGTAGATTATTTTGATGATTTTTTAGTAACTTTTGTGATATTTTTTAACGCCACTTAAATTGGCATAGATACTTATTAGTGATACGTTTCAATAGTGTCTTGTTAACTTTCTTCAAATTAGTAGGTTTGATAGACTGATTACTTTGTTAATGTTAAATACTCATAATAATTATTATCTAGTTGTATTGATTATACTTGTTCAAAATAAGACTGTCAGATGATACAAAGGCTGATTTCTCATAAGGACATTCAAAATGGCTGTTGCATAAATAGTTGGTACAGAATCTTGTTGGTATAAAATTATTGATTACATTACAATTGTTAAAATTTCATAATTATAATTTTGTTTTAATTATTATACTTACTAATAATAATTACAACTGAGATGTAAAGGCTGATTTCTTAAAAGAATATTGAAGACTTAATTTGTTGCATAAATAGTAGTCAAAGAAACTCATTATGATAATTATAAGGAGGATGATTCTCGTTGAAGGTTTGAGAAAATTTAAATAAAACATTTGATTAAAGATCTTCTTTTATTTAAAAAAACATCATCTCCACTAACATTGAAGTTTTTAAATGAGAAATTATTGCATGGTATCATTCACCATTCTTTAAAAAGTTATACAAACAGATGCGATTTAAAACAAATGCTGTTGTTTTCAAATTGTTGTTTAAGCCATTATGATTTTACTCTGAAATATTTAATTTTGGAGTTTGAACAAAATAGATTTATTCTATCCAATTGATAGAATGTCGGTTAAAGCACTTAGCCAGACTCTGAAAGACAATCAAAGTAACACTTAAGCCATTTTGCTTGGAACTGTCAGCAGAATAAAGTGGCGGTTAAATCATTTTACCTTACTCCATTATATGGCCATTTTGAATGAAGCGACATTTTTTTTCAAAATTTTTATCTTTACAAAGTGAAGAATGTAACCGGAATTTGAGACTTTTAAAACGAAACTAGTTTGTAACACTTTCAGGCAAAATTAACAAACCGTTTTGTTTTAATAATTTTTTTTCCGAAATTAAAAACTTTGAAACGCTCTCCTGTAAAGTTCCAAAAATGTCGCTTAAACCAAATAGGCTTTCACCCGTTATAAATATATATCAGTTGTCTAGCACCCATATCACAAGCTTTGCTTAGTTTGGGGCTAGATGGGGCTGTGTGAAATTGACCAAGCATTTATTTATTTATTTATGAAAAAACCGGCCAAGTCCGTGTCAGGCCACGCGCAGTAACAGGGTTCCGTAGTTACCATATGCCATACCTTATTTAATTAATACCACTATCATCTGCAAAAATAACTTTGTTTTTCATAGAGTTTGTATAAATGACAAAGTTATATTTGCGGTTTTAGAAAATATGCTATATCTCTGAAACTACTAAATATATCTCGTTCAAACCAATTTTTGTTAAAAGTCTTTATTACGATAATACAGCATATATTTTTTTAGATTTTTTACTTTATTATTTTAAAAGTTAGAGGGGGGACACACAATTTACCACTTTGGCAGTGTATATCTTTCAGACGGTTGACTCTGAGATAAAATTGTCTTAGAAACGTAACAATGTATTTTTTAAAGACCTATCTATAAACACGCCGCAGCTATTGGTTTGATGAAAAAAAATCAGTTTTAGTTTCATGTATGAGGAGCCCCCGTAATCTTTTTTATTTTTGTGTAAAAATCGTAAAGCGGTTCACAAAATACATCTACCTACCAAGTTTCAACTTTGTAATCCTTATAGTTTCGAAATAAAGTGGCTGTGGCATACGGACAGATGGCCAGATAGATTTATATATATTCTTTATTGCACTGATAATAATTGTTACATAAGTCATTATGATAATTGTAAGCAAAGGTGGACTTATCTCTAAAGAGATCTCTTCCAGCCAACCTAAGAGGTGTCAGAGATTTATAGTAAGCGGGTACATAAAGTGCAAGACATAAAGTAATAATAACTAAATAATAAGATAATAATACAAAACCTATACTTGTTCATAATATATAAAATATATATGCATATATAAATAAAATATAATATACCTACATACACTAAATACATACTCAATACATACATATAAGTAAATATGTAAGTGATTTAATGAATTTATAAGGGTACCGTTTTTTGCCTTTAGGTTACGGAACCCTAAAAAGTGACTTTAATTCCAATATGTCGTATTAAGTAAGATATTGAATGGTAAATTTAGGATGTTTTGAAAACTCAGCTTTTTTCAGTCGACTTGTCAAAAAGGAATAACGACAAAAATAACCAGCTATTGTATTATCTTCTTTATGAAAACAACTAAAATATTCTTTTGTTTTCAGATTTAAATGAATGTCTGGAATAACCGCTTAAGCTCTTACTAAGCCAAACATAAAGCGGCCCGAATATTTATTTAAAAGAGTTTTGTTTGGGTTAATTGCCAAGCAAAAAGACGAGTGAGCGCCTTTGTCCAAATTAAATAAATGGCATATCGCATTGTAATTTCCGCGCGCGCGCACAGAGCGGATTATGTTATAATCCGACGACAGCAGGCGGACAATATTTTTCGGTCGCACGAGGGTTAAGCGGAGTCTACACGGTACTGGATAGTTTTTTTTTATGGAGCGGCTACATGGCCGGGTGCCGTTGTAACTTGGAACGCGATGTTTTCGGGCGCAGACAATGTGCTATCGGGGCACTACTGTTGGTAAACTGGCGTGCATAAAAGGGATTTGACGCGACAATTATCGCTTGGGTCGTGTCGTGTTGGCGCGCATACATCGTGCGGGCAACGCGATGTTGCGGCGGCCGCAACGAATCGCGACACAATACGACACTGACACTGATCGTCCACTGAATGTAGCCAAGAACATTGCGTTTGCCCGTAGACGATGTTTTTAGCGCGCCAACGCGACATGAATCTTCGTCCGCTGATATAGCCGCTCCATAACGCAAACAGGAGGTTAAATAAGGGAAGAATGAAAATGTTCTTGTGCTATTTCGCAATTTTTGTAATTCGGTTTTTAGGGTTCCGTACCAAAATGGTAAAAAAGGAACCCTTATGGTGTGACTCAGTCTGTCTGTCTGTCTGTCTGTCTGTCTGTCTGTCTGTCTGTCTGTCACAGCTGGATATCTCGAGAACTACTAATGGTATCAACTTGAAATTTGGAATAGTTTAAGATGACATTTGCCCAACTATTTTGCAAATAAGAAAGAAATAAAAAAAAAATATTTTTTTTACAACAGGGACTGAAAAGGGGTCTTAAAAATTTTAAGTGAGGTGACTAGGGCGTGTGGGGTATCATATGAAAGAACGCTGTTTGCACATTTTAAAACATTTTTTTCTTTTTTCTTAGGCCGCATAGTTTTCGACTTATGATGAAAAATGTAAAAAAAAATACCGTTCCCCCCCTTATCTCCGAAGTTTGCAAAGAGAAAAATCTGAAATAATTCTATGTGATAGTAGTTTACGTAAAGATTACAGGAAAAATAAAACGAGGTCTCAATATAACACACTTTTTTAGAAATTCAAAAAACAAACAAGAATTCTTTAGTTTCACTACCCGTCAACAGATGGCGGTGACCTAAGAATGCTGACTTGCGAGTTAAAATAGTTCCACTATCGGTCAAGAGATGGCGCAACCTAATACTACAATAATAATTGGTGACTGGTTCTTATATAAATTACCTACTATTTGCCGTACGAATAAACGAAGAATAAGTTCCTACTTAGTAATATAAACAGTTTGCAATGTGGAGCGGCTGAAACGTTTTTCAGTCACCATAAGCAACTGTGGTTAAGATTTGTAAATTAACTGTCCGCCTGTTCGCCCTTCCACCTGTCTGCCGTTTATCCTACTTTTTTAAAGACTGTACTAAAGTAACATATCCAAATATATTTAAGATTGTACGGAACCCTCGGTGCGCGAGTCCGACTCGCTCTTGACCGGTTTTTTTATTAAATCAAAATCAAAATATGTTTATTCCTTTAACTTAACAATTAAAACACAAGACAGTGATAGATTCCACCTTTTAGGTGCTTAGGCACCTGTATTAGACAGAACCGCTCATCCTTAGCATAGAAAAACTTAACAATTACAGATAAGGTAAAGGTATAAAGATACAATACTAAAACAACTTAATTTTAATTTTCCAATTATATTATACTACTAACTTAAATCTAAGACTCTGCGTGTGTGTGGGGGAGTGTGTGTGTGTGTGTGTGTGTGTGTGTGTGTGTTTGTGTGTGTATGTGTGTGCTACAAATATGTACGTTAAGCAAGATTTTTAAGGAGACTTTCAGTTGCGTCATAATCTAAAGTCTTAAGCCATGTAGTAAGAGACTTTTTACACTCGTTGTTAAGTAAAGGGTAAATTTTTTGACTTTTATTTATTTTATTGTACAGAACAGATGATAAATATTGATACTGACATTTTGCAAAACTAGTACGTGTTTGCTTTGTAATCGCAACGTTGTCTTTTCTTCTTTTCTTAGTAAGAGCTGTGTTATAACCTATAGACCTGTGTTTCTTTAAACCTTTGCTTACGTTATATGACAACTAATCTATTCAGATACCAATGTGTGGTAATTTGTTTTCTACATCTATAATTCTATTCTAATATTGTCCACTTCCTGAATCTGAATCAAATAACATTTATTTATATACGCATGTTTAATATTGTTGGGCACCGTTATGTATCTATTCATTATTATCTACTCATCTTATTTATCGTCATAACTGGTACTTTATTGCTCTTTTATATAACTAAGAAAAGGTATACTCCTCTAAAAATATTGAGCCATGTTTTGCATAATTTAAAAAATAATAAAGCAATAATGCAATTCTGGGAATTGGATAAATTTTACCCTTCATGATGATTCTCACACACGATTTGGAATCAGAATTGGACTCAGTTAAACTAAACTGTCAAGTCATATACGATACGTCCAAATGCAACGAAATTTTTACACGGGATCATAACTTTAAAATACTTTCATTAAACATACGGAGTATTCAGAAAAACTTTGATACCTTGCTCGTGGCTCTAAAGCGTTTGGAAGTTTCAATTGACATTATTATATTAACCGAATGTTGGCTCCATGATTCACTCATTCTTCCACATTTACCAGGATATCATACATTTAAAACTGAGAAAAACATCAATCAAAACAGTGGAGTTGTTATATATGTGAATGAAATCTGGAATGCTACCGCTTATACACCTCCCATAGACGACGCAGATTGTCTAGCTATAAATATTGTTAATGCTATAAATATTCTTGGCATATACCGTTCCCCATCTTTTAAAAACATGGACAGGTTTTTATCTTCCTTAGAAATCTATTTAAAAGACACGGGCTGCTTACCATCCGTGATAACAGGTGATATCAACATTGACATCACTGATACTAACAGTAATCTAGGCGATGAGTATCAGTGTCTGATGGCTGAACATGGGTTTCTGTCAGCTATAACTGAACCAACAAGGAAATTGGCTTGCCTTGACCACATTTATGTAAAAAATGTAAAGAACTTAAAATCTTTGCTTGGTGTTGTATGTAAGTTTGTCATAACGGACCATGATCCGGTTATGCTCGGTATGAGTCTACTCAAAACCAGACCTGCAAGACCAGAACGTTTTATCGTTAAGAGAGATCTTGCTGCTATTAAAAACGAGCTTGGAAATGTTGATTGGTCTAGTGTATGCGATATTGATGACGTAAATGATTCTAGTCTTGTATTCTCAAACATCTTGTCAAATACTATTCGCAAACACAGTCATGAAGTTAAAATCAGCAGATCGAGGCTCAATTTGAAACCCTGGATAACTCCCGGACTAATGCGTTGCATGAGGCATCGTGACAGCCTGCATCTAAGGGCCAAAAATGACCCAGAAAATGCGATACTTAAAAAATGTTACACGCGATACCACAACTTTTTTGTAAACCTATTGAGAAAATTAAAAACACAATATGAAAATAAAGAGCTTAACCAAAACAAAAATAACCCAAAAAAGCTTTGGCGTTCTATTAAAAACATCTGCAATCTATCTCATTGCAAAAAAGAACCAACCGAGCTACTTACACTTGAGGGTTGTCGGGATGCCCAAGACTCGATTGATTTTACTAATAATCATTTTTCATCTGTTGGTCAAAAACTGGCTGATAAAATTCTTTCTGACTTGGGTAAAACAGAAGATGATTTAGCGAGATCGGTACATGTCAAAGACTCTCCAGCAGACTCATTCTTTTTAAGTCCTACAGACTCTGATGAGGTGGAAAGTTTAATTATGAGCATGCAGAATGACAAAGCTCCTGGGATTGATGGTTTCGATAACTTACTCATTAAAAATATTAGGAGTGAAATTATGGTACCACTTGTGCATATTCTAAATCTTAGTTTCTCAACTGGTACATTCCCACTTGACTGGAAGACTGCGTTAGTCTGCCCAATCCACAAAGGCGGGTCAAAACATTCAGTTGACAATTTTAGACCTATTTCACTCCTAGGTACATTTTCGAAGCTTCTTGAAAAATTGGTAAATAAACGCCTAGTTTGCTATCTGGAGACACATAATTTGATATCACCCCGGCAGTTTGGTTTTCGTAAAGGAAAAAGCACTGAGGATGCAGTCACATTACTTACTTCCACAGTGAGCTCACATCTAGATAATAAACATAGCTGCATCGGCGTCTTTTTGGACCTTGCCAAGGCCTTTGACACTGTCTCCGTTCCTATACTTCTAAAAAAACTGGAAGGCATGGGCATTCGTGGCCTAGCCTCAGACTGGTTCAGAAGCTACTTAACGGATCGGAGGCAGTGTGTGAAGATTGGCCAAACAGTTAGCAATTTTCAAAATATTCGCTTTGGAGTTCCACAAGGAAGCATTCTTGGGCCCACGTTATTTATACTATATATCAACGACATTCATGACGCTGATATCGAAAATGCAGATATTATGTGTTACGCAGATGACACTGCAATAATTTATCATGGGTCAACGTGGGCACAAGTTTGTGCTTCAGCGGAACGTGGTTGTGCAGTCATTTCAAAATGGCTCCATCGGAACCTTCTTACGCTGAATACCCAGAAAACCATGTACTTATGTTTCCATAAAACTGCTGCCTCGGCCCCTGAATCTGATACAGTTATCAAAATACACGGCTGCTCTTGCAATCAACAATCATGCTGTCGTTGTGTAGCCTTGACTCGTACTAAAGTCACAAAATACTTAGGAGTCCATATAGACGAAAACCTTTCGTTTAAGACGCATATCGATGTACTCTCGGGCAGAATAAGAAAAGTGATTAATGTTATGCGAAGTTTGCGTTCCGCAGCAAGTTTCAGCACTCTTATATCTGTCTACTATGCATTATGTCAGTCCCTGATTACTTACTGTATAACTAGCTGGGGCAGTGCAGCAAAAACGTTTATGATTAGGGCTGAGAGGGCACAGAGGTCTGTACTGAAGGTAATGCTTCAAAAGCCTTACAGATACCCTACTACCCTTGTGTATAAAGAGGCTGGTGTGCTGAGCGTCCGTCAGCTCTTCATATTTAAGACCTCCCTGACCGTGCACAAATCATTATTATCTTCCCCTGACTATGAAAACATTCTGAATCAAAGAGTATACAGTATTAAACTTCCATGCGTTAAGACTAGTTTCGCTCGACGCTTTGGTTCTTTTGTAAAATTGCGCGTCTATAATAAAGTAGCTAAATACTGCGATATTAAAAATAAGAAAACAGCGGAAGCGAAATGTATCATTTATAAGTGGCTTACTGCACTGACATACGACGATACTGAAAATTTACTTGTATTAATAACTTAATATGCATGTACTTATATAGCTAATACTGTATTAAAACGATTCTATATATATTATTTTATATGTTTTATATGTATGCCTATATAATTTTATTTTATGTTATATCTATTTAAATATTGTAGTCGTATATCTTGGCAAAATTTCATGAACCAAATCGACTAAAGGTTACCTCGATACAGGCTTGCCTAGTGAGGAACCGTAAGATATCTCGTGTTAGTATTTAAGCTTTGTCTGCAAAAGTGTCTTAATCTTGTATAAAACATGTTTAGTTTAGTTTATAAGCCTTTTGCTGAATTAAATATATTTTTTCATTTTTTTCATTTTTCAATAATTATAAGTAGGTTAACTCTGTATGTATGTTTGTTTGTTACCATTAAACTCAAAAACTACTGGGCCAATTTAAAAATGTCTTTCATCATTAAGAAATCTACTTTCACTGTAAGCAATTTTTTACCGAAATTATCACATTCATACAGAAAAATTAATTAGGCCACTATTCCAAGAAAATTGGCGTGGGCTACATTTTACCACGGGTAAATATCTTATTCCTACGGGAATAAAATGTACAATTTTTTCACGCGCTCCCGCTTACACGGTTTATCGCTTCTCAATAATCTGGACAAGGACATACGCTACTTTTTACCACGGGAAAACAGTAAAAGCAGTTTAACTAGTTTACCTAATTTAATCTTTTTTTTGCAGTGCAGTCATGGAAACTAAGAGGCAAACATTTTATAAGAAAAAAAATAATTCTTTAACATCCGGAAATTCAGAGAAAAAAAGTAAAGCTCTTCTAAGTGAGAACAGTGGTAATTCTAAAAAAATAAAATGTCGTAACAGAAGAACGTCGAATTCTTCAGATACAGAAGTGACAGTCTTAGGCTACTGCCTACTTCGTACTTCAATCAGAATAAAGATTTAGGTATTTTTATGACACAGCTAAGTACAAGCAAAAAGACTAAAGAAGATGAAGATTCACAGCATTGCCAAAAAGGACTTGTTGATGAGAATATAAAAAAACAGGTACCTTACCACGTTTCCTTTGTTAGTTAAATAAAAAACTTTATTTTGAATAAAATGTGATTATTATTAATAGTTATTATTATTTATTTCAGACACTACCACAAATCCTCCAAAAAGAAGAAAAAAATACTAACTTACTTGAGGAAATTGGACAGCCAGATCTACAAAGCCAGATAAACAAAGAGATACCGATGATTATTGACTTGTCGAGTACTGAAAAAAAAAACGAATGAAGAGCCCCAAAAAGAATTACAGATTCACAGAAACTACGACGAAAATCTCATTGTTAAAGATATTATAGTAATAGAGATTGAACCAATCGAAAATCAAAATGAACATGATAAGGAAGTAAGTATTTCTGATTTAAATTTGAAAAGACAAAAGGATGATTAAATTACTTTATTAATTATGAATATTATTTATATTTTTCAGACACGACCGAAAATTTATCAAAACTATGCACATGCGGCAGAAATCAACAAAAATGAAAGAGAGGATTAAACTTATGACAAGTTAATTGAAGATATACCATTGAAAAAAGAAAGAGAGGAAATGTCATTGAATGAAGAAAGGGAGGAAAATTTGTTAAACGAAGAAAGAGAAGAAGGGTCATTGGACAAAGAAAGAGAGAAAAGATCGATAGACAGAGAAAGAGAGGAAATGTCATTGAATGAAGAAAGGGAGGAAAATTTGTTAAACGAAGAAAGAGAAGAAGGGTCATTGGACAAAGAAAGAGAGAAAAGATCGTTAGAGAGCGAAAGAGAAGAAATATTAGAGACTAAAAAGAGCGAGGGAACATTGTTAGATAAAAAAGGAGAAGAAAGATCATTAGGAAAAGAAAGAGAGAAGAGATCGTTGAATAACAAAAGCAAGAAAAGATAATTGGAAAAAGAAAAGGAATTTGAAATAAGTGAACATCTTCAACCAACTATAACGAACATGATACCAGAAACTGACATGGAATTATTACGAAAATCTTTAGAAAACGATGATCCTGTTGATGATAATATAGTCTAAGCCTAAGTTGTCCTGATGAAGTAACAGAAACTGAAAATAAAAAACAAAAAAGAATTCATATTAATCAAAGTTATGTCGATTTTTTATCAGAAGATGAAGACTTTGTATGGGATTCCTCTTCTTGGAAGGATATGGGTGCATCTTCGGCAAGTGAAGATGACCAGCCAAAAAAAAAGAAATTAAAGAAAAGGTTACAACAGGAAAAAGTTGGAGAAGATGGCGTAAGGAAAAAGAAAATTAACAAAAGAAAACAGAAAAAAGCAGCTCGCGAAAGAGGAAAAGAATATGTCAAGAAAGACGGATCAATTTCAACTGAAAAACAATTACATCCAAATCCGTGTGCAGAGAAAAACTGTGGACATAAATGCGGAGAGGTAAGCGAAATTAAAAGGAAGAACTTATTTGATCATTTCTGGAGTTTGTCTGCAGAACGAAAAAAGGATTGGTTAGTTGCAATGTCAACTAAAAAAGAAATAATTAGGAAGAGAAATAAAGATTCTTCGTACAGGACAAACACTTTCCATTACTTTGTAAACGATGGGGAAGGGCGTCGTCAAGTCTGTTTACAGTTTCTGTTAAAAACACTTGATATAAGTCAAAGATATGTGTATTACACTTTGTCAAACGCCAGCTTTAGCTTGGGTTCTTCAAAAAATGATGCAAGAGGAAAGACTGTTCCCATTAACAAAACTCCTGATGACGTGAAAAGCTCTGCTGTGAATTTTCTGAAAAGTTTACCAGCTTTACCGTCACATTATTGCAGAAAAGATATCACAAGACTATACCTCCCAACCGAATATAAAAACATAAAAAATCTGTATCGTATATACAAGGAGGATCGTGTTAGCCGAGGTGTGGATGTAGTTAATGAGAAAGTTTTTCGGAACATATTCAATAAAGAATTTAATCTGGGTTTCCATGTCCCGAAAAAGGATAAATGCTTAAAATGCTTAAAGTACGAAGGCAAAGAAAAAACAGAACCTGAAATAAAAACTCATTTAGAAGAAAAAGACGCATCAAAGAAAAGATTGGAGGTTCATCGAGAACTCTGTAAGAAAAATCCCTCTATTCATTGCACTTCATTCGATTTGCAAATGGTTCTCAATACCCCATATGGCAACAGCATGCTTTTATTTTATTCCCGTAAATATGCTGTATATAATTTGTGCTTTTACGAAAGCGTAACCAGGAATGGTTTCTGTTTTCTGTGGGGAGAGACCGAAGGAAAAAGAGGTGGCAATGAAATTGCCACCATATTACAGAAATATATTTCGGATGTTGACGAAAGAAAATCTGTAAAAACCTTAATATTATATTCAGATTCGTGCCCCGGTCAGAATAAGAATAAAATTGTCCTTGCAGCAATACACAACGGATTATTGATGTCCGAAAATCTGGAGACGATTCAGATGAATTACCTGTTGCCTGGACATACGGAAATGACCGTGGACAGTGTACATTCAACTATTGAAAGTTCTGTGCGTCACACGACAGTTTGGGCTCCATCCCAGTGGATGATGGTGTGCCAACTGGCCCGAAAAGAGCCCAAGCCCTATCAGGTGAAAAGCTTAAGTCACGACGAGTTTAAAAATTTTGAAGATCTATCAGAAAAATACTTCAAAGGCAACCTTCAAGGAAAGATCAGCAAGATACGGGTCGCGACTTTCAAAAAGTCAACACCAAACGTCATGACTGTTAAGTACAGCATGAGTAATGATGCTGCTGAAGAAACAATACCAATTATCTCAAAACCAAAGACATTGAGTGCAAAATATAAATCATGCTTACCAATCACTAAAACAAAATATAACGATTTAAAAAAGTTATGTGATACAAACGCCATACCAAGAGTATTCCATGCAGAATACTTAAATTTCCCAACATGCAATGGGAGGGATGTACTCATTGATACGGACATCGAAGATTTAGATGACGGTAATCCTTAGACATAATGGAATTGTTATGTAGATTATTTTGATGATTTTTTAGTAACTTTTGTGATATTTTTTAACGCCACTTAAATTGGCATAGATACTTATTAGTGATACGTTTCAATAGTGTCTTGTTAACTTTCTTCAAATTAGTAGGTTTGATAGACTGATTACTTTGTTAATGTTAAATACTCATAATAATTATTATCTAGTTGTATTGATTATACTTGTTCAAAATAAGACTGTCAGATGATACAAAGGCTGATTTCTCATAAGGACATTCAAAATGGCTGTTGCATAAATAGTTGGTACAGAATCTTGTTGGTATAAAATTATTGATTACATTACAATTGTTAAAATTTCATAATTATAATTTTGTTTTAATTATTATACTTACTAATAATAATTACAACTGAGATGTAAAGGCTGATTTCTTAAAAGAATATTGAAGACTTAATTTGTTGCATAAATAGTAGTCAAAGAAACTCATTATGATAATTATAAGGAGGATGATTCTCGTTGAAGGTTTGAGAAAATTTAAATAAAACATTTTATTAAAGATCTTCTTTTATTTAAAAAAACATCATCTCCACTAACATTGAAGTTTTTAAATGAGAAATTATTGCATGGTATCATTCACCATTCTTTAAAAAGTTATACAAACAGATGCGATTTAAAACAAATGCTGTTGTTTTCAAATTGTTGTTTAAGCCATTATGATTTTACTCTGAAATATTTAATTTTGGAGTTTGAACAAAATAGATTTATTCTATCCAATTGATAGAATGTCGGTTAAAGCACTTAGCCAGACTCTGAAAGACAATCAAAGTAACACTTAAGCCATTTTGCTTGGAACTGTCAGCAGAATAAAGTGGCGGTTAAATCATTTTACCTTACTCCATTATATGGCTATTTTGAATGAAGCGACATTTTTTTTCAAAATTTTTATCTTTACAAAGTGAAGAATGTAACCGGAATTTGAGACTTTTAAAACGAAACTAGTTTGTAACACTTTCAGGCAAAATTAACAAACCGTTTTGTTTTAATAATTTTTTTTCCGAAATTAAAAACTTTGAAACGCTCTCCTGTAAAGTTCCAAAAATGTCGCTTAAACCAAATAGGCTTTCACCCGTTATAAATATATATCAGTTGTCTAGCACCCATATCACAAGCTTTGCTTAGTTTGGGGCTAGATGGGGCTGTGTGAAATTGACCAAGCATTTATTTATTTATTTATGAAAAAACCGGCCAAGTCCGTGTCAGGCCACGCGCAGTAACAGGGTTCCGTAGTTACCATATGCCATACCTTATTTAATTAATACCACTATCATCTGCAAAAATAACTTTGTTTTTCATAGAGTTTGTATAAATGACAAAGTTATATTTGCGGTTTTAGAAAATATGCTATATCTCTGAAACTACTAAATATATCTCGTTCAAACCAATTTTTGTTAAAAGTCTTTATTACGATAATACAGCATATATTTTTTTAGATTTTTTACTTTATTATTTTAAAAGTTAGAGGGGGGACACACAATTTACCACTTTGGCAGTGTATATCTTTCAGACGGTTGACTCTGAGATAAAATTGTCTTAGAAACGTAACAATGTATTTTTTAAAGACCTATCTATAAACACGCCGCAGCTATTGGTTTGATGAAAAAAAATCAGTTTTAGTTTCATGTATGAGGAGCCCCCGTAATCTTTTTTATTTTTGTGTAAAAATCGTAAAGCGGTTCACAAAATACATCTACCTACCAAGTTTCAACTTTGTAATCCTTATAGTTTCGAAATAAAGTGGCTGTGGCATACGGACAGATGGCCAGATAGATTTATATATATTCTTTATTGCACTGATAATAATTGTTACATAAGTCATTATGATAATTGTAAGCAAAGGTGGACTTATCTCTAAAGAGATCTCTTCCAGCCAACCTAAGAGGTGTCAGAGATTTATAGTAAGCGGGTACATAAAGTGCAAGACATAAAGTAATAATAACTAAATAATAAGATAATAATACAAAACCTATACTTGTTCATAATATATAAAATATATATGCATATATAAATAAAATATAATATACCTACATACACTAAATACATACTCAATACATACATATAAGTAAATATGTAAGTGATTTAATGAATTTATAAGGGTACCGTTTTTTGCCTTTAGGTTACGGAACCCTAAAAAGTGACTTTAATTCCAATATGTCGTATTAAGTAAGATATTGAATGGTAAATTTAGGATGTTTTGAAAACTCAGCTTTTTTCAGTCGACTTGTCAAAAAGGAATAACGACAAAAATAACCAGCTATTGTATTATCTTCTTTATGAAAACAACTAAAATATTCTTTTGTTTTCAGATTTAAATGAATGTCTGGAATTACCGCTTAAGCTCTTACTAAGCCAAACATAAAGCGGCCCGAATATTTATTTAAAAGAGTTTTGTTTGGGTTAATTGCCAAGCAAAAAGACGAGTGAGCGCCTTTGTCCAAATTAAATAAATGGCATATCGCATTGTAATTTCCGCGCGCGCGCACAGAGCGGATTATGTTATAATCCGACGACAGCAGGCGGACAATATTTTTCGGTCGCACGAGGGTTAAGCGGAGTCTACACGGTACTGGATAGTTTTTTTTTATGGAGCGGCTACATGGCCGGGTGCCGTTGTAACTTGGAACGCGATGTTTTCGGGCGCAGACAATGTGCTATCGGGGCACTACTGTTGGTAAACTGGCGTGCATAAAAGGGATTTGACGCGACAATTATCGCTTGGGTCGTGTCGTGTTGGCGCGCATACATCGTGCGGGCAACGCGATGTTGCGGCGGCCGCAACGAATCGCGACACAATACGACACTGACACTGATCGTCCACTGAATGTAGCCAAGAACATTGCGTTTGCCCGTAGACGATGTTTTTAGCGCGCCAACGCGACATGAATCTTCGTCCGCTGATATAGCCGCTCCATAACGCAAACAGGAGGTTAAATAAGGGAAGAATGAAAATGTTCTTGTGCTATTTCGCAATTTTTGTAATTCGGTTTTTAGGGTTCCGTACCAAAATGGTAAAAAAGGAACCCTTATGGTGTGACTCAGTCTGTCTGTCTGTCTGTCTGTCTGTCTGTCTGTCTGTCTGTCTGTCTGTCACAGCTGGATATCTCGAGAACTACTAATGGTATCAACTTGAAATTTGGAATAGTTTAAGATGACATTTGCCCAACTATTTTGCAAATAAGAAAGAAATAAAAAAAAAATATTTTTTTTACAACAGGGACTGAAAAGGGGTCTTAAAAATTTTAAGTGAGGTGACTAGGGCGTGTGGGGTATCATATGAAAGAACGCTGTTTGCACATTTTAAAACATTTTTTTCTTTTTTCTTAGGCCGCATAGTTTTCGACTTATGATGAAAAATGTAAAAAAAAATACCGTTCCCCCCCTTATCTCCGAAGTTTGCAAAGAGAAAAATCTGAAATAATTCTATGTGATAGTAGTTTACGTAAAGATTACAGGAAAAATAAAACGAGGTCTCAATATAACACACTTTTTTAGAAATTCAAAAAACAAACAAGAATTCTTTAGTTTCACTACCCGTCAACAGATGGCGGTGACCTAAGAATGCTGACTTGCGAGTTAAAATAGTTCCACTATCGGTCAAGAGATGGCGCAACCTAATACTACAATAATAATTGGTGACTGGTTCTTATATAAATTACCTACTATTTGCCGTACGAATAAACGAAGAATAAGTTCCTACTTAGTAATATAAACAGTTTGCAATGTGGAGCGGCTGAAACGTTTTTCAGTCACCATAAGCAACTGTGGTTAAGATTTGTAAATTAACTGTCCGCCTGTTCGCCCTTCCACCTGTCTGCCGTTTATCCTACTTTTTTAAAGACTGTACTAAAGTAACATATCCAAATATATTTAAGATTGTACGGAACCCTCGGTGCGCGAGTCCGACTCGCTCTTGACCGGTTTTTTTATTAAATCAAAATCAAAATATGTTTATTCCTTTAACTTAACAATTAAAACACAAGACAGTGATAGATTCCACCTTTTAGGTGCTTAGGCACCTGTATTAGACAGAACCGCTCATCCTTAGCATAGAAAAACTTAACAATTACAGATAAGGTAAAGGTATAAAGATACAATACTAAAACAACTTAATTTTAATTTTCCAATTATATTATACTACTAACTTAAATCTAAGACTCTGCGTGTGTGTGGGGGAGTGTGTGTGTGTGTGTGTGTGTGTGTGTGTGTGTGTGTGTGTGTGTGTGTGTGTTTGTGTGTGTATGTGTGTGCTACAAATATGTACGTTAAGCAAGATTTTTAAGGAGACTTTCAGTTGCGTCATAATCTAAAGTCTTAAGCCATGTAGTAAGAGACTTTTTACACTCGTTGTTAAGTAAAGGGTAAATTTTTTGACTTTTATTTATTTTATTGTACAGAACAGATGATAAATATTGATACTGACATTTTGCAAAACTAGTACGTGTTTGCTTTGTAATCGCAACGTTGTCTTTTCTTCTTTTCTTAGTAAGAGCTGTGTTATAACCTATAGACCTGTGTTTCTTTAAAATAGTATGTAAAATGTACAGCTGTCTTACTGTTAAAATATCCGCGTTCATGTACAAAGTTGCAGTAGAAAAACGACGCCTTTTGGATAGCATGACCTTTAGTAAAGCTCTTTGGGCTCTCTCAACTGCTAGAAATTTAGTTTTCAATGCGCCACCCCATATTGGTATACAGTATGTTATTATTGACTTGGCTAGGGCATCATAGATTTGGTTCAGTAGTTTCTTGTATGCCACGTGTCTTAGAATTTTAAAGATCCACATAAGTTTTCTCAGCCTACCAGTCACCAAATCTATATGCGCCTGCCACGAGAGTCTACTATCTACCATAACCCCTAAGTACTTAACAGTTTCTACTTTATTTATAGAAGGGCAACTACAGTTTGTACATTGGGGATATTTCTCATGTATCTTAATATTAAAAGATGTACTGGGTTGGGTTTTACTATTTATTGTGAAACACATATAATTAGTTTTTGTTGTGTTTAGGGTAAGTAAGTTAGCCCTAAGCCATTGAGCTATCTCAGTTAATGCACTTTCAGCGGTCACTTTTACATTGTCCCAAGTGTCCCCGGTGAAAACCACGGCCGTGTCGTCAGCATACGAGAAAATGCTAGTATTTGCAAATGTCATATTGCAGAGGTCATTCAAATAAACCAAGAATAATGTTGGGCCCAGTACGCTTCCCTGTGGGACGCCGTAATTCAGAGTAGTCTTTTCACTAATTGCATGACCCAGTTTTACCTTTTGTGTCCTATTTTTGAGATAGTTCTTGAAAAGATCAAGTGCAGTATCTCTTATGCCGATTTTTTCTAGTTTATCGACAAGGATGGGGACGGAAACGGTGTCGAATGCCTTTTTTAAATCCAAAAATACTGTGAGACATTTCCCTTTGCCATCTAATGTGTCAACAATTACAGACGTCAAGGCTTCAATTGCATTTTCTGTTGACATACCTGACCGAAAACCATATTGATGCTTAGAAAGGATGTTATATTTTTCAAGGTATTTAAGAAGTCTTTTGTTCATTAGTTTTTCTATAACCTTGGATATAGAAGGTAAGACGGATATAGGTCTGTAATTGTTGACATCATTTGCGTCCCCACCCTTATGTACCGGGGTCACAATTGATTCCTTTAATAGCGATGGGAATATACCGTTCGCAAAACAGAGGTTCACTAAGTGAGAGATAATTGGCGCTAATTCATTGCTTGCAAGTTTGAGAAAGCTGGTTGGGATATTATCCCACCCAGGAGCACTGTTCGATTTTAGTCCCATTATCACAGAGTGAACCTCCGTTGGATCCGTATCGAAAAGAACAAATGAGGAACAGTGAGTGTGATTTAAGGTTCCTGTAGTAGACTGAGAGTTATTCGGTTGAGTTATATTACTGGCGAGGTCTTTCCCTATGTTACTGAAAAAGTCATTCACATATTCAACCGATTCGTCTTTGGTCTGCCTTATGTTCAATAGCTCAGAGTTGGATGTTTTTGATTTGTTTCGATTTGTAATGTTTGCTATATTATTCCAAAGACTCTTTGAATCACCTGCAGAATCCCGCAATTGTCTCCTTTCATAGTCACGTTTTAACTTCTTAATTAAATTATTGCAGAAATTGCGGTATCTTCTATAAGTGATTCCAAGAGTTAAGTCATGTGGGTTCAAGCGAAGTCTGTACTGCATCCTGTTACGATTTCTAATGCATCTCAGTATTCCTTCTGTTATCCATGGTTTGATTATGCGTTTGGACCTGGATATATTTACTACTAAGGTGTGTAAGTCTTTCTATTTAATATAAATAAATACCTACCTATGCATGTACCGCGCTTGCTTTTGTATCACTTCGGTTTAGTTTGTGTGAGTGTCGTACATGGTGATTAGATATCGTCAAATAAAATTGGATTTGCTCTTTTTATGAACACTATGCATCTCTCATCTATCTATAATCACATAATGCTGTCAAAGTTATGTATGCAATTAGTCAAAGTTACAATGTAATAATGCATTAGCATTGTGATATTGTAACTTTGACAGTTTTGTTTGCTAATTTTGAACACTATGACTGCTCATATAAATTTAAAACAATGAGTAGTAAGATATTTTGAACACCTTGTTTGCTTACAACAATATGGTGATTCTTACTGCGTAGATGAAATTGCTTTTTGTTTTTCTGATCATTTTGACTACTCGAGACAATGAAATATCAGGCTCATATCAATTTTACGCTGACTGTACCAATTCGAGAAGCTGTATAGAATCACGGTAACATTTCAGATTGTAGTTTGGCGAACCTGTGCCTGAATATTCGTTAAAAACGTCAGCAATGGAGCGAATCATTTAATTTGCTGAAACCGAGGGCGGCACGCGCGAACACAATACAAAGGAAACAAAACAACTCGCACTGGATCGAGCATTCGATTAGGACACGAAAATCGGCTACGTAAAATATGCGGGTGACGTATAATGTTTTGAGCGGAAAAATGCATTCTTCTTCTTATCGTATGAGGATTAGTGGCCACCTCTGGTGTTTATCAAGCCGCCTGTAAGGCCTAACTTGGCTTAACGACTGTTATCAGGTGACAACAGTCGAGACTGACGGTTTAACGTGTCCTCCGAAGCACTTTCGTGCTTCGGTCGGTCCGTCACCGTCAGACAAACCGTCAGTCACCTAGACCGGACCGAGCATTACTTAACAATCGTTTAGAAAACGAGCTTTATTGTTATTTCAGTAGTTTGCATTACATTTTTTTTATTCGGATGATACTTACCTACGTTACATTACATCTCAGGCTAACCGTTTAAAACAGCTGTTTTGGCTGACAGACAAAAATTGCACACCATGCTTAACTTTTCTTGCCGCATGCATTTTTTCTCTTATTTCTTTTGTTTGTAAAATTGGAAAATGCAATCATGACACGCACAAAATTATAACATTAGGCAAATCTATTGTCTATCTATCTTTCTATTTAATATAAGTTTCATTGTAATGCGGTCTTATCCTTTTAGTTTTATGGGGGTTGTAATAAATCTGCGGGTCGCTCGCGCGAGCGGGCCCGGCATTTTTCTCGCTGTATTCCGTGAGAACCTACGTTGCGGTCGACAGACGGTTTTACCTTGTTTTGAATATGTAGATTACGTGTACTTATCGTGTTAGAGGAGGTAAATGTTTGTGAGATTTATTTCAGCCAGTGTATAACGTTGAGTGCATCTGTCTGTATAAAAGAGTTGATCCGATATAAGATATCGAATATAGAAAAAATAAATATGACACAATAAAATACCTTTCTTTCAAGAGTTTCTTGAAACAAATCACGAGCACGCACACATACATTTTTAACCTTATCAGACTTATGAGAGTTTTGTTGTTAAGTTTTCTTTGTCAATAAGGCTTTCCAAAACCATTTTCTGGTATAATAATTTAATATTTCTAAAACCACTTTAATGCATACACATTTATTTTAACAAACATTGCAACAACTATCTATCTTAATTTACCCAATTCATCGTTATTCCATAAACTTGCACATTTACCCCTCATTCATTATGCCAACATGATACCTCATAACTGATTCCAAAGGGAAGATTGATAGTCCTGGCCCCCCTCCACGCCTCCCCGGAAGACTTCCTTTTTCAAAAGGAAGTGACCTCAGCACACCTCGGACAGTTTAATTACGCGACAAAGTCTCATATTTTGCATTTATTCTCGTCAACGTTGGCTACGTTAATGATACTGTTTAGCGCGCGGCATAAGTCTTCATTTGTTGTTGTGATTTTGGACGTGTACATCATTTATAATAATTTATTATATCATGTTTATGAGTAAAATTATTCAAAAATAACTAGATTAAACAAATTTTAAATAACTGATAGTTCAATTGACATAATTATTTTTATGCAAGTAGTTTGGAGTAATGAAAGCGATTTTATATTCTTACTATACCTTCTTATGGGCTATTTACATGAGTCGATTTTAGTCACCTGTGATGTGATGGTCGACTTTAGTCACCTATTAAGTCGCTTCCAAAATTGAATCGCAGGTGATGGCGTCGCTGTCGTCTATTTAAGTTGATGGCGTTACCTAGGTAACAATAATATTATGTAATTACGTCATTCCAGTTTTGGCCACCGGATCAGATAATTTTGTTCAGTCACCTGCGGGTTGCCGAGTTGCCATTTACACGATCGATTTTCGCCGTGCGGCGAAAGTTGTGCGGCCTTAGTCGCCCATGTAAATACCCTATTAATTCTATAACTTCCATTAAACTAAATATAAACTGTTCTCTTTGGTCACTGTTTTAAATTATATCAACGTTTTGACCGACAGTCAATGTTAAAGGGTTGCTTCACTTTTAGTGCCCTAAACTAATTGGAATTCCATTTCTTTGTTATCGCTTCGCTTTTGAAACTGTATGGGATTGACATAGGGTACGTTCAGATGACAAGCGCTCAACGCGCGTTAATTTTTTCAGATTTGATAATTCGGTATTAACAGCTTCCATTTCCATTTCGGACGATTTTTGGATGAACTGAGAGTACCCTAAAATACGTCTATCTGCGTCAAAAGCGCGCGCTCATCTGAATTCTAAACGGTAATGTAGAAAACTAATGATCTCAAAGCGCGCATTGACGCGCGCTGACAACAGTCGAGCGCTAGCGCAGCGTTCAACGTGCACTTATCGAATTTAAGAATCAAACGAAAAATTTATGGATTATAGTCTTAATACATACATTTTTCGGAGCGAAGTGATAGCGAAAATTTTAATGTGACATTTGGCTACAGGCTCTGTTTTATTAGCACGTTTTTAGGGTTCCGTAACCTAAAGGCAAAAAACGGAACCCTTATAGATTCGTCATGTCTGTCTGTCTGTCCGTCCATCCGTATGTCACAGCCACTTTATTCCGAAACTATTAGGATTACATAGTTAAAACTTGGTAGGTACATGTATTCTGTGAACCGCATTACGATGTTTACACAAAAATAAAAGATAAAGGGATTTATATTTTTAAGATTATTATCTTAAATATATAAATCCCTTTATTTTATTAAGATTATTATCCCCATACATGGGCTGAAAATGAAAAAAAAATTTTTTCATCATATCTATGCGTGCGGGGTGTCTACTGTCTATAGATAGGTCTTTAAAAATGACATTGCGGTTTTTAAGACTATTTTTCTCGAAGTCAACCGTTTGAAAGATATACACTGCCAAAGTGGTAAAATGTGTGTTTACCCCTCTAACTTTTAAAATAAGAGAGTGAAAAATCTCTAATTTTAGATGCAGTGAACGCACACCAACCTAAAAAAGTTGGCCTGTTTTGTTTAGTACCTACCTACTTACGTCAAAAGCGTTTTCATATTACTGTTGTTTATCCAACTTCATAATTTATAAAAAATATTTTATATTATTGAAATCTTTTAAACGGTCGTGATTTCAGGCCTCAAACTTCGTGAATCGATATAGGCTTTAGATTCTATGATATTTTTTTTCGTAGTGGTTAGATTATAAAGTACCTATACTTACCAGAAATATTAATCTCCTCTGGTGATAATGTTTATTATTGCGGATACCTATTTTACCAACAAATACCAATATATTACACCATCAATAAACAAAATGTAGTTGTCAACAAAATTAGTAATTAATTTCAGTAAAATCTCTGTTGTCTGAATAAATGCATTTGAATTGAATTGAAAAATCACGAAAAATGTAGTTCAACTAGTTGAGAAATCACTTTGTCTGCTACTCCTAATTAGGCAATATTTACCAAAAAACACTTGATACAAGATATAAAAAATAATAAAGAAGAAACGCAATTCTTACAATTCAATATGCTTTAAGATAGGTACTCAGAAGCAGACCCATTCCCACTAGCAGCACCCGTTCACGAGCATGACGCATGAACCAGCCATCGTTTCGCTCAACCATATTTGAGGGAACGTAACGTCCCGCCTCACACGACACCACCGCAGAAATGTTTAAAGTGAGCATGACATAAGACGTACCTAGTTACGAGTATAAGTACTATGCAAAATGTGAAAAAATCGGTTGGCACTCCGGGAGTGCCGGCAGAAGTGAAAACTTGAATATTAACGTTGTGCATTTTTGATATTTTGAAATTAGCGGCAAAGGATTAAAATGATTTCTTTCCTGTTACTATACCTACAGTCACACAATTCAATCAGTTTGTAATTAGAGAAAAATTCTAAAGATTTGCTTGATTTCGCGCCAGTGGCCTTTTTAATTTCTACATGCACGCATTCTACTATTTAAACTTATAGTCACAGAGTATAAATAAATCTATGATTTCACCGAAGAGATCGCTGCTATTAGTTCTATTTTCAAAATTAGCGCGTTGCTGGTGACACAAGTGTTTACGTCTTAAAATGACGCGCCGCCATTTTCAACGCGCCCTGTAGAAAGAGATTACACTTGAAAGTAGGGGATACTTCCGCCGCCAGCTGTCTACTCTCCATCCGTCACATCCGTCTTACGCATTTTCTATCAGCTACGTGATTCTTACTGACGCGAGTTTAGCATTTTTACCCCATTACAAAAAGCGTACAACGCCGCTAAAGAAGTTTTCACTTCAAAAAAAAACAATAAATAACTAAAACATGAAACAAACTTGACTTCATACATAATTTAATTTTAATATAAATTGCGGCTGATTGATTGAACATTGCTGATTTCTTGTTTTTTTATAAAACACTTTTTTCAATTTACCTACATAAAATTAAAATTTAATATTTTAACAATGCCATTCTGCCGTGTCTCCAACTTTCTATGGTCCGTGAATTTTGGCCAAGCATTGTGTAGGTTACACATTGGTTTTCAAAAATTTTAATAGATGTCGGTAATAAATTACATCTTAGTTTTTCAAATTTTTTAATAGATGTCGCTAATAAATGACTCGCGAAGTAATGTAGAGGGTGGCAGGGTGAGGGGAGTCAAATCCTTAGCTGTCACTTCACCAAGAGCCGCCTTAAGAAATGCGACCAGGGGCCGTATTATGACCTCTTATTTCCTGGCAGTTTTCTAACTGGCTATCAATCTATCTCTTTTATTTGCTATACAGCGAGAAAGGGATGTAACTATAGCAATTCATAAACCTGGCAAGTTTTAAGAGGTTGTAATACCCCCCCTGTAGGTGAGAACAGTTAGCCAGCATACGAGAGAATTTTTGCCCAAGCTGAAGCAGAGACGCTTCGCTCGCACTTCGTGCCCGCTCGGTCAAAAAAAAGCGATTTGAATTTTTTTAATTCGAATCCCCACATTAATATTTTTAGCTGGGTACTATTCTTTTACAAATTCAACTTTAAATTGAAGAAACAAAGAAAATAGTGAAATAAAAGAAATAAGCTCCCAGTTTAAAAGTAGAGAGTTATTTCAAGTTGCCGTTTTCGAAACTCAGACTAGGCATTAGGATGTTCTTGATCAAAGCTTGCAAAGCGTAATTTGGTTAAATTGACAATAAACAGTGATCTGCGGCCGGTTTCCTATGTATTTGCATAAAAGTTTAAGGCATAATATGTCATAGCATAATATTATTTCGCCGAATGATGTTTACGCATAATATTACTTAGTCATAACAACTTAGGCATATTTTTTAAGCATCATTTTAGGCAACACAGGCACAACATAGGCACAACAGCTTAGGCATATTTTTTAAGCATCAGCAAAATCATGTTTAAGCATAATGTTCTTTAGCATAAATTTGAAAACGCATAATGTTATTAATGCATATTTTAAATACGAAACTGAACGACAGCCAACAATGAAATAATATCAAAACATAATGCAGAATCACAATCATAAACCAAATGCATTTAGAGAAAAGTCAAATTTTGTGTTTACATTTTATGAAATAATTAGGTATCGTATGTATTACAATGATGTTGGCGGCTTACTGGTGGCTCAAGGGCTACCCACGCCACACCCTAACCTATTATTACACTATATTACCCAAGTGAGATTGGTTATACATACATAAGTTAATATCAATTCATTCATCTTATATATTTGTATAATAGGTCTATTTCATGAAATTAAATAAGTACGTAAAAAATTTATTCTTATTGTTTTTTTATTTTTATGTATGAAATAATATTAGACGAATAGACAATATGCCTTATAACATTATGCGAAAACAAATTAGTCTAAATGATAATTATGCTAATATAAATAGTATGCCAAAAAACAGTTATGCCAAAGGATTATTATGACAAAAAAATATATGCCAAATCCGTTATGACAAATCAAATTATGTATATGACCATTATGTGAAAAAAGAGATCCCTCTGCGGAACATTAGAGCGCTTGCGGTACAAACTCTCTCTTTCTCTATTTGCCATACATTCTCTAGTGAAGTGCAGCGGTTCACTGTCTATTTGCAATTTAATCGCATTGTACTGGAGTGGACTATAGTGGTCTGTCAAGATCAACATGCAGCCATGTGTCCCATATGCTTCACCTCCAACGGCAAACGAACATAGAGACACGGCGAGGAAGCCCCATCAACGATCTGTTTCGTCGATCGTAGGCCAGCAGACCCGCAAGCGGCCGTTACGGTCCATCGAAACGATGACGGGGTTTCTTCTTCGGTTTGTTATTTTAAATATAGTCTTAAGGATAGTTAAGCTTTTAAAGTTATATTTTTTTTAATACAATCGTTTCTCAGTTAAAGATTCCAAGAGTCCAAAAAAGACCTTTGCCCCAAACAGCTGTGCAGTAATTACAGCCGGCCGCGAAGTAAGCGTCGTTTAAAAATCCAACCACGCTTAGGAGCCAACTAATTACCGTTGTTTATCTTGTTAATTGTTTGTTTCCTTAACCGAGCGGCTAAGATACACAATTTAACATTGGCGACTTTCGTGTTTATCTCTTTCAAAAATTTAATGGCTTGGAAGCATCTGTACTATACAGTTAGGACTTGTTTTTCGATGCGATTTTTATCTACACTGAGGTAATCTATCCTTACATCATTTTCATATCAATTGGTACAGTGCAAAGGACTAAAGTGAAATCTGGTTTACAACTTGATATGCTTTTTCCTTGCTTAGGTACCATGGGCAACAGCGTCACTTAACCACTGCTAAGGTTAAAATCGCTTGCACGCCGCGCCCGCTGTCACATACGTTTAGTTCGTGCAGGGGCGATACGCGCGCACACAAATTTTGTTGCAAACTGGTTAAGCGACGCTGTTGCCCATAGTACATACTTTATGTTCAGTCTACCTTAGCTATGGTATTTACATCATGGTATTCACAATTGTGTTATTATTTCAAGTTTTTGTGATTAGATCTTACACATACTTATACAAATGATTTTATACGAGGCAGCTGCCCAAAATAAGACGCAGTGCCATATCACTGCGTCTGAAAAAAAAGAGAAAATAATAACTTCTATAGATCGAAGCTTCTATTATTTAAAATATTTAACAATATCTTGATATTACATCAAATTATGAACATGATAGTCAATTGTTAGTAAAAATAAAATCCTTATTTTAGCTTGCTTAACATTAAAAAATTAAAAATAATAAAAAAATGTCTCACATAGATATATTTCAAATGTCTCTTAACCAGTTTAAAAATAGCATTCATTTGGTATTAGAAATAAAATAAAATAAGAAAATTTAATTTAAATATATGTATGATTAGGCCTGTTTCAAATGTTACACAAAAGGATTTTAGAGTAATTAATTAATTTTATTCTAAGCACTATATCTGATCTTGTTTTGCTTTGGAATAATATTCTACACTAGCTGATGCCCGCGACTTCGTCCGCGCGGACGAAACTGAACATGACAAACAATAATTATTTCAAAACTACAGTGAAGTATACATATACTAAACTCATAATTATTATTTATGTAAATATTAAAATATATTTATATTTACACATTATGTACAGGTTGGTTACAGAATAGTATCAACAAATTGTTAACAGTTTATTTACGGAAATTAACAGTGTAGGACCTACAGTACATGACCTCTACCATGGACGCAATCCTCCACCAACGCATGGTCCGTTCTACCTTCTCGGTATACGAATCGAATCTCGGGAGAGCACTTTCCCCGTGTGCGCTTTTCTTGACTCCCTACAAATTCTGTTTCCGTTCTTCTTTTTTGCCTACTCTCCCTATCTGGGTCTAGGCACCACAATACTGTACTTCGCGTCGGACTACTCTCGAAAAACATTCAGACCTATTCATACGATCTTCTGATGGTGTGCTAGATGTGAACTCGTACGTACAGTTCCCAGTTTTAACGGCAACAGTAATAATAATTGTGGCGGAAATAAAACGCAGTTCCCACCTCTTTAAAATCGATAGATAGTATCGGGAAAATGTCTCATTTAGATGCAAACTAACATTTTGCGACTTAAATGACCAATTTCATTTCATTGACTTCATGAATAGGGTTTTCATTTCAAAACCCTTTTCATTTGAAATAGAAATACTCCTATCAAAAATCCTATAAAATTAAAGTTAAAGGGAATTAAATCACGTTATATGGACACTACAATATGGCACTAATTTAAAATCGGTTTTTTCTCTGTCCTAAGTTCGTGCCTCTGATTTGAATAATACAGTGTGAAAAGTTGGTTATTTGTAAAAGAAAGTATTATAACGTTGTTTTTAGGGTTCCGTACCCAAAGGGTAAAAACGGGACCCTATTACTAAGACTCCGCTGTCCGTCTGTCTGTCTGTCTGTCTGTCCGTCTGTCTGTCTGTCTCTCTGTCTGTCTGTCACCAGGCTGTATCTCATGAACCATGATAGCTAGACAGTTGAAATTTTTACAGAAGATGCATTTTTATTGCCGCTATAACAACAAATACTAAAAACAGAATAATAGTACATTACTGACGCGGTCAATAATGACTGCATTGCTGGCAGCGCGATGATGATGGCCGATAGCGTAGCTTAACACAGGGCCAGGCCGTCACAGCGCGGTCAGCGTTGCAGCCCTTGATGGCCAAGCTGGAATAAAGGCCGAGACCGGAGGTCGAGGCCTTTATAGCGCGGACAGCAAGGGCTGCAATGATGACCAAGCTTGAAGGCCGAGAGCGTAGTTAAGCTCAGCTTGAGGCCATCATAGCGTGGCCAGCAGTGCAGTCATTGTGGACCAAGTCTTGTATAGTGCTTTACTCAAAAATGTCAAAAATATCAACAAATTACTAAAATGTCAGAAATGACAAAAATGACGTAAATGTGGTAAAAATGGTCATTTTGGTCAATTTTGACATTTCTGAGATTTTTGTAATTTTTTGACATTTTTGACATTTTTGTCATTTTTTGACATTTTTGACATTTTGACATTTTTTTTTGTCATTTTTGTCATTTTTGACATTTTTGACATTTTGACATTTTGACATTTTTGTCATTTTTGACATTTTTGACATTTTGATATTTTTGTCATTTTTTGACATTTTTGTCATTTTTTTACATTTTTGACATTTTTGAGTAAAGCACTATACCAGACTTGGTCCAAAATGACATAAATGTTAAAAAATATTAAAATTACAAAAAACTATGTTTGACATAAAACTCGACAATAATGGATTTTCAAAGGAAATTGCTGGTGGCTAAAACTCGACAATAATGAAATCCCATACAACTTTGTTGCGTCACCATCGGAGGAGCGCGGCAACCTCGACTTTGTTCAAAGAAGGTTGTCGAAATAATGATCATATTACAAGCATTTTTGAGTAAAATAAATATTTAAGGGGGGCTCCCATACAACAAACCTGATTTTTTGCCGTTTTTTGGTACAGAACCCTTCGTGCGCGAGTCCGACTCGCACTTGGCCGGTTTTTTATTGTTTCCGAGATAATGTGGCGTATTGAAAATCGACAGACATGAATGACCCGGAGTGTTTTATTTGTGGCATATTAAGACTTCATCTACAATAAAAGAACGAGGGATTGAAAAAAATGATAATAAGCACCTTCAACTCCAAGGTCTTAATTCAGTTGAGGTTCACGAAAAATGCAGGAAAATATATTCGAAAAGGAAGAAAAGTGACGGAGTAAACCCCAAGATCCGTAAACAGTGCGGAGCGACTTTTGATTTTAAGAAGAGATTTGCAATCTATGGGGAAGACGCATCACAGGAATTATTGTGGCCAGAGAACATATTAAGCCTGTGATAAGGCGAATTACCATACAGTATGTGTCAAAAATTAAGTTTAAATATTCCCTCTTAACCGCAGCTGAATGGAGGCAAGATGAAGAGGTGCTTGAAAGAATTCATCTTCAGGCCAGCCAACAGTTTTAGGAACTTGATGCAGCAGGAGTGATGGTACCTGGCCTCTACTGCAACCAGATCATTTTCTAGACGAATTCTTTCAAGCACCTCTTCATCCTGCTTCCATTCAGCTGCGGGCAAGAGGGAATTTTCAAACTCAATTTTTGACACATTATGTACGATAGTTCGCCCTTTCACAGGTTTCTTACATTCTCGGCCACAAATTCCTGCGATGCGTCTTCCCCACAGATCACACATATCTTCTTTAAATCAAAAGCCGGTCCCCGCTGTTTATGGCTCTTGGGGTTTTCTCCGTTACTTTTCTTGCTCTTCGGATATATTTTCCTGCATTTTTCGAGAACCTCGACTGAATTAAGACCATGAAGTTGAAGGTGCTTATTATCCTTTTTTTCTATACTTCTCTTTATCAATGTTTTTATCCCTCGTTCTTTTACTGTAGGTGAAGCCGCAACATGCCACAAATAAAACACTCCAGGTCATTAATGTCTGTAGATTTTCAATACGCCACATTATCTCTAAAACAATAAAAAACAACGTTATAATACTTTATTTTACGAATAACCACACACAAAGTTACGAACTTAGGAAAAAAACCGATTTTGAATTGGTGCCAAATTTAGTCTTTTAAAATGACTGAATTTGATAATTGTTGTGTCCATATAACTTGAAATTAAATTTTCTACTTTATGTGTTTTCCAATAGGAGTGTCTGTTTCAAATATATTTGGTCATAAAAAGTCGCAAAATGTAAGTTTGTATCTAAATAAGAAATTTTACCAATATCTAACTATCAATTTCGGCTATACCACTACACCGAATTTCAAGTTTTAAATATTCATTCGAAGCTAAATTTAATCTTCTTTAATATTGTATACAATAACATTTTCCGTCTGATACACCGTTTTTAAGTTAGAAGCAAAAATCTGAAAAAGGTGCGAAAATTTCGCGGTTTTTTCGCTCCCAAAAGTAATGCACACCTCCTGGGACGGTGCAAACTAAGATTACACGTATTTAGAACCAACTGAAGCTAGTAAAACTATTTCCAGCTTACTGGAAATTAATTCCTCAAAAAATCTAATTTTATTGGCCTATTGGTCCATCTATGATATGTAAAATTTACTGCGACAACTATCAACCTTACGTTGAGCTATCTATGGTATGAAAAATATACTGCGACAAAGATCAACTTTGCTGGTTTAAGTGGATCTCTGAAACATGCTTATTTTGTACTGTACCAAAGGTTTTGTTGTTAGTTACGATTTCTCAGCCACTCTTCCAGATTTTTATTTTTTCAGTTGATAGCCTGGGATATACACTGTCATTATACAAGGTT
This sequence comes from Agriphila geniculea, assembly GCA_943789525.1. Taxonomy (NCBI): domain Eukaryota; kingdom Metazoa; phylum Arthropoda; class Insecta; order Lepidoptera; family Crambidae; genus Agriphila; species Agriphila geniculea. The sequence continues at coordinate 23,904,271 of OX038889.1, read as the reverse complement.
TCGTCAAAATCCATTCAGTGGTTTTTGCATGATGATGGAACAGACAGACAGAGAGACAGACAAGAAATTTAGAAACTGTTCTAACATGCTCAGTTAATGATTTTAAGTCGCCCTGGTTGGTTTTTTCCGAATACATTCAATGTACAGACTTTTTTGGGTTTACGATTTTATTATAGGTATAGATTACTTTTTCTCAGTAGCATGCATGTTATTGTTTAAGTTAATATTATTTTGCGGACAATGTTGTTGGTTACATAATAAGTACTATTTTGTAACATTTGTCACATTAGTAAGCATAATTATGTAGGTAATTGTTTTTTGTTCCAAATAATTAAAAATAAAATAAAGTGCGAGTCGGATTCGCGCACGAAGGGTTCCGTACCAAAAAACGGCAAAAAAATCACGTTTGTTGTATGGGAACCCCCCTTGAATATTTCTTTTATTCTGTTTTTACCCGACTACGGCGAAGCCAAAACGGAGGGTATATGATTTTGACCTGTATGTATGTATGTATGTATGTATGTATGTTTGTAAATTCATCTGTTCCGTCATAACTTCTAAACTACTTGTTATAATTTGACAAATGAGGTATCGTTAGAAGCGTCTTAATCGTCCAATGAACATAGGCTATATGACGTCACATTAAATTGAATGTGGCGCCCTCTAGAGGAGTTAAAGATATGAACTAAAAAAAAAATATTTTTTAATAATGCCGTGTTGGGTACCAAATGAAAGGGCTTAATGAGCACTTTTCAAATATGTATATATTGTTAGCTTTTGCCCGTGGCTTTGCTTGCTTTCACCCTTTTGACAACTCCAAAATATTTAAAATAAAAAAGAAGTTTTAAAACTAAAACCCGACTACGGAAAAAACGTGCTCTAAAAAGTAAAAAACAAGAAAATATTCGAGTCCAAAATTCAATAAAAAGGATAACCGTAGTCGCATGCCACCTCCAGCCTGTTGTTCGTATCGTACGTGTCTAGGACAAAGTGGCATGCGACTACGGTTATCCTTTTTATTGAATTTTGGACTCGAATATTTTCTTGTTTTTTACTTTTTAGAGCACGTTTTTTTTAGTATTTGTTGCTATAGCGGCAACAGAAATACATCATCTATGAAAATTTTAACTGTCTGCCTGTTGTCGTTATTAATATAAAGCAAGAAACGGCAAAAATATCACGTTTGTTGTATGGGAGCCCCCCTTCAATATTTATTTCATTATATTTTTAGTATTTTTCGTTATAGCGGCAACAGCAATACATCATCTATGACGGTTCATGAGATACAGCCTGGTGACAGACAGACAGACGGACAGCGGAGTCTTAGTAATAGGGTCCCGTTTTTACCCTTTGGGTACGGAACCCTAAAAAGGAAAAAAGACACGTTTGTTGTATGGGAGACCCCCTTAAATATTTATTTTATTCTATTTTTAGTATTTGTTGTTAGCGGCAACAGAAATACAACATATGTGAAAATTTCAACTGTCTAGCTATTATGGTTAATAAGATACAGCCTGGTGACAGACAGACAGACAGAGAGATAGACAGACAGACAGACGGACAGCGGAGTCTTAGTGATAGGGTCCCGTTTTTACCCTTTGGGTACGGAACCCTAAAAAGATCATGAAAGTGACTCTTATTTTTGTGAACAAAAAAGGGTGACCGGAGAGGTTGTAACTTTTACTAGTACTAATTTTTTTCGCTTATCGTAAATGGAATAAGTTAGTATATATATTCTTTATTGCACTAAAAACACAGTTAAACATACAAGTTACAAAAAAAGTGAGCAAAGGTGGGCTTATCTCTGAAAGAGAGATTAGCATAGTGTTCAAACAAGTGAGGAGCTCGGCGGCGCAGTGTCACAGCGCCTGGCCCAGCCATTGCGGAGGTTAAGCAACTTTCGCAAGGGTCGGTTATGGGATGGGTGACCAAAAATGTATTATCTCAAGCTCCTCCGTGCTTCGAAAGGTACGTTAAGCCGTTGGTCACGGCTGCATTTGCAGTCGTTAACACCCTCCAATCCGCAATGGGCCCGCGTGGTGGGTTATGGTCCAACCTCCTTATTCACACATAAGGAAGGCCTGTGCCCCAGCAGTGGGGACATTAAAATGGCTGATGGTCAGTGTCCAAACATTAGTTCATAAAAGTTTGTTAAAGTCCATTCGTTTAGATAGTGTCGGTACACCCGCAAGCACTTGTGTTCAGAGATAGGAATACCGGTAAGTTTTTGGTAATGTTATACAAATAACGTTACACAAATAACGTTACTGATAACGGTAAAAATAGTGATTATTCAAGCAATAGTTTTAGCTTATTAAGTGTTTTATACTTAAATTCAAGTTTTAGAAATGTATTGACATTTCGCAGAGTCGTACGTTTATACGGAAAGTCCGTATTATTGCTTGTAAATTTTCCAGAATTGTACTAGTGTCGAAATTTTTTTTAAAAGCATAAAATCTGTATACTGTTCGGACGTACTACATCACATTCAAAGTCGTCCGTTTTCGATGTGTGGGATTCTTCCGTTTTTACGTCTTTTGGTGTTAATGTGGTGGGCCTATTTTTAATATTATTCCGACGCTAGTCTTGGTATCCCCACTATTTTTGAAGTATCTCTGATAGGTGCAGACAAATTGATTTCAACGCAATGCCGATGGACATTGATCATAAGTTGTTTACATGTTTTACAAAACACCCGTATTTTTTTGTTGGTTCACTTAAAGTTTCATCTTGTGGCACTTAAATGTCCTTCCAAGGATGAAAAAATATTTTCAGTATATGTAGCAGAGTCAACAAACACAAGCTTTCACTACGGCAGCGCTTCGATGCAAACTACCAAAATACAAATTGACTTGCGGGTTACGCCGCACGCGGCATCCTTTGTTTATGCGGCGGCATCCTTTGACAAGAAGCGGCACGTGCAAAGGCGGCGCGATAAAAGGGCGACACTATCTAAGTGAATGCGCTTTACATGAGTGTTCACGGTTGTTAAATGAACAAAGAAAATGCTAGTATGAAAAATGCAACTTCTTGAAAATTCTTCATATTCCTATTATACGAATTAAATGTTTCATATTTGTGTATTCTTAAGTACTTTTCATCAAATTAACTCCGTCTGCTATCTAAATGATCTACATTTGTCTGAAACAGACGACCTAAAGGCAATTAAAAGGTCGCAAAGACGTCGTCAGTGATAAATTTGTTCAACTTTTGAAGTTCTAAGGAATTATTTCGGCATTAAAACGTTCACGTGCCGTTGAACATCGAGCCGGAGTGAAAGTTGCCTAATACTGTGAGAAGTTTCGTGCCTTTCTGATATTGTTTTTTTGTTTTAGCTTGGAATGACACCTAGCTGTAGGTATATATTTATCGGATAAGCGAAGCGTTGACATGACTGGTCCGAAATCTCTTGGATATACATTATTTTAAACGGACGCTAATGTTGGAAATAATAACACCAGAATATCGCAATTATTTTATAATGAATAATCACTACGATAGATCAATTAAATAATAAATGATTACAAAAATATATTTGAATTTAGAGCCAATGAATTTGTGCATGTGCACCGCGTGGCTGTCACATGAGAGATGACAGTGACACCAACGCCGCCATGACACTCAACCCCCATTCGGTGTTACCCGCTCAATAATCGTTCAGAAATCCTACTAATATTATTAATGTGAAAGTTTGTGGGTTTGGATGTTTAGATGTTTGGTTGTTTGTTCCTCAATCACGCAAAAACTACTGAACAGATTTGGTTGGAATTTGGCACACAGATAGTAGATAGCCTAGATTAGAACATAGAATACTTTTTATTCCGATATGCCCACGGGAACGGGAACTACGAGGGCGAAGCCGCGGGCGGCCGCTAGTAATGCCATAAATCGATTCATATCACTCGCGTGCCGTCATATTTATATTGTCTTTCATTTTAAATAAAAAAAAACAATAATTGTTTGTTTTCTTTTACTTTCCTTTTAAAAAAGTCTAGGTATGTATTTTTATATTTGTGGGTAATAACGAGTAGTTTTACGTCTACGTTAGAGATAAAGTAATAAGGAAACAAAAATTTATCGCCATAAAAATTTACGAATAGGTTATAACAGCTGGCCATTTGTTTATCACCAAAATAATTATGTTTGCAAAATTACCAATAACCAGACTTAATAGTTTTCAACATGAAATATAAGCGTTGAAGAATTTCAACGCAACTCCGTGACACTGCCCGCTGCCGTGGCCCTAATAATTTATTGTACTACTTAGAATAATAACACCTAGAAGCCGTGTCCTCGTATGCAAAGTGAGGCAACTTATACCAAGCCAGAATGGCTTAGTTTTCAAATTTATATCCCTTATACGTTAACTAATCGTAACTGAAACCCAATAATATAGTAACTAGTCTTATTTATACCAAGCCAGAATGGCTTAGTTTTCAAATTTATATCCCTTATACGTTAACTAATCGTAACTGAAACCCAATAATATAGTAACTAGTCTTATAAATGTGGAAAAATTGAAACTATTTTGTACCTACTTAATTGGTATGATTAGGTAATAATGTAGAATAACAATCTGAAAACGGAGCCATTTTGGCTGTTTTAGTTGCCTCACTTTTGACAGTGCGCTTTGTAGAGAACTATCGTTCTAGGTATTATTATTCTAAGTTGTACTACCATCCCTCGGCAAATACCCGGCTGCGACAATATGCAACGCGTTCGTTCCCATGGCTAGGCCTCAAACAAAAGTAGTTAAACTTTGTCACTCCAAATGTTATGAGTAAGTTACAAATTATATCCTCACTAATATTATAAATACGAAAGTCCGTTTGTTTGTTAGTTTGTTTGTTACGCCTTCACGTCTTAATTACTGAACGATCATCATGAAATTTGGCATACACGTTGTCAGGAGTATAGAAAAGGAGATAAGTTGCCTTTCATCCCGAAAAAAATATTGTTCTCGAGGGATAGCAAAAAAACATTCCACGCAGACGAAGTCGCGGGCTAGTTAGCACGACATGGGACTATAGTATTTGAGTACTTTTAGCATACAAGTCTAGCAAGTGTTATAAAAATTGGCACTCTGAGCCGGCGGCGGATTATGAGTGCAGCAGTAAAACATAGGTCTGATACTTTACGACTCCATAAAGTTAAAATAGGTTAAAGAATAATATTAATGTTTTAATATTATCAAGGTCGCTGAAAAAGTGCCTCAATTATTAACTTATAATTTAGTCAAAGTATAAATCGCGTTGTAGTTAAATCCAAAAGTATTCTACTTTAATTAATAGTTCGAACACCATTAAAAGAGCTGAATATCATTTCCCGTTTCTACGACACTATATTTTTTTACAGTCTCATCTTGATTTTTAATATGCGTATGCGACATGAGTATGCCATCGTCATGAAAGTCATAAATTATATTTTAAAGGAGAATAAAATTTAAACACGTAAGTTATTATTATATTAGCCTTTTAGCTGCCTAATCATTTTAAAAATCTCAAATATCAGTGTCTCAAAGTACAATACGATAGAACTAAGTTTTTTAAGTAAACGTGGTGTAATAATTGAGACTTTTCATTAAAAAAAAATTGTTTAAAAAAACAAAAAACCGACTTCAAAAAACCTACCTCTAAAAAGCAAGAAATAATATTCGAAATAATAAAAACACGTCTATTGAAGTCGGGTGGGGCTGGAGTACAAATTCCTTTTTTTTATTCTAAAAGCCACACCCGACTTCAATAGACGTGTTTTTATTATTTCGAATATTATTTCTTGCTTTTTAGAGGTAGGTTTTTTGAAGTCGGTTTTTTGTTTTTTTTTTTTAAATCTTATTTTTTTATTTTTAGTGTAGGTACCTTTTGTATTTAGGTAGTGTAGGTATATTGTTTAGGTAGAAAAATCGGCTCAGCCAAACGTAAGTTAATCGCGGAGAAACATACATACATGCGGGTCAAACTGAGAACCTCCTTTTTTAAGTCGGTTAAAGAACTACACTAAAGATATCCCTTTTCCAACAAAAAAATAATTATCTTATTCAGTTCATACACATAGAAGTTATACGACTGATCATCGAGGTAGTTCACACAAAAGCATACTATTTTCGTGCCTTTTTCAAGATTACTTGAAAAGTACTGAACCGATTTCAAAATTTTAAAAAATGGGACCAACTTGGAAGTTTACCTAATGTAATAACTTTGAATCATTTCGATCGGTTCAGCCGTCTTCGAGTAATCGATGTACATACAAAAAACAAAAAAAAAACGGGTCGAATTGAGTACCTCCCTCCTTTTGAAGTCGGTAAAAAGTAGCGCCAAACAAGACACTTCGCTTCTTTTGAAATTACGAACACGGTAAAATTCCTGTACCTCATTTTTGTTACATAAATTGTTGCTTACTTTGCAACGATAGCGTTCCGAGGAACGTCTTGTTCATTTTGTTCCACGCTTTGTGTCTTATCAGCGGTGGTTCCGCTTCTGATATTGTCCCTGGAACACTTTGTTCCGGGCATTGCATAAAGTAATGTACTATTGGACGCTATTTGCTGCGGTTGTGTACAGTAGGTAACATATTTGTTGCAACAGTAACGTTGTAAAAGCAGCTATAGTTGGAAAAGAACAGAGTCGATTTTAAAGTTAAACTGAGTCAACCTGTTTGCTTCAGGCGTTTATTTTAAAGTTTTGTGGAAATGTTCTATATTTGTATAATAGGCCTGATTTCTATCTAAATAATGTTTTCAGTCTGCTGAAAATGCGTAGTTTTGCTTAATTTTTCATCAGTGTCAGCCTTAATTTAGTTGAGACTGAATGATTTAAGATATTGTAATTATTAAGATGAATTTAAAAGTTGATATTGTTGCGCTAATATTTTAACATAATAGACTGCCTCGTGTCACCTTCAGAGCATTTGCAGTACAAAATGATGTATTTTAAACTGTAAAGTGTACTCTTTACCATACATTCTCGAGTAAAGTTGCAGGGGATTGTAAGTAGCGATCATGCACGAACCACTTATTCATTCCGCCGGCGCGGGCGGAGCGCTAACCGCCGCACTTGTGGCATCAGACAAGTTGTACCTATCGTGAGACTCTCGGCCAAACGAGCATAGCTTTGCGAGATTATTAGCGCTATTTAGTATTTGACTCTTACAGCTCAACGAGCATAGCTTTCCGAGGTTATTTGAACCTTTTTTAGAAGTGGTCTGTTGCGTACTTCTTAATATGTAAATTCAAAAGTGAATTAAGTGGCAAACATCACTGCCAGTTAATAAAATACAACTTGACAGGCTTCTGTGCGGTGTCACGTATGTTTTACAACACGATGTTCTGCGATGTTTCTGCGTTGAGGATCTAATGAGAGTCCACTTGCTTGACACCCCTATTGTAAAAAGAAATACATAAAGGTGCAGTAGGTAGTATAATATTCTAAAATAATATATCGTTAAAATGAACAACGGTTTGTGGTTATACTCCATATCGGTGGCACAAAGCCAGCGGTATATTAATTTAAAAATTTTTATAAAAACAGCTGCAGACTGGCGGCTGCGCGCGAGGGTGACAAAACCGATTGTGGCGGCAACTTCCAGGGAAATTGAAAAACTTGACCGCTGAGGGGAGGGGGGGGGGGGGCTATTGTAAAATGAAACTTTGAGACGGGATCATTTCATGAAGCTCTGAACACGTAATAGGATTTCAGTAATCGTTTCCGTTAATCAATAAGACGTAAGTCGTCGATGCCGATGTAATAATAAAGCTTATTGATTTCTACCTACAAAATTATTTATACATAAGATTCAAACACGAAAAAAGTTACCACAACATCCACAAGTTCCAGACTTTCATAATAAAAAAAAATCGCAACTGAATTTTGTGTCCTACCATTCTGCCTTTTTAATATTTATACTATGTAAGTACTTTGCAACTATGCAGTATTATAGGAAAGGAGTAATAGCACCTAAAGGGTTCTGTGATGCAGTATATTACAGTAATAAAATTAAACTACTAGCAAATAGACCTTTCATAAATTGAGCTGTTTTTCTTCATAAACAGAGCTCACGTAACTTTGAAGCATTTTGTGCCTGTTATGAGTTTGCACAGTTTCGTTTACTATACTCGATAGCTCTGCATTAAGCAATTTTTTATGCAACTTGACATTTTGGCATTTTGGCTACAATAAAACTAAAAGTTGTCTTACAAATTATGTCAACTACAATCGATAGCAAGTATAATAGCGTATCAGCCTCGTTGATGCACAGAGTTCGCTGCACCATCAGCCTTCTGACTGTAACTGCAGACCGCTGTGACAGTCCACTCACACAAAGTGTGCGAGGGAACTACACAACCTTGTACCTCCGGCTCCTTTTCACCATCGGGATACCAGACGCAGGTTAGCATATCACCCTTACATAGTACATACTCCAAGGGTCCGTACCAAGCGCTTTGCCAATACATTTTTTATGCGAACTGCTAAAGAATAGAATGCGCTACCAGCTCATGTGTTTTCTAATAGTTACAACCTTGGTCTCTTCAAGGCAAGAGTGAATAGGCATTTCCTGGGCATACGTGCTACATTTTAGACCACATCCTGTTTACCAAGCAAGATGGTAATCAAAGGCCCAGTCTACAATAAAAAAAAATACTGGAAAAAATGCTATAGACAATATGGATGATAAATTTTACAAAATGCGCCCCACGTTTTTAGGTTTAGTTAAGACAAGCTAAGACTAAAAATATACCATCTCCTATCGGAGCACTCGTCAAGACGATTCAAACGAGCCCAAACTCGATGGGGTTGCATGATTTTATTACAGAGTCCCAGTGACCTTCTTCCGGCTCCATCATCAGACCCTAGTATAAAGCTAGTATAAATCGTTCGCAAACTTTGTGGAGAAACAAACAAACCCACAAACGAGAAAGCAACCTAATAAAAACGTGTTAAAAAACAACACTGGATCATTGGTCACGTATGTACCGTGTATCAGCTAAATAAAATTGTTCTCACCCTATTGTTAATAACATAATTTAGTTAAGTAAATTTTATTTTACTAACAAATATGAGCTCTGTCTGAATTAAATAAGAAGCGTAAACTCATAATACGTCTACTGATGTTCTGATTGGTCAGTTGTTTATGTTTCAAATATGGCTATTATATTCCGACAAAACACTGTCATTTGTTTTCGAGTGTTGTTTGGTAACATTCAAAAAATTACTTAGCTTTTTATAATCATATAAAAACCACATTTCGCCGACGCAAAACATCCATTTGACGTCAATGGCCAAAAAATATGCCGAAGGTCCTCGTAAGGGCGCTTATCGCGTAATCTGCCATAGACACTTAATTCGCGACATAAACCGAGAATGGAAACATTTTATGCGCACTGTGCGCGGCTTTACGGCACTTTTTACATGGAGGAGTGTGTAACGGCCTTTTTTATGGAAAATACAAAATGCGCGTAAAATTATTATGGCCGCCCGCGGGATGGTTATTGAATGCTGGTTGTGGTCGACGGGTTTGCTTATGAGAATTACCTAGTATACACTACACTTTGGCAGCAGTGAAAGATACACGAATCACGATTGTGATATTTTAAAAACCTATGTCAATCTGATATAACCTTTTGGTAGTGAAGTTCACTTTGAATGTCCTTACTGCTGGGTTACAGAATAAGGAGGATGGGCCATAACCCACCACACGGGCCCAACGCGGATTGGTGGGTGTTAACGACTGCAAATCCAGCCAGGACCAACAACTTAACGTGCCTTCCGAAGCGTGGAGGAGCTCAAGATAATAAATTTTTTGTCACCCATCCCATGACCGACCCTTGCGAAAGTTGCTTAATCTCCGCAATCGCTGGGCCATGCGCTAAACCACTGCGCCGTGCGAGCTCCTCTCTTTTGATAGTGAAGTTCAATAAGGCTTTTGTAAGTATGAATTTTGCGGGGCCTGAAAATCGAAAGAAGAGGCAAAACTGGATAACGACACCTGTTAGACAATCCTTGACGTCATTACGCTCATCTAAATAATTTTTAAATCGTGATGATACATATTTTTATTAGAAAAATGAAAGACAAATTTAAAAGAAAACTAGAAGGCAGTCATTCACTGTAGTAAGTAATAGGTAAAATTTTACGATTTTTCCTCAACCTGATGTACAACTTATTGACAGACAAACAAACCACCTCTTAGTATGCGGATTCAAATTTTCAGGCACAATGTTCAATATTAATTCGGGGGCATTAATACCTCGTAAAGGTTTACGACCAATTTCCTTGGTTCAATGAAGACGACCAGATTTGCCGGAAGTGAACCCTCAAAAGTGATAAAACGTAAATGGGTGAATAATTTGTGATGAAACCGGTAGATGGCGTGCTTTACAAAATCAGGCTGTATATTCTTTTAATACGAAATATTTTTTTTATCACTTAACATTACAATATTATATCTTAATGCACACGAAATCAGAATAGTGTGATATGTACTTAAGGAATTAATAATAATGTGCATTTATATTTACCGATCAGAGGCCAACTGAATGTAGCTAATACAAAGCACATTCGAAGAATAAACTTACTTTCGAAGAGGTGCGAATTTTCTGACGTCGGGTGAGGGTGTATGTTAAATTACTCGTATCTATCGAATTTAAAAAAATATATTAATGTCAAACAGCGACTTTGTTATCAATGTCAATTCGACAAAAATAGCCATCAAAATAATTGATTAACGATAAAAATAAACAGGTTTCAATGTTGAAGAAAAAAAATTCTAAGGAAAAAGCATAAGAAATCAAAAGTTCAACTGCAAAGCGCATTTCAAATTCTCCTGCAAGCGTGAAACTCCCATTTCTCTGTGTGTTTTCACGCGTTTTCAATGTTTCACTATGAGTAATAGCGCTGCCGCATTACCTTTTGTTTTTAGAGAGCTGAGAATTCTAATATAACACCTAAAAGATTAATATTACGTACCTACTTAGGTATTTTGCAATTAGGTACTTGATAGACGTGTGGCGTCCGGAAGAATAAAAAATAGCACAAGCCCTTTATACTTAGTGGCGTCGTAAAAGGCTACTCATGACTTAGCGGCAGTACCCCTTTGACACAAAAATGGCCACAAGCCGTTTCCGATGAAAACGATCCAACACTATCAGTACCCTACGATTAAGGTAGTACACGGAAAGGAACGGAGGCGAAATATGCGTTTGGGTGTAGAGATTGTTTCTTTGTTTGTTTGTGTGTTTGTATGTCATGTAACACCTAAGTGGACGTGGACCCAAAAATGGGCGGACGCTTATCCAATGAAAACGGTCCAGCATGATTAGTATGATTAAGTTCTATCAAAGTGGCGAGCCACAAAGCGCGACACTCTCGCTTATTTAATATAGAGTCAGAAATAACAACTACCAACTGGTCTATACCTCAAGGAAGTGTTGTCGGATGCATCCTTTTCATTATTTACATTAATGATCTTCCCAAAATTTGCAACCAACTTTGCGTATTATTTGCTGATGAAATATCCGTATTATTTGAATGTCCTAAAAACAAACTAAATTTAGAGAAAATAGACCAAACCCTTAGAAACATAAACTCTTGGCTGCAAAAACATAATCTAGAAACGAACTGCAATAAATCCAAACTAATACAATTCATACCCTATCAAAAAAGTCCACTAAACCTCAATAAAATATCTAATACAATAAATATTAATGAAGTAGCAGGGGGTCTATTACGAAAAGTTTAATACGATACACGCAGCTGCGTCCGTGCTTCGTTTTGATTGTTTCCTATTACAAATCACTTTTGTATGCGATATTGCGAAGTGAATGCGTGAGTTTGATAGTTTCTCTCTAGCGTATCTGACATCCTTTGTTTAGCACTCTATGGACAACGTTAGCCAAATTCAAAATGTTTATTATAACTAAAACCAACGAACTGCGGACGACTATCGTGGCCAAGTGACTGCGTTACGCAATTGCGTACATTATTTTCGTAATAGGCCCCCAGAATTCAACTTGTTAGGTCTAACAATAGACACAAACCTTAACTGGAAAAGTCATGTTGCTAAAATAAAAAACAAACTCTCTAAATTTGTTTACGGTCTTAGTGTTATTAAATTAAATACAAATACAGAATGTGCATTATCCGCATATACTACGCGTATGCATTCGCGTGGCTTAAATACAGAATCGTAATATGGGGCCATAGTAGCGATGTTAAGGATTTATTTATAATACAAAAAAAATGCCTCCGCATCATTGTAAACATTCGGCAGAGTTAGCTGTAGACCGTATTTTATTAAGCACAACATACTTACTTTAACATCAATATATATTTTAGAAACAGCAACTTTTGTCCATAAAAACAAAACGCTATATGAAAAAGTTAAAAGTGAACGAAGGAAAAACAAACTCATACTACCAGAACCAAAATTAGAATTATTTAAAAGCAGCCCTTATTATAAATCCATCCAAATATTTAATAAACTACCCCCATCTATAACAGAAACAAAAGACTCAAAAATATTTACTAACAAATTAAAGTCATTATTAATACAAAAATGTTATTATACAATAGAAGAGTTTTTTTAGTGATAAGTTAAAATAGTTTTAAGAAAATCATTAGGTAAAACTATATTAAAATTTGTAGTTCCTATTAGTCTTAAGTATTAACAATAGTTTGTAAAATAAGGAAAAAATATTGAATTATATTAAATTAAGTAACTAAAATTGCCATACCCATGCCGGGTGCATGTAAAGCTATTATAAGTCTTCCCTTGTAAGTGTGTTACATTTAGGCAATAAATAAATAAATAAATAAATAAATCCTTACTAATATTATAAATGCGAAAGTCCGTTTGTTTGTTTGTTTGTTACGCCTTCACGTCTTAACTACTGAACCGATCATCATGAAATTTTTCATACACGTTGTCAGGGGTACAGAGAAGGACATAGGGTACTTTTCACCCCGAAAAAAAGTATTGTTCCCGAGGTATAGAAAAAAAACCTTTCCACGCGGACGAAGTCGCGGGCGGCAGCTAGTAAATAATATTTTTTATGCTCAACGGGATGGTGCTTGGCCTTCACCTCATCTGATGTTAAGTGACGATAAGGCCGAAGGTGGAAGCGCATTACACCAGGAACCATCCACATGAGGAACTGGCTATTTTACCTCTAACTGCCGGAATACAACAATTTTTAAATTGTTGTAATAGCGTCAGACCAGTGGCGTGCCTAGGGTCTAAGATCAGGGCAAGCCCGAAGGCCCGAAGCTCTAAAAAAACTACAGAATATACACATATGGAGTTGGTCTATATAAAGATATTGAAGATAATATGACCTGCTTAATTCGGCTATGTTCAATGAATTTACCTTTCCCTCGCCGATCAAAACTTTTAAACATTTTGATCCTTCACAATCACAAGGAACCACATTAAGTCATCGATCTGAACTGTGACATAATTTTTAGGGTTCCGTAGCCAAAATGGCAAAAAACGGAACCCTTATAGATTCGTCATGTTTGTCTGTCTGTCTGTCCGTCCGTATGTCACAGCCACTTTATTCCAAAAGTATTAGGAATACATAGTTGAAACTTAGTGGATAGGTGTATTCTGTAAACCGCTTTACGATTTTTACACAAAAATAAAAAAAAATAAAAAGATTAAGGGGGGGCTCCCCATACATGGAACTGAAACTGAAAATATGTTTTTTTCATCAAACCAACACTTGTAGGGTGTCTATAGATAGGTCTTTAAAAATTACATTGAGGTTTCTAAATCTATTTTTTTTCAAAGTCAACCGTTTGAAAGATATATGCCGCCTAAGTAGTAAAATGTGTGTCCCCCACCCTTTAACTTTTAAAGTAAGAGGGTGAAAAATCTAAAAAAAATATAAGCTATAGATTTTAATAAACACTTTCAATGAAAATTAGTTTGAACGAAATACAGTAATTAGTTTTTGAGATATAGTACATTTTCCAAAACCGCAAATATAACTTTGTCATTCATACAAACACTGTGGAAAACAAAGTTATTTTTTCAGACGAAAAATGAAAGCGGTATTAAAATATGGTATGGTATAATGTACCTACGGAACCCTACTGCGCGTGGCCCGACACGCACTTAGTCGGTTTTTTTTTACAACGATAAACACTAATTTATGCAAAACACTTGTATCTTTTTAACAAACAAACATTCACTCAACTGCAAAATGCGAAACAAAACAAACACCTGTTATTGTTAAAAGTTGCTTCCTCACTCACACGGGTAACAATATGAGCCGCGCGCTCAACATTGCTCCTGATTCGCCCGTTAGTATGCGCTAGGCAGCCATTGGTCCGATTGCGGGCTGCTGTGCAGAGATTGGCCCGATCATGAGCTGTTGACTGTTATTTACGTGGCGGCCTCGTATCGTACCCACTTGCGGCTAACTTCAACAGCAAGTATGCTTTGGCTCGGATTGAGAATTTTTCATAGAATCTATAGATACGTACAGTAGTATGTATGTAGTGGGGTATCAGTTTAGCAAGCCCGGTTGCAAGTCAACAAGTGCGAGAGAGTGTAGTGTAATGTTCGATTAATACGCTATATTATGCAGTTTGACGACTTGACTATCGATCAGTTGTTTGATAAATTGAATCTCTGGTTGATTTTGATTGAAAATTTACGTTCGTGAATAATATTTTGTTGTTGTCATTAAATTGAGATTCATTAGTACCTAGTGTAAATAAGATTTTGTTAGAGCAAGCCGGGCTTTTGGACTTCTATGGAGGCACCGCCACTGCGTCAGACTTAGGTAAGATGGTGATAACTAGCCAGGCGGACTTGAAATAAACCCAACCACCAACCAAACCGAGTACAAATTGTACCTCCCTGGGAATCAAACCCGGGAGCCCTGCGTCTCACACGGGTAGGCGAACAACTAGACCACAGAGGCGGTAAGTAATGTGTCTCACTATAGTATGACGATCATTTTCGGTAGTTTGGATGATCGATTTTAAAAAAGATCAAACTATCAGCCGTTTATAATAATCACAAGTGCATGCTGACTCTTGTTTACTAGGTACTTAAGTAACATAGGTAGGGTCAAGGCAACTGCTACATTAAATGCACTATCGCACGTCCACTGTATTTATGTGCACGAGCAGTGTTTCCGACGAGGTGCGCGCAGTGAGCCGCGCGTAACGCATCGGAGCTGTTCCGAGGCACTCACGGGAAAAATAAACGGCGGGTGCAACCTGGCACTGCTTGATTTATTGCCTTATTTTTATTGAAGCTTGGAAAAGTGACACCGTCTATAAATTTACTCGTCAAATAAAGTATTAAATGCTCTTTCCAAGTAGCGCAAGATACTCGTAGAAGATCGTGGAAGGCTTTGAAGGAGGTCTATGTTTGAAGACGTATGAACGAAAGGCTGTTTTTTTAAACAGATAGAGTGACAAAACAAAGCATTGCATAAAAATAGTAGATTCCGAAAGCAAATGCAGCTTAAGAAAATACCAAAATCGCTATAAATATTATACACCACCCATCAGCAGATCCTGATTTAATGATAATGGGACTAATTTCTATGTTACAAACAAAAAAAGAATTTCTTAAATCGGTTTTTAATTGAAAGATAATAAACATAAAAAAAAACAACTGAATTGAGAACCTCCTCCTTTTTTGAAGTCGGATAAAAACAGACTTTTATCCTAATCCAAAAGATAAAAAGGAACAGCGAGTAACAATTACTACACAAAAAAAATGTGTAACAAAAAAGATAAACCTTTAAGTAATTAGCGGCCCTTGGATAGGGCACCCCTGACCCTAAAGTTTGGGAATAAAAGGTCAGTTAAAGGAACGCAACAACACATTCAAACACCCATCGAACCCACAACTCCGACGGTTACCCGGATCAGAGTAGGGGTGTCACTTATTATTATTAACAAAGATTTAATGAGGGCTTTTTTAACCGACTTCAAAAAAAGGAGGAGGTTCTCAGTTCGTCGGAATCTTTTTTTTTTTTTTTATGTATGTTACTCGATTACTCGAAGACGGCTGGACCGATATGAAAAATTCTTTTTTCGTTTGAAAGTATATACTTCCAAGTTGGTCCCGTTGTCGTGAAATCAGGATCTGATGATGGGATCCTGGAGAAATCGAGGGAACTCTTCAAATATTATAGGCACATCTATAGAGATTTTAGTATTTTCTTAAGTAACTTGTGCATTTGCTTTCGAAAAGTACTATTTCGGTGAAGTGGAACTGATGATGAAGACCAGCATAGATGATCATCGGAAATATTCAATACTAAGTAGTTCACTGGTACGATACGATTTCTTTAATATGGTTGCTTGGATATTTATGCTCATCATAATTCATATGGTGAAGTGGAGCTGATAGTGAAGTACCAGGAGAACTCCTCAACAATAAACACCCCTGCGTCGGGAAAAGCACTATGTTAAAAATGATTAAAAACTATTAAGTACTATGTAAAAAATGATGAGCCGTTGACATAAAGCTATTGTAACTTAGATAATATTATCACCAAATATACTTACCACAAAAAAACCGACTTCAAAAAACCTACCTCTAAAAAGCAAGAAATAATATTCGTAATAATAAAAACACGTCTATTGAAGTCGGGTGGGGCTGGAGTACAAATTCCTTTTTTTTATTCTAAAAGCCCCACCCGACTTCAATAGACGTGTTTTTATTATTACGAATATTATTTCTTGCTTTTTAGAGGTAGGTTTTTTGAAGTCGGTTTTTTGTTTTTTTAAACAATTTTAAAATGACAAAAAACTGTAGGTTCGATAGATGGCGTTGATAAAAATGTATGTATCAATGTGTTTTTAGGGTTCCGTACCAAAATGGTAAAAAAGGAACCCTTATGGTGTGACTCAGTCTGTCTGTCTGTCTGTCTGTCTGTCTGTCACAGCTAGATATCTCGAGAACTACTAATGGTATCAACTTGAAATTTGGAATAGTTTAAGATGACATTTGCCCAACTTTTTGCAAATAAAAAAGAAATAAAAATATTAATATTTTTTTTTACAACAGGGACTGAAAAGGGGTCTTAAAAATTTGAAGTGAGGTGACTAGGGCGTGTGGGGTATCATATGAAAGAGCGCTGTTTGCACATTTTAAAACATTTTTTTTATTTTTTCTTAGGCCGCATAGTTATTGACTTATGATGAAAAATGTAAAAAAAAAATACCGTTCCCCCCCCCTTATCTCCGAAGTTTGCAAAGAGAAAATTCTGAAATAATTCTATGTGATAGTAGTTTATGTAAAGATTACAGGAAAAATAAAACGATGTCTCAATATAACACACTTTTTCAGAAATTAAAAAAACAAAGAAAAATTCTTTATTTTTACTACCAGTCAACAGATGGCGCTGTCCTAAGAATACTAACCTAAGAAAAAAATAGGTCCACTATTGGTCAAGAGATGGCGCAACCTAATACTACAATAATAAATTGGTGGCTGGTTCCAATATAATTACCTACTATTTGCTACGAATAAACGAAGAATAAGTTCCCACCTGTCTGCCGTTTATCCTACTTTTTTAAAGACTGTACTAAAGTAACATATCCAAATATATTTATGATAGTAGAACCCTCGGTGTGCGAGTCCGACTCGCTCTTGACCGGTTTTTTTACTAAACTTTGAAGAATAGAGTATCCAGGTAGGCACATAGATGTAACACTAAAATGTTACTCTTTGGGCAGATGTCAGCCAGCGCTTACTTGCCTCTTTTGTATTGGCCGTTTATTTTTAAAAGCCAATTTGTCACTTTTTTCCATCAACGCTATCTAGTGAAGCAAATAGTTACTATTTTAATTTTTTTAATGTCACTTTAAAAAGCCCTCATTGAAAATAATTTCGAAAGTGGATTTTAGAATGGACATTATTGACTGTCTTATTATTTCATTCATTACCATTTCGGTACTTGGTCTATATCAAAAAGGGGCAACATTATTTGCACTCAAATTGTAAAGTCGTCGCTATAATAACACTGATCATGGTCATGCCACACGAACTCTAGTAGGTAATTGTGTAATGACTACCAACCTTCATTCATTACGAAAGTGCACTTATTATTTATCAATCACCCTCAGTTTTCTTGTGATAAGGTCATTTTCATTCATGGTATTATAGTGGAAAACGCATGTCAATAACCGTAAAAAACAGCGATTTTAATATTAGTTATCATATTCTTTTAAATGTTGTTAGTTTTAGACTAGTATAGTGCTTGTGCGAATATGTCGAGGAAACAAACTTTTCTGTTATATTTGATTGTGAACTGACTTTTAAAAAACAAAGGCGAAATTTTCCTATATTGAAGTGTTACCACGAGTATTTTTCTTTTCCGGTTGCTCATCATCTTGGAAGCCAAATATTCAAGAAAATCCTAACATCTTTTATTTGTTTTATTTTTTATTTTATTTTTCTTGACAACTATCTCCCTTTTTCTTAAGAATTAAGATTTTCAAAAAAATAATAATTCATTTGTGATAACAAATTTTAAAGTACATTATTTTATTGACAACACCCTATATTATAAAAATACACCAAAATAGTTCATGTGGCACGACTAAGTTGAAATTTTGTAGACCAGTGTAATTATGGTTCTCTATAGTTGCGATTTGCGATCTATATAATTATTATAAATGCGAAAAGACTCCGTCTGTTTGTTTGTAACGTTGTCGCGTTTAAGCCGCTAAAACAATTTTGATGATTTTTTTGTCTTGAGATAGATTGGACTTCTGAGGAGGATTTAGCTACATATTTTAAAATTTCCTACGAGAAATACTTAATTGAAAATATCTTGCTATAAAATTACTAACACAACACAGCAATATTCGAAAACAAAAATTCCTTTGACATCTTTACATTCTGAGAGGGATCCGTTTGTGACAACCCTGGATCGAAGTGTCACGAGCTTTTAATATATACGCAGCCTTTGGGCGGGGGCAGACGTCGATGCCTCATTGCTGTTTAATTCCACGGACTTTGACAGCGCATAAGGTTGGGGAAAGTTGGGAATGCTAAGCACCGGCCTCTAAACAATGTTTGTCGTGAGATGGGTGACCTACCAATTCTTTTAGCCTCATTATCGCTATATTAATGACCCACTCGTGGAGCACAGCTCTTTCTTATGGATGGGCAAGGACTCATCCTGAGTAAAACACACCACGAGAGCCCCACTGTAAATACAGGTTTTTAGCCTTTAAATAAAAGCTGTAGAAATAAAATAAGTTATTTATAATAAATCTTTATATCTCATGTGCAGATAAGTCAAAAAATACAATTACCATTTTGTCATTTACCTTTGTAGAATTTACCTCTACGAATCGTATAACATTCTCTGAGGTTGACAAATGTGCAGCCAATTTGGTCCAATTACTAATTTAGGAGCAACAAAGCGACGTACACGCTGCATTCGAGATATCCTTCAAAGAAAGTCACTGTACACCGCTCGCAAATAGACAAGTTTAGCTCAGTGCTTCCGCCTCCGCACACCACAGCCACGCTACAGAGCGACCGGCGGCACGGCAAAGAAATACTTTCTTTATTGCGCCAATGAAATACACAAAGATTAGGTATTCGCTCGTCGCGCAGTATATTGCCTAGACTAGTCAAACCGGCCGTGACAGTGATTTCCAGTCACCACCCTTAGCATTGCAGTACTATTATATATTCTGTGGCATTGCCCCCAAACCGGTAGCGTATGAGAACTTTTCTAAAAAAAATATCATTTGCCACTCCTAATAAAAGTTAACATTAAAAATGGATAATCATACAGATTTAAATACATACCATACACACAATTGTTGTGTGTTTTAAACACAAAATTCTACATTTTTAGGGTTCCGTACCAAAATGGTAAAAAAGGAACCCTTATAGTGTGACTCAGTCTGTCTGTCTGTCTGTCTGTCTATCTGTCACAGCTGGATATCTCGAGAACTACTAATGGTATCAACTTGAAATTTAGAATAATTTAAGATGACATTTGCCCAACTATTTTGCAAATAAGAAAGAAATAATAAAATTAATATTTTTTTTTACAACAGGGACTGAAAAGGGGGCCTAAAAATTTTAAGTGAGGTGACTAGGGCATGTAGGGTATCATATGAAAGAGCGCTGTTTGCACATTTTGAAACAATTTTTCTTTTTTTCTTAGGCCGCATAGTTTTCAACTTATGATGAAAAATGTAAAAAAAATACCGTTCCCCCCCCCTTATCTCCGAAGTTTGCAAAGAGAAAAATCTGAAATAATTCTATGTGATAGTAGTTTATGTAAAGATTACAGGAAAAATAAAACGATGTCTCAATATAACACACTTTTTTAGAAATTCAAAAAACAAACAAATTTTTTTTAGTTTCACTACCAGTCAACAGATGGCGCTATCCTAAGCATGCTAACCTAAGGGACAAAAATAGTTCCACTATCGGTCAAGAGATGGCGCAACCTAACACTACAATAATAAATTGGTGGCTGGTTCTATTCTAATATAATTACCTACTATTTGCCGTACGAATAAACGAAGAATAAGTTCCTACTTAGTAATATAATAATAACGAAGAGCTCGGTGGCGCAGTGGTTTAGCGCCTGGACCAGCGATTGCGGAGGTTAAGCAACGTTCGCAAGGTTCGGTCATGGGATGGGTGACCAAAAATTTATTATCTCGAGCTTCTCCGTGCTTCGGAAGGCACGTTAAGCCGTTGGTCCCGGCTGCATTTGCAGTCGTTAACACCCACCAATCCGCATTGGGCCCGCGTGGTGGGTTATGGCCCGTCCTCCTTATCCACCCATAAGGAAGGCCTGTGCCCCAGCAGTGGGGACATTAAAATGGCTGATGGACTAGTAATATAAACATTTTGCAATGTGGAGTGGCTGAAACGTTTTTCAGTCACCATAAGCAGCATTTGTAAATTAACTGTCCGCCTGTTCGCCCTTCCACCTGTCTGCCGTTTATCCTACTTTTTTAAAGACTGTCCTAAAATAACATATCCAAATATATTTATGATTGTACGGAACCCTCGGTGCGCGAGTCCGACTCGCTCTTGACCGGTTTTTTATTTGTAACTTTGTCATGTCAAATGAAATTATTATAGATTTTATGTTAACTTTTATTAGGGGTGGCGAATGGAACATATTTTTAGAAAAAATCCCAGTTGCCACCGGTGAGGGCAATGTTGGGGGTAGTGATTGAGAATAACTGATCCGTAATTGGTGTATTTGAGCTGAAAAACCGAATTGAGACTTTATGACGTAACAATATAGATATCATTAGATATGACAATGTAAGTATTGTGAATATGGCTCATTATATCTGTCTCAACTCATGTAAGTAGTGAAATTATTACAAATGTAGCATATAGAATATAGTCTGAAACAAGTCTTATAGTCCGCTAGTACGCTGTTCGTGGAGAGCCGTGGCCGCGCCGTTAAAGCCGGCTTAGACATTACCTGCACTAACTTACTCACGAGAAAAACAGAGTGCGACACACAAGCGGTTAGCACGAGCGGTTTTTATCTTATCTGTGTAATTCGAAAAGTAACGTTATAGTTACTGAAAGGTATCAAAAATCGCATGGTATTCACATCCCACTAACATCATTTTATTATTGATGTAATTACATTTTTCTGGATGCGGGCAGTTCAGGACCGATCGTCGCCGTGGAGATCCTTGGGAGAGGCCTATACACAGCAGTGAGTGTCGTGCGGCTGATATGATGATGATGATGATGATTTACATTTACCTATCTCATCATCCTTAAATTAAAACTGTTAAATTTATTGATATGTTTTTAAAAAGAATGCAATAAAAGAAAAACTCTAATATTTCATTTTCTTTTGAAGTTTTCTGTTTATTGTAATCTTACCAATGTTCACGTACGCTCGCTCCTCCCGTGTGTCCCTCGGGGCTAAGTCCGTATAAGCCGGCTGAATCCGCGCCTCCGACAACTCGCCCGAAGCGACTGCAACAAACGGATATTTTGTGGAACAATCAATATCGACGGTGCATCGGCGTGTGGGGATAGGTAGCTAGTTACATTTTACAGTTTTGTTTTTAGTTTTTAACCGATTGCAATCACTAAGAACGATAATGTTTTAGTCTTTGGACTATTTTTTATGATTTATATGTCCAGGTTAACTAAAGTTAGGTCGTTGTCGGCGTATTCTACAAAGTGAGTGTAGCAGAAACAAGTGCATATGAAAAGGACACGATTCACGGCGACGTGTGTAACTCTTTCAGCAGCTACTACTACTACTAGAAAATATATTTTTTCTTTCTTTCTTTCTTTCAGCGGCGGCGGTGGCGGCCGCTCGTAAAAGCCTCTGAATACGCGCCTGTCGCGTGAATGCGCGGTCTAGTTGCCTAGTTCCTCTCATTCATGTCACAAACGCTTAGGGATGACACAGCAGGCCGAAGCTAGTACTTTTTCTGTTAGGTCGTTGCCGGTGTATTCTATACAAGGTGACTAGCAGAAACAAGTGCATTTGAAAAGAACACGATTCACGAACTGCGATGTGTGACTCTTTCAGCGGCGGCGGCGATGGCGGCCGGCCGCGCGTGAAAGCCTCTGAATGCGCGCCTGTCGCGTGAATGCGCGGTCTAGTTGCCTAGTTCCTCTCATTCATGTCACATTACGCTTAGGGATGACACAGCAGGCCGAAGCTAGTATTTTTTCTGTTAGGTCGTTGTCGGTGTATTCTACAAGGTGACTAGCAGAAACAAGTGCATTTGAAAAGAACACAATTCACGAACAGCGATGTGTGACTCTTTCAGTGGCAGCGGCGATGGCGGCCGCACGTGAAAGCTTCTGAATGCGAGCCTGTCGCGTGAATGCGCGGTCTAGTTGCCTAGTTCCTCTGATTCATGTTACAAAACGCTCAGAGATGACACAGCAGGCCGAAACTAGTATTTTTTCTGTTAGGTCGTTGTTGGTGTATTCTACAAGGTGAGTGTAGCAGAAACAAGTGCATATGAAAAGGAAACGATTCACGGCGATGTGTGTTACTCTTTCAGCGGCGGCGGCGGCGGCGGCGGCGGCCGCGTGTGAAAGCCTCTGAATGCGCGCCTGTCGCGTGAAAGCGCGGTCTAGTTGCCTAGTTCCTTTCATTCATGTCACTTAATGCTTAGGGATGACATATTATGCCGAAACTAGTATTTTTTTTAGAACCTAATTCGTACATTAGGTATTTTGTAAAATTGTAAAGGGTTGGTTTGTCTTTATTGTTTCTTGGTCTTTATTATTATAGTAATCATAAAGGTAAAATATTTAAAATTCTGGAATAAAAGCTAATAATAGAATTGGGACTAAATGATGTATTCATTTAATTCACTCAGGTCAAAACGTTATTCCACTATACTTATTTATTTTCCCTGATGAAACTATTTTAGTTGTGAATGCTTTTCAGCTACAAATGGTTAAATTGCAAATCAAGCTATTTTTTAGTCGTTTTCAAAACATCGGGGGGCATGGCAGTGCCCCCGACAAGTCGAGCGCGAAGCAAACACTGCCGTACCATCCTTTACTGGAACCATTTCGCCGCATTTTCAGGCCCCCATTTGAGAACCTCTGGATAAGACCAGAACGCAGAAATTTTCGTCATCCAGTAAGCTATAATCACATACTCAAAATCCAAAATTTCAAGTCTGTAGGTCATTTAATTCCGAAGTTTCGCATTTATGACACTCACTCACTCACTCATGATCATCAGAATAGAACTAATACTTCCCATAAACTCAGAGAACTGAAATTTGGTACAGAGTTAGGGTTTAATGGCCACATAAAAGGAAAACTATAAAATCTAGAATAATCGAAGATCTGGAGTACTTGGTGACCCTGATTAGAAAACACAAGAGCCCAACCAAACTATTAGAGATCGAGATACCGCCTTTACAAAAAAATTTCAACCTGGTGGGCCGCTTCATTTGATGTCAAAAGTCGAAGGACCTGATGAAGAACCCTCAGCTGGTCTCAGCTGTACTAGAGATATGGTAATGCCAAATGAGAAAATCTAATAAAATAAATCAATATGCCCATACGTTTCTACAAAAAGAAGTGAAATCCCACCAAAAACATTCTGTAAAAAACTAGCCAAATCTCGATGGAGCTGCATGTTTATCTCTAAAAAGAAATGAAATTTAGACCAAGTCGTGCCAAGTCTAAGGTTCCTTACTGCGATTTCTTTATTATTATAGTTAATGTTGTGTGACTTGGCCGTTGAACATTCTTTATACGTACAAGTCAATGACGATGGAAAATTGCCACTTGGAAACGTTGATTCATGGTTTTTGAATCAACGTTTTCCAAGTGGCAATTTTCCATCCAAGATGGGTAGCGGTTCTGGCGACAGATTGGTGCAATGGTGTCATGGAGCACCTAGTTTTGTACTCTTGTGTACCCTTCAACGGCCAAGTCACACAACTTTAACTATAAATGTTGTGTGACTTGGCCTTAGCTTGAATAATATAAAGAAATTGCATTAAGGAACCTTAGACTTGGCACGACTTTGTCTAGATTTCATTACTTTTTAGAGATAAACAAGCAGCTCCATCGAGACTTGGCTAGTTTTTTACAGAATGTTTTTGGTGGAGTTTACTTTAATTTCAAATGCTTTTATAACACGACGCCCATATTTTATCAAATAAACAACTTCAAATTCCCACAAAAACCATTATTCAGTCGTACTAATGTATTCGGTGGTACAGTCGATCTGAAAAGTTTCTGAACACTTAAGAACCTTTTCACAGTAAATAAAACGTTTGTTCTATTGTAACCTAGCTATAACGGCCGCAAATATGAAGCGACATGGTACTAAAAGCTAGACAGCACTACAAATGAGTCGATATTTATGTGACAGCCCTACGTAGCAAGGTAAGTGTGTCGCGACATCGTGATCGGGGGCAACTGCCACAATGGCAGGTCATGTGTTTTACAGGGAGCGGTAAATAAGCAGGCTTTAGGAAAACCATGGCTACGCGCTTACTATTATGATAGAAAAACTGCTGAGGAAACAGAAATGAGGGCAGCTCTGAGATAAGTAATTTGCTTTTCCTATTTGTTTGGATTCACTCAGGAGTGTAGTTTAACTTTAGGCAAGTGTTCTTGACTTTGGAAGAGTGGATAAACATTTAGAATGTTAAGGTTATAACGTGGCCGAGCGACTCTTTCCCCAGAGTAAAAAGTTATTTACTAGTTTTAAATTCGATACCATGTCAAATAATTTTGTTCCAAATAATAATAATTAAAAAAATGAGCGATCGCTGCCTTTAGACGTACATATTTTACTCTCTGAACGTTGGTCCAGAAAAAAGAGTCGTCAATGTGATTAATAAATTGTGTAAAACTACATAAATCAACAGTATTTCTACAGTCTCTATCAGTTTGGTGGTGTTTCAAAGTTCAAAGTAATGTGATTTACGAATTAATATTAATAAATGATGTAAGCTTTTGGCTAAAACCATGTTACAAAGAACCCTTGCAGGTAAGCAAGTAGCTTATGTGTACGTAGGGCCTTCAACCTATTTCACAATAGAGGGGACTGTTTTTATAAAAATACAAGCGGCCGCCGGCGGTTTCACCCGCGTGGTTCTCGTTCCCGTGAGAATATCAGGATAAAAAGTATTCTATGTTTTAATCTAGGCTATCTACTATCTGTGTGCCAAATTCCAGTTTTTGCGTGATTGAGGAACAAACATCCAAACCCACAAACTTTCACATTTATAATATTAGTAGGATTTGTAATTTTTAGGTTCTTTATTTTGGGAATACCTATATTTGATTACACTGTGAAGCCCTGTCGTTATTGCTCCACGTGACAAGGTTCAATGCTTAAGATGACTATTTATAAAATCAAATGTACCATGTTTGTAGCAGATAATATTTCTATTCCATTCATAAATTCTTCGTATCGAACAAGCAAGACTATGCATACACAACGGACTAATGTTCTGCCGTGGGTGTAGTGAATGAAATATGTCTGTTTGATGGCATCACCATAATTTGTATCCGCATCAAACCTATTCGGAGCCGATCAGACGCGTCGTGATTGATACGAGCGACGATGTCTTAGCATTTATCTTGTGTGCACACATTTTACGTTATACATGGTTACACGTGAATTATATATAGGTTTTATGTAAAAAAAACAGATACCTATTACACAACTGAGAACATCTGAAACTATTTGGCTAATACAGGGTCATTCTAAACTTACCATTCAAATTTCAAAAATATGTTCAGTCCATGGAACTGAACAACTTTCTCTAAGGAACACAGGGCAAAATATGTAAATAAATCGACTATCCATACAAATTAAAGAGATCACGTGATCAATTTAGTATGGGATGACCAAAATTTTGTGGCGAAATTCGACACGTTTCTTGGAGAAAGTTGTTCAGTTTTATGGAATAGAAATATCCTTGAAATTTGGATGGTAAGTTTAGAATGACCCTGTATAATGGTAAAATATTGAGAGAATAAACGATAGACTTTTTTATTTGTTTGCAAATATTTTTGAAACAACCAAGAAGATTTAAATGCTAATATTCAAATTAAATACCTACCATTTTCGAATACCAATAGGGATGTTGACTTATGAATAAAATAACGAAATACTAATAAAAATCGTAAACATATCAAACTTTTGGAGTAGCTTGTATACCTCTTGGTTTTATATATTGCGTATTATTTGTTTTATGACCCTTCAAAGTTGGGTGGACAAGTCCATTTAAAAAGTATAAAATTTGTTAAAATAAATAAATACATTTAATTAGTCCGTAAAATTTATAGCAAATTTGTCAAAGAAACCATTTTGATAAACACAATATTTAATATAGCTGCCGAACAAATTTCCTACGCGTTGCATACAACGTAGGAAGGCGTGACGTCATAACTTGGTAGCCGTTAATATGGAGCGTTTTCAGGTGAGTCCAATTTTGTGCATTTCAAACTGTGATATCTCGGGCAGTTTTCATGCTAGCATAATAACTCTTATACAAATGTTTCTTTTTTTAGGGGTAATTTATGTAACATAAAATAAAAAAATAGTCAACATGTTTAACACTAGTTGTGAAGCTGAAAGGCATAATCTTGCATTTTTACTTTCTGAACATTGAAGTCGGCGAGATATAATTATTTAGTCTTTATATTCTCATATGGACGCAAATAAGCAATACTGTGTTAACCCACAAAAATCGAAAAACGAGTTTTTTACCCCTTTTGTTTAGTAATAGGCTAAAGAACATTTTTCAATATCATTTTAACTGACTTAACCCTTAATTCTTGGAAAATTTCGCTTTTTATAATCGTGTTAATGCGCTATGGGTGAAAAATCATTTAGTTATAATATGCTAAATTCCTTGACTTACTCTTTAAAGGTCTCAACGCCACCTGTTATTTTTCTATAGCAACTCAAGACTCATAACACGATATTGCAAAATTTACGTCACTAAGTGTTTTGGTTTGGAGTCGTTGAATGCCGGTTACAAGAAAAATCGTTATTTTAATAAAAAAGACATAATTTTTACTTAGTTTTTTGAATGTATTTATGTAACTTAACGATAAAAGTATCAAAAAACATCGTTTGTTATGCAAGGTACGTGTTTTATTCAATATTATCAGTCATTTATAATTATGAGGTTAAAGTAAACTATCAATTTTTGAGTCATAAAGAATCAAATATGCATATTCTGTATATGAAAATCAAAGTAGATTATCTACTGGCAATAGTTTATCAATTAGAAAGTAAATTAGTAATAAATTCAAGTTTTAAACATGAAATTTTGATACGAAAGTTACTTAAATTACTATTACAAAATATTAAATCCGTAATAGCCATTCGTTTTCCTAATGCTTATCTTACTTAACCCATTATTGTAAAAAATATTTAGGACAGGTTTAAATTCTTACGTTTGTTTTATGTTATGTATGATCCTTGGAATCCTTTGAAAAAAAGTATTAAAAAAAATACAATTGGAATTTAGTTTTTAATTGTACTTAACTGAGTATATTGAGTTCAAATGAATATTTTAACCTATCCATATTACTACACTGTCTTTACTAATGTTTTGTAGCATTAGTTTTGTAAGTAGGTAGGTAGGTATTATAAACCAAGAAATAAATTGAAGATTCGATGTGAATTAGGTGCCTTTAATGTACACAGTAAAGGCTCCAAAGTGTTCGCGAGAGATCTGTCTATTGGGAAAAGCCAGATGATAAAGCTGAAAACTGACGACGGACGCATGATCTCATCGAAGCCTGAAATCCTAAGGGAGATCAACAGTTTCTATGGGCAGTTATATTCTACGCAAACACCTGTTGAAAGCAAGGCTAATGACCCCAGAGCCAAGCTTACCCGACACTATATCCAAGATATCCGGATGTCAGCCTGTACGAGATTAGCATAGCTCTCAAACAACTGACAAACAACAAGGCGGCGGGAATCACTACAGAACTTCTGAGAGTGGGCGGTAAGCCGATACTTAAAGTCCTCCAGAAGCTTTTCAATTCCGTCATCCTTGAGGGCAGAATGCCGAAAGCATGGAACATAAGTGAGGTGATTTTGTTCTTTAAAAAGGTGACAAGTCCCTCTTAAAGAACTACAGACCCATCTCACTTCTGAGTCTGAGCCATATCTATATGTTTTTTTCGAGAGTTTTTACAAATCGTCTCGCTCACAGGTTCGACGACTTCCAATCCAACCTCTCGAACAAGCCGGGTTCCCAATATTATTTAGCAGCACAGACCACATCCATATGTACGAACGCTGCGGCAGGTTATACAGAAGACCGAGGAGTATGATCTGCCACTTTGCTTGGCGTTCGTGGACTATGAGAAAGCCTTTGATTCGATCGAAAACTGGGCTGAGACGTTGGAAGATCTGAAAATGCTCGAAGATCTCCGTAGTGCTTCTCAAAGCGTAAGTCACAGGATAAACATAGATAAGATGAAAATCATGTCGAATGCTCATGTTGTGCCCGCTCCAGTTCATGTTGGATACACTACATTTGAAGTTGTTGACCATTACGTATACCTAGGACAGGCAGTCCAGTTTGGTAAGTCCAACTTCGAGAAAGAGATCTCTCGTCAAATCCAACTCGGATGCGCAGCATTCGGGAAGCTTCTAAAAATCTTTGCGTCCGATTTACCTCAGTGTCTCAAGACGAAACTAACAATGGGTCCCATAAGGAGGCTCAAGGCCACCCAGCGTTGGAGAGAGCCATGCTCGTCGTTTCCAGAATTTTAGTTGCAGAAATGAGGATATCCACAGGAGAACTAAAGTAAGCGACATCGCTCGAAGGATTGCTCAGCTGAAGTGGCATTGGGCTGGACACATAACGAGAAGAACCGATGGCCGTTGGGGCGGAAAGGTTCTGGAATGGCAACCACGCACCGGACGACGCTCAGTGGGTAGATCTCCCACAAGGTCAACCGACGATCTGGTCTGTACGAAGCTCGCGCGCGAGCAGCGCAAGACCAATCGTCGTGGAGATCCTTAGGGGAGGCCTATCTATACCCAGTAGTGGGTGTCGTGCTGCTCATAATATGATGATGATGATGATATTATTACAAGCAATGATTTTGAAGACACAGATTATTTATTAGATTAAGAATCTCATAACACAGACCAAACAGAGGACCTAAAAGAAATACAGTTTATATACTAAAGAAAATTTTGAGACTGGTAATTTACTTAGGTAAGTAAAGTTATGATACCTATCCAATGATAATTAATAAGTTTTTAATGTTTATTTTTTTACAACATTACAATAAATTTGATTTTCTTTAAAATTGTGTATCAATTTTGTGTAAGGTAACTCCCGCTTAAAAATATTCAATAACAATTTAAGTAACTTAATATTCAATTCTAAAACCCTCATTAAACCTTTTTTTATTTTTCATAAACGTTTCAAAGCACTCAATGTATTTTCAAAAGAATTGATGTGACCGATCTCCTATTTGACACTAACATTTTAAGTCTCTTGAATTGTTTATGAAAACGTCAATTAGTTATAAAACATTATGCTATAATATTTTTGTGGTTTTTCTCCTAATCATATTAATATAGTGTTACATACAAATTTGTAAAAAAAGAAATATAACTTTGAAATAACCAAAAACATGGCTAATATTCGGAAAATTTCCATACAAAGTATTTAAAAATTGTTGTGAATTTTCGAACGCGTTTTTCTCAAAATGACATGCATGTGGGTTGACACAGTATTGCTTATTTTCGTCCATATATATTGTTCTGATATTTAAGTTTTATGGATTTGTATTCATAATATTAATGCGTTATTAGTCTCATCAAAAATTCTTTAGATAGGTATATTTTTTTGTATAGCTCTCTTAACGCTCGATGTAAGTACTTGTGGCTTAATAGTGCATTTTTTTACCTTTCTTTTATTTGTGTGAATCTGTAAATTGTTTCCTGTTGTATACTGACTGTTGATTCACCTGTGAAAATAAAATAAAATACTGATAAAAATTGTAAAATAAATAGAAAAGTATTGTGTCTATATTGTGATATACATCAGACTCATCGTTTCGATCGGACGTGTTGATTAATTAATGTAATATTAATAAATTATTGCAAAATTGTGACCTAGTTGTACGCGGAAGCAACACTCATCTGTGTCATTCGTTCTAGTACATAATAAATGAAATTGTTTTCTTAGTTTTATAATGTTAAGTGTAAATAAGTGATTTATAAAATGGAAAGCAGTCCCTTTAACCGGAGCGAGCTAATGGCCCGCAGCCCGCCGCCCACGCCCTCGCGCCGACCCCCAGCGCCCGCGCCTGTCCTACAGGAAGATGAGCCCCCGGAATTGGTGTCCACGCCTGAGATCCAGAACTGGATGAAGACCATAGAGCAGTGTCTGAATGAGGTGTGTGCTGTTGCCTGTGAAGGCAAACTAAATTCGGACCAAAAAATCCGAATTAATAATTTGTGCCGAAAAGTAAGCCATGGGACATCTCAAATGGCTGTGCAATACCAGTCCCTTAAGCAAAAGACTATTCAGACCCATTTTTCCCTCCAAGCACTTAAAGAAAAACACGACCTCTCACAGTGGCTTCAAGACCTTAAACAAACTATCGAAGAGTCCTTGAAGTTTTGGGGCGAAGGATATTTTTCTATCTTAACTAATATATCTAAACTTTAATCATGGGTTTAAACCCCACCCGACTTCATAAGACGTTGTATAATATAAGATATGCATACAAACTTTCGAGTTAGTTATTATGCAGATTTCAATATTTTATTTTTTGCTTTTTAGAGCCATTAATTTATTTTTGAAGCTGTTTTTTGTTAGATTATTTTCAAGATTTTTGAAGGAGGTTTTGTTTTTATTAAAAACTTTTTTATTTTAAACTTTTTTGTGGTAAGAATATTTGGTGATGATATTATCTAAGTTACAATAGCCTTATGTCAACGGCTCATCACTTTTTACATAGTACTGCTTTTCCCGACGCAGGGGCGTTTATTGTTGAGGAGTTCTCCTGGTACTTCACTATCAGCTCCACTTCACCATATGAATTATGATGAGCATAAATATCCTAGCAACCATATTAAAGTAATCGTATCGTACCAGTGAACTACTTAGTATTGAATATTTCCGATGATCACCTATGCTGGTCTTCATCATCAGTTCCACTTCACCAAAATAGTACTTTTCGAAAGCAAATGCACAAGTTATTTAAGAAAATACTAAAATCGCTATAAATGTGCCTATAATATTTGAAGAGTTCCCTCGATTTCTCCAAGATCCCATCATCAGATCCTGATTTCATGACAATGGGACCAACTTGAAACTATATACTTTCAAACGAAAAAAGAATTTTTCAAATTAGTCTAGCCGTCTTCGAGTAATCGAGTAACATACATAAAAAAAAAAAAAAAGATTCCGACGAACTGAGAACCTCCTCCTTTTTTTGAAGTCGGTTAAAAAGGCTGAGTCAGCAAAATGTGCAACATGTTTGCACTTTAAGAAGCCCGCAGATCACAAAACTGGCGATGCTGACTGTCCAGCGAAAAAGATGGCCGAAAAAAGATATATTAGCTCGATAGATTACGTGGGCGCCTAAGAGCGCCGCTCCCTAGCTTTACAACTTTAAATTAATTTTACTTTCCAAAAAAATTTTGTACCTAGTCTGATTTCACATAATTTATCTATATAAAGTGTTGTCCAATAAAGATATTTACAGTACTCGCATCAGTTTAAAAAAAAATATCTTATAATATCATTTATACTTCAATAAGGTTAGATGTTAAATTTTTGCTAAAATACAACTCTCAATAGCATAGTAACTGACTGGATAATAACCGATCACATTTCTGTTCTACTAACCTTAAATCGTAAGATACCTTACTAACACACGCATAATATAAAAATAATAATTGTAATTGACTTTGAACTAGTTTATAATTTTGATGACGCAGATGTTATATTCGTCTCGTAATAGTGTAACAAATTAACATTATTTTTGCGTCGAGTTTAATTTAACCTTTCTGCAATAATTTTTGATTCGTATTTGTTTTTGTTTTTTCCCTATTTTAATATTTATTGTATTTGTTTGTTAATAATATTACATAGTCATGTAAGTCCTTTTTCGCCTGAGATACAGGTTAAACCTAGTTCAGGCACTCTTTATTTTAGCTGTAAGTACCTATGTCTGAACTTTATTGTCATATTTTGTTGTAAGATTATTTGAATAAAGATTATATTATTTATATGAAAGCGATCCAAATGTAATTATTATAACAAGTTCGCTAAAAGCAAACTCTACCAATCCATGAAAATAACCAATGTATAATTTAACTCTTTAATTTTGAATCAACTTAGAAGTTTTAGCCTCCAACAATCTACAAAATTCTATTTGATGGAGATTCCGAGTAATCCCGCTTGTTCTCGCGATCCCAAACACAAGCGCGGTATTCTACGCCTTCAATCACAATAGGATCGAAAATTTAAATTATATTGCCACTGGCCTTTTCGGTTTGAATAGCTTTGCTTACAGCTGTATCATGAAGACTGTAGATTAAATCAGCGAACTAAAGTCTATGGAAGTGTAATTGCAAACAAATATTGCTTAAAAATGGCACCACGGGGCCGAAAAAGTACAACCCGTTTAGCTTGACTGCTGACGTTAGCGTTCTTTACAATAACTACAGTTAGTATTGTAGAGAAAAGAGAGAAAGAGAAAGTTTATTAGAAGTTACGTCCTGTGTAGTCAAATGGTGTAAAAACGCAAAGAAGGCAGTAAAAATATGCAGAAATAACGTGTCATATTTTTTCGTTTAAGTATAGAAAATATCTATGAGAACCTACAAATTATAGTCGCTAATAAGCAACCAGTATTCAGACGCTTTGAGCTGCATAATTGATTGCCAGCATTTTTAGCTCCATCCACTTAGTTGTACTTTTCGTGTGGTGCCATTTTTTGAGCGCAATGCT
Organism: Agriphila geniculea; assembly: GCA_943789525.1. NCBI lineage: Eukaryota > Metazoa > Arthropoda > Insecta > Lepidoptera > Crambidae > Agriphila > Agriphila geniculea. Next base: position 23,870,822 of record OX038889.1, on the reverse strand, counting down.
TGTTCCATAGATTTTGGTTCGCTGGATTAAATACATAATTTATTTTTCAATACAGTTGCTCGAAAATGTGAGCTTACGCTGACAGGCCAGCGTGCGGTAAGTTGATTTTACCGCACGCCGTGCGTTTTTGTTTACGGTTTAGTACAGCGTGCGGTAAGTTGATTTTACCGCACGCCCGCGCCGTGCGATTATGTTTACGTACGTTTTTTTTTTATTTCTACTAGCTTCCACCCGCGACTTCGTCCGCGTGGACAGTAGAAAAATAAGGTGACCAGTTTAAAATGACCTCTTTACTGTATGAAGTCTAGTACTAATGAGAGTTCAAGCTGTTTCCGTGGTTCCACGCACCTGAATTAAATAAAACATAGCTTATATTTTAAGTTGGACCTTAATCTACTAAACTGTGAAAAGCCCATCAAAATTCTTTTAGTGGTTTTTGCGTAATACGCGCACAAATATTTAGAATTTACACTTTTATTATATGTATAGATTACAATTTCAGTAGTACCTATAATGTTTTCTCGCAAATGTATTGAAAAACGTAGTATGTCACACGGTTGTTAAGGTTTTTTAAAACTCGTGACGATTATAAACCCTCGCCTGCGGCTCGGGCTTATAAAACGTCAACTCGTTTTAAAAACCTCCTTACCAACCTTGTATCATAAACTACTAAAGAAGTTCGTATTTGTATTTATCTACACTCACAACGTAATGTTCCAAATATTAATTAAAAAAAGAATGTATAAACACGTACTTTATTTTCGTAAATAGGTAAAATTAAGATAAAAAACATTACAGTGTAATCAACTGCGTCGTAATATAACTTTTTTTTTAGCACACTATTACTTTTTAATTAATTGGCGCGTATGAGCTCATTGGTAGTATCTACATATGCCATAGATACATAGATTCTATGGTCTGTGGTGCAGGGCGTGCCATTTTTAACGCAATACGAAAAAGTTTTGGTTTAAATTTTCACTTTTTGTTGTACTGAATTTCGTAGGATTTTTTTTATTCTTGCTTAAAAGTGTCTGATAGCAGCAGAATGTGAAGAAAATCTGTGTCCGCCCGATATTTTAGATGCAGCGACGGAAATGATTTTCATTGTCTAGCTAGGTAATACATACGGTAATACCAGCAGTCTCTCTCTTGATCTTTTAATAGGTTCAATCCCAAACTGTGTGAGTGAAGATAAAGTAGTGTATGAAACTGCACACAACTAGGTATTAAAGCACTCGTGTGATACTATTAAAAACCTCGCCTACGGCTTGGTTTTTAAACACACACTCATGTTTTAATACCCCTCATTATGCATCAGTTTCATAAACTATTATTCTGCGCTCCCTCATTTCGCGTGTTTATGTTATCAAGAAAGTAAATAAGTTACAAGTTTCAAACTAGGTACATAAATATTATGGTTGTTGGTAAATATCGTATTTTTATAAAAATAAAAACTTATACAAGGCTCCCAAATGTTATTCATAACAAAAAAATAGAGTACCTTGTCGCTAACATTCGCTTAAGTAAATCCATAGTAGACTTAAATATTTACTTGTTCTAATGTTCAACGTAGTTGGATAAAGAAAACAATAATCATATTCCAATCATAAAAATCAACATCTCTTTTGATATTTTAGATTCAATGCATTTATAATGCGTTCACTTTTAAATATCATTTGAAAGCCATTAGCAAAGCTCGTGTTTTAAGCTTTAAAAATCTGACAGTCACGCAACTTTTTAATAGCTTAATTTAAATGCAAAATGATATTTTGCATATCTACGATTTATAGCCAAAATAAATATTTATTTAGAATATTGAGCTTTTAAATCTTGAAAGCAATTTCAATACCAATACACCGTCATTTTGTGGTCGTTGTAATCTTTTTTTAGAGTCATTACCCTTGAAACTAAACATTTTTGCTAAAGAAACATGGGTTGAAAACAACAAAAAATTGTGGTCTTCCCATAACTAGAGAGCTAAAACAATGTATTAGGGAAAGATTTTTTTGTAATTTTTCGATCCATTTTTCTTTGGCAAAATATTTTGTTTCATCGGTAGAACACTCCCCTTAAAATTGAAATGACTACAAAATGACGAACTACAAAGAAGATAAACAATATTGAAATATAACATGCAGAAAATAATAGTAACTTAAAGTATAATTAATTTGCCGAGATTCTAGCCAATTATATCTCCATTAATAGATGACACCAAGCAGTTAGTAAAACACAGTGAAAGCAAAAGTTGGCGAACCGAAAATACAAATCTTACCGCTCATATTAAATTAGATGCAGCACATTAAAATGTATAGCGAAAATTTAAAATTCAACCTTCGCACTGAGACACAGAATATACGGAAATTAAATAAACGGAGTGCTGCACTGACGCTGTGTAGATTAGTGATGGAATAAATGTAAACTTTCGATGTTGGGTTTGGTGAGGGGTTTGTAAGCTTAGAAACATCATCATTATACCAGCCGTACGAAACCCACTGCAGGGTATAGGCCTCCTCTAAGGACCTTTACGAAGATCGGTCCTGCGCTGCCCGAATCCAGCGGTGCACCGCAACCGCGCACCAGATCGTCGGTCCACCTTGCCGGGGGCCTACCTACGGAGCGTCGTCCAGTGTTCGGTCGCCATTCAAGAACCGCCCCGCCCCAACGGCCATCGGTTCTTCTCGCTATGTGTCCAGTCCACTGCCACTTCAGCTGAGAAATCCTTCAAGCGATGTCGGTTACTTTAGTTCTCCCTAAAATCAGTCTTGCTTAATTCTTGGATTGGTGACATTTTCAAAATTTGGTTCGCAGGTCTTCATTAGAAATCTTTTAAATCTATCAATCAAAATGTCGTCTAGCTAAGGGTATGTTGTTTATTTTTATTTGCTTTACCATCATACTAAAGACATTAGGTATTACACTATGAAAAAATACTGATGTATTCCGATGAAAACTACAATAAATTTCGTATTAGCGATGAATTTAGTATTGATATATGTGGAAAACAACTGCTATTTTTTTTATAATTTTAATGTTAAAGCTTTTTGGAAAAATCAGCTAATGTATGATTACACTTGCAGAAATTTTTATCATTTGGTTCCCGCAGTGGGGTGGTTCCACTCATGATTACAAGCAACTTTTACTATGGGGCCAACTCTGATATCGCGAAAAAAAATCTGCTGTTCCATACATTAAGGTCGAGTATGTAATAGTATGTATTGCACTTGCACACAAGTTGGCCCCATAGTAAAAGTTGCTTGTAATCATGAGTGGAGCCACCCCACTGCGGGAACCAAATAATAAAAATGTCACGCTGTATATGAAGTAATACAACTGTTTATAAGTTTTCATATTAAAATAAGTAGAGGATAATGTTTAAACAGTCCTCAAGATAATGTTCATTATAACTTTTTTTTCAGAATTAATAATTAAATATGATTTTTGTGAAAAATTTAATATAATTGTAGCCCTCTTCCGCAAAATAATTTAGAATGATGATTTTTCGGGGGATAAAAAAGGAGTTATCTCGAGCGTAAACTAACAGCGAATCAAAATAATAGGTACCTTTACCTATGGAATTGCCGATTTGTATGGAGATTTTTCAAGAAGTTGCATTTTTCATAATAGCATTTTCTTTGTTCATTTAACAACCATGAACACTCATGTAACAAAACTTTTATGTACTAATGTTTGAACACTATGCTAACTTATTTCCATTTAAGATAAGCGAAAAAATAAGTTTTGGTTAAGTTACAACCCCTTCGGTCACCCTTTTTTTGCTCACAAAAAAAGAGTCACTTTCAAGATCTTTTTTTTAATGTCACGAAAGCTAAAATATGGACTTTATTTTTACTGATACTTAACTATCATGATCATAATTCGATGTAATATTCACGATTTTGTTAAAATTTTAAATTATAGAAGTTATTATTTTCTCTGTATGTGACAAAATATCGGCAATTTCATAGGTAAAGACCTAATAATATATTAAAGACCGCATGGTTACGAGCACAATTATAATTTAACCATATTTTAATTTAAACTTTAATTAGTTTTTAGGGTTCCGTACCAAAATGGTAAAAAAGGAACCCTTATGGTGTGACTCAGTCTGTCTGTCTGTCTGTCTGTCACAGCTGGATATCTCGAGAACTACTAATGGTATCAACTTGAAATTTGTAATAGTTTAAGATGACATTTGCCCAACTATTTTGCAAATAAGAAAGAAATAATAAAATTAATATTTTTTTTACAACAGGGACTGAAAAGGGGTCTTAAAAATTTTAAGTGAGGTGACTAGGGCATGTGGGGTATCATATGAAAGAGCGCTGTTTGCACATTTTGAAACAATTTTTCCTTTTTTCTTAGGCCGCATAGTTTTCGACTTATGATGAAAAATGTAAAAAAAAATACCGTTCCCCCCCTTATCTCCGAAGTTTGCAAAGAGAAAAATCTGAAATAATTCTATGTAATAGTAGTTTATGTAAAGATAACAGGAAAAATAAAACGATGTCACAATATAACACACTTTTTTAGAAATTCAAAAAACAATTTTTTTTTAGTTTCACTACCAGTCAACAGATGGCGCTGTCCTAAGCATGCTAACCTAAGGGACAAAAATAGTTCCACTATCGGTCAAGAGATGGCGCAACCTAACACTACAATAATAAATTGGTGGCTGGTTCTAATATAATTACCTACTAATTGCCGTACGAATAAACGAAGAATAAGTTCCTACTTAGTAATATAGTAATATAATAATAACGAGGAGCTCGGTGGCGCAGTGGTTTAGCGCCTGGACCAGCGATTGCGGAGGTTAAGCAACGTTCGCAAGGTTCGGTCATGGGATGGGTGACCAAAAATTTATTATCTCGAGCTCCTCCGTGCTTCGAAAGGCACGTTAAGCCTTTGGTACCGGCTGCATTTGCAGTCGTTAACACCCACCAATCCGCATTGGGCCCGCGTGGTGGGTTATGGCCCGTCCTCCTTATCCACCCATAAGGAAGGCCTGTGCCCCAGCAGTGGGGACATTAAAATGGCTGATGGACTAGTAATATAAACATTTTGGAATGTGGAGTGGCTGAAACGTTTTTCAGTCACCATAAGCAGCATTTGTAAATTAACTGTCCGCCTGTTCGCCCTTCCACCTGTCTGCCGTTTATCCTACTTTTTTTAAGACTGTCCTAAAATAACATATCCAAATATATTTATGATTGTACGGAACCCTCGGTCCGCGAGTCCGACTCGCTCTTGACCGGTTTTTTTTTAATAATGATTACGTATAATATTAGCTATAACTTAGCTCTTCAATTACCAGTGTCACTTGCAAGTCACCCTCCTAAAAAAGTCGAGGTGGTAAAATTCTTTTTATATATTTTTAGGGTTCCGTACCCAAAAGGTATAAACGGGACCCTATTACTAAGACTCCGCTGTCCGTCTGTCTGTCTGTCTGTCACCAGGCTGTATCTCATGAACCGTGATAGCTAGAATGTTGAAATTTTCACAGATGATATATTTCTGTTGCCGCTATAACAACAAATACTAAAAACAGAATATCATTAATATTTAAGGGGGGCTCCCATACAACAAACGTGATTTTTTTGTCGTTTTTTGGTACGGAACCCTTCGTGCGCGAGTCCAACTCGCACTTGGCCGGTTTTTTTTCGTGTATACCAAATATAATTGTGTACAATTTACTAGGCGGGATGGTTATTTTTTGAAGAGTTAAACATTACAAGTCGATTTTTGGTGGCTGAACCACAATTTTTCTAATTTTTTCTTCCCTTTGAAGTAACCTCGAGGTAATCTACCGATAGTTGAACATCACTATCGGTGTGAAGTGAAGTGAATAGACGGGGTGTGATAAATGGGACGCTCCACAAATTTAAATAATGGCTGTAATATGCTTGGAATTTAAAATCACTTTTAGTATTTTTACAATATACTCTCAGTTTTTAGTTAAATTCGACAGTACTTGTGTTGTGTAAGTATCGGACAAACTGAAGGTAAAATAAAATTCTTATTGAGATTTGAATCTCTTACCGGGGTTCGCAGTCAAAAGATAAATGCTATATGTATACTACCCAGACTTTCTTCTAAATGCAGAGAGAAATACAGAGGTATACAATCGTAATGGGAATGGCAACTTAAAGCTAATTATAGGTGTCGCTCAGTAACGCTATGTGAACAACTATTGCTAGGCAAAACTTAAGAAAAATCGGAATAAAAAATATTCTCCCACACAAAATGTGGTCAAGTGACAAAAAAAACGCATTTTAGCCGTTTCGAAATATGATCAAAAATGTAACAAAACTTTTTTGTTAGCGGTGGAAAGCAATTTTTTTTTTAATTAGAAGACTCAAAAGTTCATCAATCACAACATTTCTAGCCAATATTCGATATTTGAAAATAAATATTGTGATAGAACAGATAGAACCTAGGACTGCGTATATTATTTGCACAGTATAGATACTTATTAGTAGACAAAACTAATATCTTTTCTGTGTTATTTGTTTTTGAAAAACATACCATTTGAGTTACTTTTTAACGACAGCTCATGAAGCCACTAATATTATCAAAATTATTTAAAAATAATATGGTTTAATATTGTTTCATAAAAGTGTCAGACCATAAAGTAATATTATTATTAATAGCACACGAACGTATGATATTTAGCTTTTGTGTCACATTTATACGATTATCCGAAATAAAAATAATATCAATTTATTGAAAAACTGGCTTACACTATTTCAATGATTGTTTGAAACTTGATTCGCTTATGTTATGATATGACATGACATTTAAAAGTGCCAAAAATGTTCCATTGAAATAAATTTTTCTTTTGTTTAAGAATATATAGGAGGAAATCGGGACAAACAAATTTCAATCATGGGAATAAGAGGTTTTAACGCGAAGTATTTAGGGCTAAGGTTGTGAAACAAGCGATTTAAAGAGAAGGGCAACAATCACATAGAACTGAGTGAAAATATGAAACAAATCATCAAAATTGTAGTAGGTACATTCTGCAAAGTTATGACCATAACAGTTTGAAAACAAATCGCTTGCAAAGATGGAACTAAAAGCTAAAAGTTCGTCTTTTACCTGTTTCCGTTGTTTTTATACAAAAGATGCTTTTGTGACTTTTGGGTAAATATAAAACAATACGGACAACTCAACCAAGAAATGAACCTAAAGGTGGTCAGCTCATAGCTTTGCTGACTGTGCCTCCAAAAACCCGAGTAGGTACATGTACTTTACGAAGAAGATGATTAAAAAAAAAAGATTAAAACTCTATTAAGTTGGGTAGAGATCGGCGGAAACTCAAGAAAAACTTAATTGAAAAATAAATATTTTTTTATTTCAATTAAACCCACTAACTAAACAGTTCTTGCATTGTTTAGTTAGTGAGTTCATTTGAAATAAAAAACACTTATATCGAATTTCTATTCTTAATAATTGAGTTTGACCCCAATCTTGCTTCTGACCTTTCTTAAAAATTTTAATATTTTATTTCAACAAACGTATTGAATAAAGCCGAATCACAATTTCTGAATTGCGGTCAGTAAATTCACGCAAATTATTATAGATAAGTCCAAAACAGTGTAAAATAAAAAAGTGACTTAGGCTCGTATTATAGAATCAAACCAACTTAAATCTCTGCTTGAGTACAGTTTAAAGGGGTTGGCGCTATACGCGATGAATAGCACCATCCCTTTCTAACTGTACTCAAGCAGATATTTAAGTTTTAGTTTGATTCTGTATTACGAGCCTTAGATTTTTTGTAAATGAATAAATTGGTTTCCTCGCTTGTTGAGTGGGCACGGATTTACCCGGCCATAACTTTTGTTTCACAGAGTTCGATAAATAATTCCGTGATGCTCGAGGCGGCCTCGCGAGGCACCAACACTGAACCACTCCATGTTCCTGATTACCAAAGACGGGGGTTGAGCCGCTGTCACTGCTGTATTGAGGTCATCAATACTTTTCTTAAGCAGGTCATCAATACTTTTCTAACCACCTCTGTGGTCTAGTGGTTTGCCCCCCCGTGTAAGACTCAGGGATCCTGGGTTCAATTTCCAGGGGGGGATACAATTTGTACTCGGTTTGGTTAGTGGTAGAGCTCATTTCAAGTCCACCTGGCTAGCTAACACCATTACCTACCTAAGTCTGACGCCATAACAACAATTTAAAAGTTGTTGTGTTCACACAGGTAATCGCTCCAGTTACGGTTATTTGCGATTGTCAATTTTTATGTAATTGACGCTCATTGATACGAAAATTGATCGTTTACACGTGCAATTGAAGTGATTGTCAATTCCTCCAACAATATGGCATTGACGAAAAATTTAATTGTTTAGTCGCAAATTGATCGTTGTTTATTGTCAACCACACCACTGGACCACATTGATATCGATAAATGTAAATTCACTATGGTGGTGTGATTACAAAAAATGTAAACGACACCCGAGTGGTGTGGTCCAGTGGTGTGGCCCAGTGGTGTGGTTGACGATACACGTTGATCGTTACCGGCGGTTTTTATAGAAAACCACTTAAAAACCTTCTGAAAATCAAATGCGCACTAAGATTTCGCTTAGCAAAAAAAACTGTTGATTAAGAATACCCTTTGAAAGTAAGTGTCTTTACCTTAATTAAGGTGCTTGAAATCTGAGCAGCACAAGCGTATGCACTAAGCTGAAGTGTTTCTAAATAAACAAGTTGTAAGTTGCCATACTTAATCCTAGCTCAAGTTACTAAGTAGTTTGCGGATGTAGAGCGCGGCTTCTTTATCCGGAACCCTCACAGTCTAGTCCAGTGTTAAATTTAAGCGAAGCTATCTGGATTTATTAGGGAAAGGTCCTCTAGTGCTGTTATGGTGTTACAAATCTCTCGTAATGATATGAAGCTAAAATTAAGTATCAATTATGAGAAGATCACTTAATTAATACTTATTAGAACTCTTCAGTCTAGTAAATACAATCGAATTTGTCTAGTGATACGAGGTGTTATTTTCATACAAACGAGGTAAATTTGAAGCCTTGGTTTCCTGCCAAGGATGTACTGTGCTGTGATCTGATGACGGCTATCCAGGGAGTGAATAGAGGAGATTCAGATCGCTATACACACCCAACTGATCTGATCAGCATTCTAAAAGATTAATGGGTTAGAGTTCTCAGTTTGAGGATTTCCATACATTTCCCTGATTGGCCATCATCAGAATACAGCACTGTACATTCCTGGCAGAAAATCAAGGCTTCAAAGTTTACCTCTAGACAAAGTTGATGTGTATACATACAGACATAAGCTTTTTACTGTTTGGTTTAATCAATCGAACTAATATTACTTTAGAGTTACAATAAACGTCACGTAACTTATCTGGAAGTAAGAAGTCATCATCATAACCTTGATTCACTTTCACTACACTACGACTTGAATCTATTGCACTTTTATTTATCGACATACACAAAAATTAAAAAAAATATTAAAAACACGACTGCCCTGCCAAAAACGAGTTAAATAACAAGTGTCATTGCAGTCGGGGACCGTTTTGTGGAACAATTTTTGCTGCAATGACACTTGTTATTTAACTTTTTAATTCGTTTTTGGTAGGGCAGTCGTGTTTTTAATATTTTTTTATTTATTTATTTTTATTTCACACATTTTAAACTTTAAAAAAAAATATAGCCAGTGTCACTTGGAATGATGTAAGGATTTTAACAATACCTCATACATTCAAATTTGTTGAGCCGTTTAGAAGTTATGGTGGAATAAAAAAACTCACATACCCACAAACATACATGAACCCTGAACACATAATATACACTCCTTTTTGGGCAGTCGTGTAAAAAGAGACAAAATTGGGCGTGAAACTCTCCAACGTTTCATGGGTTTTCATTTACATGACTAATGACTAAAGTCAAAGTCAAAGTCAAAGTCAAAATTAGCTTTATTCAAATAAACTTAATTATTAAGTACTTTTGAATCGTCTATATTTTCCTACCACCCGTTCAAGGCTTTTTTAACTGACAAGAAGAACGGGCGCAAGAAACTTATCAGCTTTAATAGCAATAAGTAACGATATTTACAAACTTAAATATATCGTTACCAGATAATTACAACAGGGTGACAGGATTATTGGCAACAAACATAGACTTATTATATTACTATCATTGGCAACAAAGTACTTACAGTAGTTATGTGTTACATCATTTCCACGCATTTTGATCTTTAAGATAATCGTCTACTTTATAATAACCTTTACCCATGAGCGTTTTTTTAACATGGTTTTTAAATTCATGCAAAGGAAGATCAATTACTTGTTGTGGAACTTTATTAATAAAGGCTATGCCTTTCCCCCTAAATGAACCTCTAGTTTTTGCAAGCCTAAATCTTGGAACGGCAAGTTTATCTTTATTTCTTGTATTAAACTGGTGATTATTGCTGTTCTTAGCAAATGAATCATAATGTTTTCTTACATAAACTAAATTTTCATATATGTATTGGCCTGCCAAAGTTAAAATATTTATTTCTTTAAACAGTTCTCTCAAGGTATCTCTCCGCCGAAGATTGTATATGCCGCGAACAGCTCTTTTTTGGAGTACAAAAATATCTTCAATACTGGCAGCTGAGCCCCACAATAGCAGTCCATAAGACATTACACTATGAAAATAACTAAAATATACTAACCTTGCCGTTTCAATATCAGTTAAAAGCCTTATTTTCTTAACAGCGAATGCCGCTGAACTAAGTCTACTTGACAAGGCTTCGATATGTGGATCCCATTGCAGTCGAGAATCTAGTGTGATACCTAGAAATTTTGTACTTTCAATAAACTCGACTTCATCGTCATTCAAATTAATATTTAATTCTGTCTGCTCAACATTAGGCAATGAAAATTTTACACATTTAGTTTTTTTGGGGTTAAGTGCTAAATTATTACTATTAAACCAGTATGAAACTTTAGAGAGGGCACTATTTACTACCTCTGTTTACTTTGAAAACTAAAGAAGTATCATCCGCAAATAGTACTGTCTCACATAAATTATTTGCGTAGTTGGGAAGGTCATTTATATAAATTAGAAACAGCAATGGGCCCAATATTGATCGAAGCCGCACAACTTTCGCAAAAATCGACATTGTAAATGGCAATTCAGCCTAGGCCGCAGGTGACTGAACAAAATTATCAGATCTGGAACTACGTTATTACATATTATTGTTAAGGTTACGTCATTAACTACCTACATAGACGACAGCGACGCCGTCGCCTGCAATCCAATTTTTAGAAGCAACTTGCTAGGTGACTGAAGTTGACCATCACAGGTGACTATAATCGACCGGATGTAAATAGCCTTTTAGTAAAAAGTCGTGCATTGAACTCATAAAACAAAAGCTTGAAACCAAAACAACCGATTTAATTTCCAAAGAAACCTGAACAATGAGGGGTATGAAACAAAGTTTGTTTTCAATTGGCCCGGCTTCGGCTCGGAAAGTGAGGTAAGGACTTGTACTATTAGTTATTCTGTGGTAAGGAGTACATAATAGGAGGTAGTTGGAAGCAGACGATCACTCCTGATGAAACTTGTGCAACAACTTGATCGGTTTCAGTGCGAAATGCGAAGCTGTACGAAACGATTTGTTATTCGTCGAAAGTTTGTATTAGGGTGCTTGTAAACGATACGAGTGGCTTGACAGTTTTTGCGTGGGCTATTTAATTGCTCAATTTAGGTTCAATAAATTATTGATGATTAGATTCAGATTCTAATGGAAAATAATTTGTCTACACTATATACGCTCGACGTCAGAAAAATCGCACCTCTTCGAAAATAAGTTTAGACTTGGTCACCTGCTATTGCTAGCTGACGTTTTATTGTGTAAATGTTGATATCTATTGAAAGTACATTTAATAAGTTTTCAATTAATAATTGTTTGATTTAATTAACATAACAGTTCCCATAATTAAACGCTGAAAGCGTTATTGCTCGAGCCGCCATAAAATGGAAATAAAAGGGGTCAATTTAGGAAATGTGGGTAAATTCGCTATCGAGATGATGGAGAAAACACACTTCAACAGTTCAATTAAAAAAAGGAATACTCAAGATAGATACTATTGCCCATGAAGTTGCTCAAATATTGCAAAAAAATGAGACAATGTAATGTTGCTCGGAAACTGAATCTCGGTGATTGATTCCATTCGACGAGTATTCCAACGGTTTCTAGAGACTGTTGGCTATGTCCGAAGGGGAAAAAGTATATAACAGCACTTACCATTAAATTAGATAGCATTAAATTAACTTTTAAGAAATTTTTGAAAAGGTGAGACTTTTCTGACGCCGAGTGTAGTTCATGGATTCTGAGGTATTTATCGGTGGTTTATCGGAGGTTTAACTTTATAGGCGGGGGACACACTATCTGATTTAAAGTTAGTTTTATTACTTTAAACCAGATAACCCCTCCGATAAAATACGTCAGAAACCGGGGGTAGGTGTTTGTTATTTATTATTAGCGCTTTGTTTTTGAATTCCTTAACGTGATTTAGTATTTCCTTAAGTATGTACGAGTATGTTGTTAAATACTGATGTACTCAAATAACGACATTGTATTTCACGACTCAGTATTGTCAGTGGTATACAAGTTAACAATAGCGAGTAGCTTGCGCGGTGTACCGTCGCCTTTACTCACAGAAAGTGCCTAGTTTGCGGGATTGCCTGTGCCTGTAGCTGTCGGAGACGTCCTGTGTGCTGCTGTGTCAGGTTTTACTGTTTGTCGATATATCTAATTTTACATCAAACTCGTTTTTTAACCGACTTCAAAAAAAAGGAGGAGGTTCTCAGTTCGTCGGAATCTTTTTTTTTTTTATGTATGTTACTCGATTACTCGAAGACGGCTGGACCGATTTGAAAAATTCTTTTTTTGTTTGAAAGTATATACTTCCAAGTTAGTCCCATTGTCATGAAATCAGGATCTGATGATGGGATCCTGGAGAAATCGAGGGAACTCTTCAAATATTATAGGCACATTTATAGCGATTTTAGTATTTTCTTAAGTAACTTGTGCATTTGCTTTCGAAAAGTACCATTTTGGTGAAGTGGAATTGATGATGAAGACCAGCATAGATGATCATCGGAACTATTCAATACGAAGTAGTTCACTGGTACAATACGATTAAAAATAAAATGGTTGCTAGGCTATTTATACTCATCATAATTCATATGGTGAAGTGGAGCTGATATTGAAGTACCAGGAGAACTCCTCAACAATAAACGCCCCTGCGTCGGGAAAAACAGTACTATGTAAAAGGTGATGAACCTTTGACATAAGGCGATTGTAACTTAGATAATATCATCACCAAGTATACTTACCACAAAAAAGTTTAAAATAAAAAAGTTTTTAATAAAAACAAAACCTCCTTCAAAAACCTGAAAATAATCTAACAAAAAACAGCTTCAAAAATAAATTAATGGCTTTAAAAAGCAAGAAATAAAATATTGAAATCGGCATAATAACTAACTCGAAAGTTTGTATGCATATCTTATATTAAACAACGTCTTGTGAAGTCGGGTGGGGTTTAAACCCATGATTAAAGTTTAGATATATTAGTTTAGATAAAAAATATCCTTCCCCCCCCACCCCCCCACCCGACTTCAAAAGGCGTTGTTTAATATAAGATTGCATACAAACTTTCGAGCATTTTTTTCAGTTTTATTAAAAAGTATAGGCTTTTGACATTAGTTGCCAATTTCATTTTAAAATGTATTAAATTTAAAACAATTAAAGCTAATCCACAGCTCTGTATGTCTAATAGTTTTTAAGATATGATGCTTGAAACATTGACACTCACCGGCATATCTAACCACCTACACCGTTATTTTCATACAAACATGCTCATTTCACAGTCTCAAAAACCGACTTCAAAAAACCTACCTCTAAAAAGCAAGAAATAATATTCGTAATAATAAAACACGTCTATTGAAGTCGGGTGGGGCTGGAGTACAAATCCCTTTTTTTTTATTCTAAAAGCCCCACCCGACTTCAATAGACGTGTTTTATTATTACGAATATTATTTCTTGCTTTTTAGAGGTAGGTTTTTTGAAGTCGGTTTTTTGTTTTTTTAAACAATTTTTTATTTTTTTATTTTTAGTGTAGGTACCTTTTGTATTAGGTAGTGTAGGTATATTATTTAGGTAGAAATTAAAATCGGCTCAGCCAAACGTGAGTTAATCGCGGAGAAACATACATACATGCGGGTCAAGTTGAGAACCTCCTTTTTAAAGTCGGTTAAAGAACTACACTTAAGATATCCCTTTTCCAACAAAAAAAGAATTACCTTATTCAGTTCATAAACAAAGAAGTTATACGACTGATCATCGAGGTAGTTCACACAAAATCATACTATTTTCGTGTTTTTTTCAAGATTACTTGAAAAGTACTGAACCGATTTCAAAATTTTAAAAAATGGGACCAACTTGAAAGTTTACCTAATGTAATAACGTTTAAATCATTTCAATCGGTCCAGCCGTCTTCGAGTAATCGATGTACATACAAAAAACAAAAAAAAAAAAAAAAAAAAAAACGGGTCGAATTGAGTACCTCCCTCCTTTTGAAGTCGGTAAAAATATAAAATTTTACGCATCTCTGCAATGATTTGTATGTTGATAGATTAGTAAGGTGCTCATTTTTCGAATAAAAAAGGTCAAATATAAGCATAGACATCTCTCAATTTCGCCAAAAATGCAGTAAAGCAATGCATAATTTTAATACCATATATCATTGTAGGGAACGAGAAAATGGGTTTACCTTTTCCTCTTTTTGGATGAATTGAGAGGAGTCTATACTTATTTGGAATTTTTATTAAAAAAATGTGCATCTGACTAATCTATCAATATACAAATCATTGCAGAGATGCACAACCTTTTTATTTATGAGACTGTGAAGTGAGCACGTTTGTATGAAAATAACGAAGTAGGCCGTTAGATATGCCGGTGAGTGTCAATGTTTTAAGCATCATATCTCAAAAACTATTAGACATACGGAGCTAAAATTTAGCTTTAATTGTTTAAAATTTAATACACTGTCAAAATGATATGGATAATTAATGTCAAAAGTACATAGTTTTTGAATAAAACTGCAAAAACTGAAATTTTTTGCAGTTTTTCACGTATAAGTAGCTAGTACAACTTTTTTTTGCTTGAAAAACATAGTTTCACACTCTCCTAAGGGGTCCAAATAACATAGGAAAAATGCAGCCATAAGTCGCATTTTGCGTTTTTAGGAAAAATATTCGTAAGATTTTACTGGCCTAATGTAATTAATGTAATAAACATTGGTCTACCACTCTAGATAAGGTTGTTCTCAAAAGCATAAAAAAATGTTTATTCGTAAAAAAACAAGCAATAAATAGCAGTCATAGTGGTAAATAGTGCTATTCCAGAATTAAAAGACCAAGTGCGTAAATCAATCGCGACTGATTTATAGTCCATCAGATAGAAAAGATATTTAGGTAGCCTGAGAATTATATGAAAAGGAGAGTAGGCGCCAATGGGGATGAAGAAAATGGCGCCACAAGAGACTGACTTAAATTCGTTTGATTGGTTGTTTCAAACGTCAAATGTAATTTCTTACGTATTTTACCCAATCAAAACCATTGTAGCGGTCGGCGCCATCTGCGATTAGCTTTGCGTGTGGAGCCCCATTGTCAAAATTTTAAATCATGTAAATTAATATTATTTACTAGCTTCCGCCCGCGACTTCATCCGCGTGGATATTAGAGAAAATCCTTAGGGAACCTTCAACCAGGACCCGACCAGCCGTTTTTACGCGATTAGGCGGGTCCCCAGTCCCCACCAAGCGCGCTGCCTTGCGAGGAGACGTTTGCCGCGTGTAGCGGGCCTTGCACGAGGCTGCTTGACCCCCATTTTCACCCCCTTAGGGGTTAAATCATGTCGACGGTGTTGGACTTCAAAAGAAATGTCATTTTCGCAATCACCATCCCATAAAACCTCAAGAACGACATCTATATCGATTTTTATGTTTACTTACCCCATTTACCCCCTAAGGGGAGGATTTTCAAAATAACAAAATATTATTTTTGCCTATATTTATTTTTAAACGTGTTCCTACAAAGTTTGAAGTTGTAATGTCTATTTTATATTATTTTTCCATACAAAATTTTAACCCCATTTTCACCCATGTCCCCTACATGGGTGAAAATGGGGTTCAAATGTTCAAATCATGTCTACCGTGTTGAACTTCAAAATAAATGTCATTTTCGCAATCGTCATCCCAGAAAACCCCAATAATGACATCCATATCTATTATTTGTTTTTTTTTTACCCAATTTCACCCCTATTTCATTCCCATAGGGGTTGAAATACTACCAATAACAATTTACGTTACGTTAGATTTCCGTCCATAAGCCTAAATTATAAATTTAGCGATTTTTACTTCGAATATAGTTGAAAAAATCAATATAGCGACTGTACGACGCCACTTTCAAATGTAAATAAAAAAAATTTTTCTTCTATTATTACATTATGGGCATCAAATGAAAGTCCTTGATGAGCACAATCTAAAACTATATAATTTGTCACTAAAATGTATGAAATAAAAATAAATAAATCAAAAAAATATTAAAAACACGACTGCCCTGCCAAAAACAAACGAAAATTTAAATAACAAGTGTCATTGCAGTCGGGGGACCTCTTTGGTCAATAATTGGTCCATAAAACGGTCCCCCGACTGCAATGACACTTGTTATTTAATTTTTCGTTTGTTTTTGGCAGGGCAGTTGTATTTTTAATATTTTTTTTATTTATTTTTTAACCCCTTAGGGGGTGAATTTTGAAAAATTCTTTCTTAGCGGATGCCTACATCATAACATCTACCTGCATGCCAAATTTTAGCCCGATCCGTCCAGTGGTTTGGGTTGTGCGTTGATAGATCACTATGTCAGTCAGCCACCTTTGAGTTTTATATATATAGATTATTATTCACATAGTTTACTCATAACACATACCTACCACAAGTTCAAAAGGGACATTTTTGAGTTAATTTTTCCAGTCGTCTAAAAATTTATTTTCAGCTTTTCAGGTTCCGTTTCAGAATCTAGTAACTGTAGACGGCTTGTCCACTGATTGTGTAAAAGTGTTTAATAAATCGTTAATAGGTATACTCTTTAGCATTAACCTCAAAAATGTGTCACATAAGACGACCTGAGTGGTGCAGTGGTCAACATGCCGCCTACCACGCAAGAGGTCCCGGGTTCAATGCTCGGCCGGGCAGAAATTCAAATGATGAATTTTAATTTCTGTGATGGGTCTGGGTATTACTATGTATAATAAGTATGTATTTAAAAAGTATATAAGTAGTATTTCAGTTGTCTATAACATCCATATTACAAGCTTTGTTTAGTTTGGGGCTAGATGGCGCTGTGTGAAATTGTCCAAGCATTTATTATTATTATTATAAACCTTTCAATACGCGGCCCATTTTCTGTTTATATATTTGTGTTTCCCGGTTTAGCTCTTCTTAGAGAATCATTTTTTTTTGCATATCGGGATAGTGCTTAGCCTTCACCTTACCTGATGTAAAGTGACAATAAAACCAAAGGTGGAAGCGCACTACACCCGGAATCGTCATCACTGAGGAACTGGCTATCTCACCTCTAACTGCCGGAACACAACAATTTTTAAATCATTGTTATGGCGTCAGACTTAGGTAAGATGGTGTTAGCTAGCCGGGCGGACTTGAAATAAGCCCTACCACCAACCAAATCGAGTACAAATTGTACCCCCCCTGGGAATTGAACGCGGGACCTCTGCGTCTTGCACGGGTGGGCCACTAGACCACAGAGGCGGTTGTAGTGCTACCAGTAAGCGCTTGCTAAACTTATCAAGTAGGTAAAGGTTTTATTGAGCTACGTTCCAGCTTCAAAGTTGGCCAATCTAGAGATAAGCACTTACATAGTGGCAACTCGGTGGCTGCGAGCCGCGAAGTCTGTGCTTACTGCGCGCGCATCCAGCTGCCTCATGTCTGAAGCTTCAGTCGGTAGTGTCCAAGCGCCGTCGTCGCCACTCGGACGTTCGCCATGGCGGCAGAACCTGCCAGGATCGCGACAGATACCGCGCGAACTTTCGAATGTTTGCAACCTTTTTTGTAATAAAAAAAGAACGGGAGATTCTGTTTTTTGAAAATGGAATCTATGCTTTTTAAAAAAGTTGACGGTTTTAAAGTCTATTAGTTTAGAGTTTTAAGATAGTTATACTTAGGTGATAATGTGACAGACCATTTTAGAAAATAATATACGCGGAACAAATTGTTAACCTTTTTGAAAACAGTTCAGTAAATGAAAGATTATAAATCTGCTAAGTTTTAGTGACGTGACAGCGAGTGTAGACTAATAAATTTAAGTGGTTTTCAAGTGTATTATAATTAAATAAAAAAAATACTAGAAAGCACGAGTGATGCAGTGACGTAGGTCTGGGAAGTGACTGATGATGACTTAAGAAAAAACGCTCCCGCGCGGATTTCAGCTGGCAGCAAGCCAGTTCGGTGTTAACCGAAGTTGGACCTTATATGTAAGTGGAATATTGAATGAATTCATTTTGAATTCGTGAGCGCTTTACTTGAGAAGGGCTATGAATGTTTGATGGGAGAGCCCCAACTAGTGATGTGAAAGAATTTTTCACATTGGAATTTAGCCCCGTCATTCCATTTGTGGCGATCGGGTTTTGATTGAATCATTGTTATGAAATTCCGTGTAAATATCCCTCATGCATAACCATGGTCATGGTCAGATACGAAATGAGATATCTTTGAAAGAGGATGTTACTTATTTGTGCATAAATCATAAACTATTCGTTTAAGATAATTTTGTCAGAGATTAACCGAATTTCATGATTTTTTAACTGACTTCTAAAAAGGAGGATGTTCTCGGTTCGGCTGTATGTATGTCCACCGATTACTCGAAGAAGGTTGAACCGATTGAAATAATTCAAACATTAAACAGGTTTGTTCCCAAGTTGGTCCCATTTTTTTAAAATTTTGAAATCGGTTCAGTATTTTTCAGGAAAACCTGAAAATACTGTCGTTTTCGTTACCATTTTATGAACTTATACGGATGATCGACCATTTCTTCTTTGTTTATGTACTATATATATGATTCTTTTTTGTTTGAAAGAGGATACTTTAGTGATGATACCATTTTGATTTCATTGTTATTGGACCTTGAATTTTAAAGATACACAAGGGAACTCCTCAAAATCAACCTACAGACTTAAGGCAAAATATTGTTGAAACTTTTTAGAAAGATTGTTATCGATCTCAATGTAATGTATACAATATTGTGCAAATAAATATTCTAATTTCTGATTTCAAATAGAAACTGTATAGTGATTGAAATATTGCTAGGATTATGATAATCCTAAACAAATTAGGTATCTAACTATGGTCAAGGACGTTTTGGACTAGACTTGAACTGCGAAGGAACAACGGAACTCCTTAACAACAAACAGCACGAACAGTGGAAATTGAGTTATTAGTATACTATGGGAAAGTGTGAAATAAAAAAAATATAACATCATCGCTTACATTTACATAATATACACACACCTACCCATAAAAAGGTAAAACTACCTAATACAGAAGGTACTTACACTAATAAAAAGAAAAAATGTTTAAAAACAAAAAAACCGACTTCAACAAACCTGAAAATAAAAACAAAAAAAGTTTAAAAATTAAATACCTCTAAAAAGCAAGAAATCATTTTCAAATCACTAGATATCATTGTAATAAAATACGTCTATTGAAGTCGCGTGGGGCTGGAGGACAACTTCTTTTTTTTATTCTAAGAGCCTCAACCGACTTCTTTAGACGTGTTTTATTTCAATGATATGCATAATTATTTAGTGATTTGAAAATTATTTCTTGGTTTTTAGAGGCACATATTTAATTTTTAAGTTTTTGTTTTTAACTTCAGGTTTTTTGAAGTCGGTTTTTTTATTTTTAATCAATTTTTATCTATTAAAAACACACGCTCTTTTCATGAAAAACGTTTTATTTCGACTTCTCTGTAGTTTAGTGTTGCTTATGACAGACGTCCAAAAGAATAAAGAATTATATTTACTTGATGTTTAGAATAGAATAACAAAGTATCTCAGAGGTGGGCGTTGCGAGGGTGTAATATAAGATAGCTAGGGTAAGGCGCGTTTTTATGAGTAATTTTGTAGTATTAAAAATAACGTTAAGATATTAATGTACAAGTATGTTTACACTCAGCGGGACCATATTGTGAAGTATCGATAGGTGGTAAAGGTTCTTTTAGGTTAAATGAAATGAAAACAAAACAAAAGTTTAAGATCAATTTCGTGCTCATTGGCCTTTCAATTACGAAGTTTTCCGCTGACTACAGGTTAACTTAAAAGCGTTTATTTTTTTTTATTTGCTGAACAAATTCGGAAAAAAGGCTTCGATAAAATACACAGAACTATTTTAGCTGTAACACCCATTTGTCATCTCGATGCGGGGTCCTGCTGAGTGAATACACAGGATACAATAATCATTAGGTCTGATCCGGAGTAGTTGCTATGCAACGTTTGATATTAATAAATAATAATCGACAATTGCCTAAGTGTTGCCTAACAACTAATCTGGAACAGACATAACTATCTGTGGATTGACTATTAATTCTGGCCGTTAGACATAATATACTGTAAAGGGTAGCAAGTTGCTACAGAAAACCGCAGAGAAAGAACATTTTGGTATCATTTCACAGTGTAAAACAAAGTCGCTTCCCGCTGTCTGTACCTATGTATGCTTAGATCGTTAAAACTACGCTACGGATTTTCATGCGATTTTTATTAATAGATAGAGTGAAGAAGAAGAGGTCAAGAGAAAGGTTTTTTGTATAATACCTACATGGTATCAAATCCCACACTACACCGAAGCGAAGCTAGGGCGGGTCGCTAGTTACAGAATATAGGTACTAGGTAGAGTTTTACGAAAAGATAAAAGGTTTGGAGTTTAGACAGACTATAATTGTTAGAGTTCAAAAACATCTTCTTCGTGCCCTTAAAAAATTGAATAGTCAATATTAAGTTTCCCTCCTTTTCCCGATTTCTTTTAGAGTACTTGCACCTTTCAGGCCACCAAACTAGCTAGTGCCCAAATAGAAATTCGTTTCTGAAATTTTCGATTCATTTTTAGTTTTCTTTCCATCGGCGGACTCAATTTTATAAAAAAATCTAGTGACGACGATATAACATTCAAGTTTGACATTTAATATTTAAAAAATCAAGCCCGATTTCTTATATCAGCCGATTCAGTCAAACGGAAAGATAATTTCAAGAAAAAAACAGGCAAGTTATCTTTCCGTCCCGCTGGAATTCTGCCGCCGAAAATATATCATACCGATTTGAATACTGGAAACTAATAGCTTTTCCCATCATTTTCTACATTTTTCTTTAACAAACAGTACTATTTTTTGCGCCTAAACTTGTGCTAAGTTTTTTTTTGTGAAAACGTAAAAAAATAATCAGTTAATAAGAATACTAGCGGCCGCCCGCGACTTCGTCTGCGTGAAAAGTTTGTTTTGCTATCCCTCGGGAACAATACTTTTTTCGGGATGAAAGGTAACTTATGTCCCTCTTTGTACCCCTAACAACGTTTTTGTAAAATTTCATGATGATTGACGATCGGGTGAAGGCGTCACAAACAAACGGACTTACGCATTTATAATTATTAGTAGGGATTGACAACGATTTTTTTTAATTTTCGCATTCACAATATTTTATATTAAAATAATCAATTATATTAACTAAAAAAACTACTAATAAAATTTGTTTTCGTTGCTTCGATTTATGATCTTTTCTTTATTTCACTAGGCATGACCAATTTAATAGAAAATATAACGTTTTAGGTATTACATTTTTCTATTATGTACTAGATAAAAATATGAGATGGCATGGAAAGTAGATGTTACAAAACCTCTGTGTTCATCATTTATCTATATAAATAAAAAAACAAGTGCGAGTCGGACTCGCCCACCGAGGGTTCCGTAGTTGGTACTTAAATAAAGAGTATATTTTTTACGATTTAATTACAAATGTATAGTTTTCAGATTTTCCCCATACCTGTAGTATAAGACGATATTACTTGGCAGATTTTATTGGAATCATCAAAATCAAAATTCATAGGGTCGAAAAATGCATTATTTGCGGGTTTTGATTTTTTTAACAGCTTCAAAAGATCATAGACCTAAGTATATGGTTGTAATTTCAACTCGATACCTTCACGTGTTGCCGAGATAAAGGGTTTTAACAGGCCGATGGACAGTCATACAGACAGTTTGATTTAATTACAAATGCATTTTTCAGATTTTACCCTGTACTTGTAGTATAAGACAATATTACTTGCCCATAGTTCTAGGTCAAGGGAAGTCCCTATGAATTTTGTTTCCCTTGAGTGTCGAAATATGCATTTTTGTGGCATAAACGAGCTGTATCTTTTTTTTACGTAAACTTGAAAGTTTGATTGTTTTCATAGCTTCAAGGGACCATACACCATAGTATATGGTTTTAATTTCAAATCGATACCTCCAAGCATTCCTGAGATAAAGGGTCTTGACAGACAGTCAGACAGACAGTCGATAACAAAGTGATCCTATAAGGGTTCCGTTTTTTCCTTTTGAGGTACGGAACCCTAAAAATGATTCGCCGACACTCGAAATGGTAATCGAATCACTTTAGAACGACTGAACCAAATTAGATAACTCTTTTTTTGTACCTACTTATAGAGATAAGTTGGTCATGAAGCAGCCCAAAGGTTTTTGTCGCGAAAAGGAATAAGGTTGAAATATAAGAGGTGACGTTTTGCATTGGGACTTAAACTAAACGTGATAACTGTTATAACTCTGTAAATAGCTAAGCCTATGTGTAAAAACATGCAAAAAGCTAGAAAAAACAACGTTCCAATTCTCATACATTTTCGGCAAAGTGTGTGTCATGAGTTTTTGCGCAAAGCTTCTCATTTTGCAGGCAAACAGCCGCGGCGACAAGTTTCGCCGAGGTTTGCTTGAACTCGGACGGGTGTACGTCGGCGCTTACATTGTGAACAAAGTTATTGTTTACAACTTTACTAAGCAGAAGCTGTGTACTTAACTGTGTAAAGTTTTAAAATTTTGTGAGTGTTATTTTTTTACTACCAATTTTGTACAGTTATAAGTAAAATAATTGAAAGTTGTTAAAGTAATATTTATCTTTATGTCGTCAAATACCGATTGATTATATGAAAAAATGTTGTAAAACTAATATTAAGTCCGCACGTACGCAATTCTGGTATCGGTTATATCATTTCATCAATTATTTATTCTAAAGAATGAATTTAAACTAAAATATGAAAAGAAGCTCAAAAATTTGGTTAGCTAAAATGTCAAATGGCTCGTAATAACACATTCATATTTCACATTCTCACTTAAGCAACGTGTCAGTGAAGTCCGTAAAGATGAAATATCGTTATTATTATAATCTGTGCGAACGTCCAGCGTAGTTACAAACTAATTACATTTAATTCTGTTCGCATCAGTTATTACTAGGGACTGGGGTTCGCCCGTCATTTGTTATGCCTGACGTCTAGTATCATGCTAATTTAAACCGATTTGTTGCCAAATTTGGTTTAGAATAGGATGGTATATTATTTATTGGCAACAAATAACAAGTCTGTATCAAAAGCAAAAATAACATCTGATATTGTAAATGTGAAAGTTTGGATGTTTAGATATTTGAATGTTTGTTACTCAATTATGCAAAAACAGCTAAATGGGTTTGAATGAAAATTTGGCACACAGATAATTTATTTTTTATCCTGGTTTAAAATATACAATACTTTTATCCACGCGGTCAACATTGGACGTTGTGTGGGGGCGAAAGCTAGTACTAAAACCCAGGCCAGACTGTTGCAAACAAGCTTTCCACAGGGGTGACCTTGGTGGGAGGCTTGTGGATCCCACAGTTGGTGTTTGCGTCCACACTGTTTACAACAAGGCTTCCACCTTACAAGCGGCATCCTGTCCACAGAGGTTGTGGAAGGTCAAACGATTTTTTGTTGCAAACAAGTCTTTACACTGTTGTAAACCGCCGGTGGAGACCGATGTGGAGGGCTTGTTTGCAACCAAAATTCGTTTGACCTTCCACAACCTCTGTGGACGGGACGCCGTTTGTAACGACGGCGACGAGTCGACAACACACTGAGGTGGAAGCTTTGTTGTAAACAGTGTGGACGCAAACACCAAACGCGGGCTCCACAAGCCTCCCACCAAGGTCACCCCTGTGGAAAGCTTGTTTGCAACAGTCTGGCCCGGGTTTTACTTACAAAAAAAGAAGTGCAATGTGATGCTCTATTTTGTATCACTAGTGACCAAAAGGAACAACTGAAGTAGGTAATAATGACAAAAATAGTACTTTGAAACTTATCAAAAACATACCCAAAACAATTAAAATTATGGAACATATACGTCAAATGCATTTGGTTGGGCGAATAATTAATGACGTCATAATGTTAAATGAATAATGTTCCGGTAGTTACAGGTGATAGACCACTCTATACAACGTGTTACAAAATAATCCCTAATGCCGAATATGGTAGATAGGGACCATCAAACTGAACAACTTTTACTGTGGGACCAACTCTGAAAGCACAAAAAAACTGCTGTTTCATACAAAAATTAATAACAAAAATATTAAAATGTATGAAACAGCTGATTTTTTTTTTGCGATGTCAAAGTTGGTCCCATAGTAAAAGTTGTTCAGTTGAAGGTCCTTATCTACCATATTCGGCATTAGTGGTTATTTTGTAACACATTGTTTAATGTTAGAGAATTTCTGAAAAGCAAGGGATGAGAGAGAAAATAATAAGGGCTCAATGAAAGGTAAAAAAAAATCGGGTTGCACTCCAAGAGTGCCGGCAGAAGTGAAAACTTGAATATTAACGTTGTGCATTTCTTTCCTATCACTATACAGTCACACAATTCAATCAGTTTGTAATTAGAAAAAAAAAATCTAAAGATTTCGCGCCAGTGGCCTTTTTAATTTCTACATGCACGTATTCTACGATTTAAACTTATACTCGCAAAGTATAAATAATTCTATGATTTCACCGAAGAGATCGCTGCTATTAGTTCCATTTTCAAAATTAGCGCGTTGCTGGTGACACGAGTGTTTACGTCTTAAAATGACGCGCCGCCATTTTCAACGCGCCCCGTAGAAAGAGAGGGGGGATACTTCCGCCGCCAGCTGTCTACTCTCCATCCGTCACATCCGTCTTACGCATTTTCGATCAGCCACGTGATTCTTACTGACACGAGTTTAGCATTTTTTCCCCATTACAAAAAAGCGTACAACGCCGCTATAGAAGTTTTCACTTCAAAAATTGAGTCAACAAAATATAGACCGAAAGACACAGAACACAAGAAAACAACATCATCATCATCATCATATCAGCCGCATGACACCCACTGCTGGGTATAGGCCTCCCCTAAGGATCTCCGCGACGATCGGTCCTGCTTGGCCCGCATCCAGCGGCTTCCCGCGACCTTCACCCTCACGTTGGTCCGCCTTGTCGTGGGCCTACCCACGGAGCGTCGTCCGGTGCGCGGTCGCCATTCTAGAACCTTTCCGCCCCAACGGCCATCAGTTCTTCTCGCTGTGTGTCCAGCCCACTGCCACTTCAGCTGAGCAGTCCTTCGAGCGATGTCGGTTACTTTAATTCTCCTGTGGATCTCCTCGGTTCTGATTCGATCACGTAGAAAACAACAATAGAGCATAATAGAGCACAAAGCTCGTAAACAGAGTATACAAAAATAAGTTAAATAAAACTGTTCTAAAAAGTATTATTTTACGTTCGCCGGCCTCATATTGTAACAAATATTTAAATATATTTACCTTATTTTTTTCGTCTTTTCCATTACATATATGGTACTAGGTACATTATATAAAATACTAATCAGTATACTTAATTCACCCAGGTGATTTGACCCAGGTGAATTAAGTCTACGACGGGAACAAGTCGTGGGTATTCACCATAAAAGCGCAAAAACTTAAATAACTTCTATAAATGGATTGATGCATAACAGGTGATGATCCCTACTTTACATATAAAATTAGCGTAAAAGCTCGTGGGTATGATAAGTAAAACGAACCCAATTAATATGTGTATTTGGGTCACATATTTGAATAAACACTCAAGTGGCAATCAGGCTGTAATTCAGGGGCGACGTGGCGTGATACTAATTTAGACCATTGGAGGATTCAATCTGTTCAGGGAACCAACACACGCACATAGTACTCAATTAAGAACATTATGGGTATATAACACTAAGGGGTTATCTCACAAATTGTAGAAAGCACCTATCTCTTGGTTTTGTTTGAAAATAGAACAGACTTTGTTTGAAATTATAGCATATTTGGAACCTGTGAAATAGCCTTTGAATTAAATAAGTGTATTATCTATGAAAATAGCCCTTAAAGAAGAATTCACCTCTCAAGCTCACGATCTCACTAGACATGAAATATAACACTTTAACGGATACTAACGTGGTTTTATTGAAAGAGCTTTGGTAATTAGTTGATATTTGGTTTGATTTTTGATTTTCCCGACGTTTTGGCACCTTTGCAGCTGCCGTGGTCACGGGGGACTCAAAAATCAAACCAATACCAACTAATTACCAAAGTGCTTTCAATAAAACCGCGCTAGTAGGTACCCGTTAAAAGTGTTTTACTTAAAGAAATACGTTTATCGCTGTTTATTTATTGAATAATGTTACTAGATTTTATTGTTGATATCGTAATACTAAATAGTTATGATAAAAACGTACTTTCATGAGTGTTTATGTTACTGCATTCATAATTCCCAGCTCACGCTTGACCATAAAAAACTTTCTAAATTAAAACAATGTTCAAAACAAAAGACGAGAATTAGACGTTAATAAGAAATTTTCCGTTTGAAATCTTTTCAAATTCCGGGAACCGTTATTTTAGCCACGGAATCTCTAATTTTAATTAAAATTCGCCTAAATAATGTATTCGGCGTTAGGTTTTTAATCTGTGAAGCAACAAGTAATGTTAATTGTTGAAATTAGCATAGGGTCGCGTTTTATACCCAAGAAGATTCGTAGAGAGAATAAACACTTTTTTCATGCAATAAATCTAGACACGAGCGCGAAAAGTTAAACGAATAAAAACAACTTATTACATAAATGTGAATCTGCTTAAAAAAAAAACAAAGAATTATGGTAAGTTTTAAGTACTAAATATACTGAAAGGTACTTAATAAAACTAAAGACCACAAACTGTTGATCGACCTACACAACAGACTAATTCATTGTATTGAAAACCCGCCTGCGTGACATAATGTCCCAAACTCCTCGTATTCTCAATATTGGCACACGTAGATTGAATTAAACGCGATTCAATTTACATGCTAGGGTGGGCAGACGATGTTGTGGGGTCATCAAATCAGACCCTTGTAATGTGCGGAGCCAATCAGGCGACCCGAAACAAGTCACGTGGGTGTCGACCAGAAAATATATGTGCCACTTTGGGATTCACACCGCAAAGTGTATTGGCAAACGATTCACGTATCATAGTCATTATTGGTGTAAAATTTACAGGGGCAACATTTTGGAGATAAAATATCCAGTCTGCTGCTTGGACAAATACCCGGACAAGTAAACGTTTCGTCTTTTATACCTTTTACAATTTTACTTGAATACGCAGGTATTTATAGTTCCAAACGCACTAAGTTAGTGCTTGGCCTTAATAAAACTAAAAAAAGTATCTCACCTGATGTTAAGTGATGATAAGGCCAAATGTGGAAGTACACTACATCTATAATCCCCCACCACTGAGAGAAACTGGCTATCTTACCTCTAACTGCTAGAACGAAACCATGTTAAATTGTT
Organism: Agriphila geniculea; assembly: GCA_943789525.1. NCBI lineage: Eukaryota > Metazoa > Arthropoda > Insecta > Lepidoptera > Crambidae > Agriphila > Agriphila geniculea. The sequence goes on along the minus strand of OX038889.1, from coordinate 23,842,884 downwards.
GTTATTGCGTCAGACTCAGACTTAACTATCAATCAATCTTGTGAAACAAATTATCAGACTTCATTTGTTTTTGGATCCAATTTCCTAGTTTCTATTCATAAGACATTGTCAGTGATCTCTGATGAAACTCGTTAAGCATTCGGCCATTTCCTTGCGGGTCAGGGATGACCGTGACAATAATCGTCGTCGTCGGTGCGTGCGACGGACGGTCAACATATTGGCTTCGTTCGGGACCTCATTTTGCCTTCGACGCCATGTTGCTGGAAAGGGTTAAGATTACACTTTCATATACCTACATAACTGCTAGACCTAACCTAATCTATCTGTCTCTCGATCTTTTTGGTCAATATGGGAATAAAGTCTATAGCATAAAAAAATAAAACGATAAAAAATTAATATTCATCCACGGAGAAACTAAATCTGGTAAGAACCAGATTTAGTTTCTCCGAAGACGTCTCCTTAAGCCCAAAGCTATTGTCATGGGTTTTATGTAATGAGCTATAACTATGCGTTTTGGTTTCATCATCGCTTCGGTTCACTTCAGTATCTATTCAAACTAGCTATTGATACAGCTACTTTGCTTATGATCCTCTCATGCTCCTATGAGCATGAATAACACATTCCACCTTTGTTTACATTTTTTTTGACTTGCCTGTGTAGCTGTGTTATAAAAGTGTAGTTCAATAAATATTAACACGAAGTATTCAGGCATATAGATGAAGTATTAAAAGAAGTTGTATAACAATAAAGAACTAAAATACAAATTAAACAAAATTATTATGAGAAACATGATTATCTTCAATCTCTCAATATATTCCTGATCATGTATCTTCCTCAGCAATAAAAACGTCAATAACCACAATAAAAAAATCTCTCTTGTATGCCCTTTTGCGAACAATATCCTGGACACATTATGAGTAGGGTTGAAATGACTGTGACTCGACGGCCACGAGGACCAACAAAAAGATGAATTGATAAAGTAAAGGGCTATTGGGTTTTCTTGACAGTAATAAGTAGTCTGTAAAACATGATACATGGAGTTATGGGTTGGTTGGAGTTGGTGGTAAGGATGATCTGCAGCAAATTGTTGGTTAGCAATTTACTTGAGGGGCTGTACAGATTCCCTATGAAATTTCGGTAGAATAAGGGATCCGGATAATTTGTGATATTGGTCCTATTGTGATATTAGTAAAGAAAATATATATATATATATATATATATAAAAAAACTACACATTATAAAACAAACTTCTTCGCCACGTCTGTCTCAAAAACTACTGCACGGATTTTCATGCGGTTTTCACCAATAGATAGAATAATTTTATGAGGAAGAGTTTGGTAAATAATTTTTTAAGGTTTTGTGAAAATTTGTTGAAATATAACATAAGCAGAGCGATAACGAGAGCGATTAAGGTGGTACCCTGAGCGAAAGTGGCGCCGCGGTGAATTTTATTATAATTCTAATACACAATTTTAATAATGTTTATCGTGGAGATTTTAGGGCCCACAGTCTAGTATTTTTAGACAGTATCGTTACATTCCCTAGTAGTCACTGCAAGAAGTAGATAGAAAAACTGCTAAAAGTGGCCGTTTTTGACACATTTGCTATCTACTTCTACGAATGACTACGAGGACATGTAGTGATACCTTCTAAAATACTAGACCATGGGCCCTAAAATCTCCACGATAAACATTATTAAAATCTTTTTCTATTAATAACTTATTAAATAAAAACCTCTGAGGGTGCCACTTTCGGTCATACAACCGCCTTAATAAACTGACTTTTGGAGTGAATAGTGGTGCCGACTGGAAGGTATTTGTTTTCTTTTTGGAAGGTTGCAAAAGGGTATTTGACAACATTGAAAATATACTACAAATTGTGGTCATCCTAACAGATAACGGCGTAAAAAACATATTCAACTATTATATAGACGTCTGTCTGTCTTTTAATAGGCATGTTGACTATTTTTTTATTTTATGTTACATAAATTACCCCTAAAAAAAGAAACATTTGTATTATTCCATTGAACTATTCATGCACGATCGGTAACAAGTGGACGGGGACACACTACTCTGCCGCAACCATAGACATAGAAAAATTTTCGCTGCGCTCAAGAAGACCAACAAAGCGTGGAAAAGAGAAGTTAACATCATACGGACACGGTCTATGTACAAAAGAGACAAAGGATCAAGTGACATGTGCCAACATTTTTTACACTAAGAGCCCCTAGCGTCCCGCCTAGCAAATGAGCAATCACAGTTTGTTTAAAATATTTCTTAATCTTAATTATAATTTAAAATAAAGGTATCGTGGAGCCATGGTGTCTTGTGCTCTAAGTAATTATGATGTGACAAAAAGAATCAATCCAAGTAATCACACTTTTCACAGGTAAATAAGATATTACCACGCATTTCTCTAAAACCAAATTTCGCTACATTTATTCGTTTATCGACGAAGAAAACAGTATGGAACATAATTAATTAATTTCCTTTGCCATATATAGTCATATTTTATGTACCTAAGTCATATTTTACGTATCTCATATAAAATGTATGCATTTATTTTCGGATCACCTGTTTATTGACATTGTTGTTCTTTGATATTCTATTTCTATGGCCGCAACACAGTTTTAACTAGTGCGGAGGGTAGGAGCCAACTTTTACTTTTTACTAGTGCTTTTCTATACCTACACCTTTACTATTACACAGCACATGGAATTGCTCTAAGGTCAATTTACTTGAATAAGTTATTACCTAACTAGTATGATATAAATAGTATGAGGAGCTCGGTGGCGCCGTGGTTTAGCGCTTGGCCCAGCGATTGCGTAAGTTAAGCAACGTTCGCAAGGGTCGGTCATGGGATGGGTGACCAAAAATTTACTATCGCGAACTCCTCCGTGCTTCGGAAGGCACGTTAAGCCGTTGGTCCCGGCTGCATTTGCAGTCGTCAATACCCACCAATCCGCATTGGGCCCGCGTGGTGGGTTATGGCCCGTCCTCCTTATCCACCCATAAGGAAGGCCTGTGCCCCAGCAGTGGGGACATCAAAAATGGCTGATGGACATAACTAGTATTAAGAGAAACATTGTAAAATGTCACATTAAACGAATTTCATTTCATTTCATTTCAATTCAATTTCACCTAGAAAAATGCAATAATTTTTGTTTTTTTTTCTGTGGCGAAAACGCTCTAAGATGACTGATGATGACGTCACATGCCTGTAAATAAATATGGCTTCAGGCCACTGACGTACATTATACAAAGTACGCTAGACAGGCTATTGTCATGAAACGACAGCAATTTTTTGTGCCGAATTAAAATCGTAATATTGGCGCTGAGAGCAGTAGATTCTACTATGGCAATAGTAATAAATCGGAACAAACGATTGGTGACGTTCGCCTGTCCAGCGTACTTGTATAATGGACGTCAGTGCCTCAGGCGTTTGACATGACCATAGACTCTGGGGGCTAATTGTCTAATTTCAAAATCTATCGCAATCGCTTACAAGATGGGATACATTGATGCTACTTTTTGGCACAAATAAAAACTTACCAAAGAAATGCAGCAATGTGTCACATCCATCTGTCAAATGAAAGCGATTGCGATAGATTTTAAAAATTAGATAATAAGCAGGCAGGATCCGCGATTGATGGCTGTCATATTTGACTAAGCTATTGCTAAGGATATTACAATGTTTACTGTGACGTCAAGAAGGCACGTGTCCAGCGCCAATTTTTGGCGCAGTTTTAAAATTTTAAACTTTAACATTGATTTTTTAATGAAATACATTTTTTTCTGAAATAGCTTAATACGTAATAAGAAATAATTTAAAATGGCTTTCCAAAATTATTTAAATAGCCTATTGGTAAAATAAAGGAAGAAACTGAAGCGAAGCGAGGGTGGGTGGCTAGTTAATAGATAAAATTGTGGTATAAAAAAAAACTAAGGCAACGAGGCGTAGGCAGTGTAGGCAGATGAAAATTAAGAATGTAGCACTAAGTTTTTTAACGAAAAATAACGTTGGTGATGAAAAGATAACAATATATATTTCTCACGAGACATAATTGGATTTGTCGAAGCTCGAGCAAAACCGCGAGCCGTCGAGGAGTGTTTGATCTGTACCTTTGAAATTGAATCTGTTGAGTACACCGAGACCTCCTTACTTTGATATGAATTATTATTTATATTGGACTTTATTGATATTTATTTACCTAGTTGCTTTTAGATCCTATCAGAATAAACAGCGTTTTTAGGTAACTCTGACCTTTTACGAATGGCGCAGATGTTTTTTGTTGAGACAGAACTCCTTTTGCTTTTGAATCCTCTTGTTTCTGTCTCTTTCTGTCTTTTTTATTTGCTTTGTTGTATACTGTTTTCTTTTGTTTTTATTATTGTATGTTGCCAATAAACGTTTTTCTTTCTTTAGTTTTAGGACACTTTTAAATTCGGAAGTACTTTTTTTATTCATGTGGAGTTCTTGTAGTGCAATTGATGGTTCATTTAGTTCACTTCAAGGTACTTTTACTATTTTTTTATGTTTACGTACGAAACTCAGTAGGTAGGTACATATTTATTTAAAACGTTTTGTAATGTTTTACAGAACCAAAGGTTATACACTCGACGTCAGAAAAATCGCACCTATTCGAAAATAAGTTTAGACTTAGTCACCTGTTATTTCTAGCAAACGTTTTATTGTCATGTTGATATCTACTGAAAATACATTTAATGAGCTTTTAATTAATAATTGTTTGATTTAATAAACATAACAGTTACCATAATTAAACGCTTAAAGCGTTATTGCTTACGCCGCCATAAAAGGAAAATAAAAGGGGCCAATTCAGGAAATGTGGGTAAATTCGCTATCGAGATGATGGAGAAAACACACTTCAACAGTTCAATTAAAAAAAAAGAACACCCAAGATGGATACTATTGTCCATGAAGTTGCTCAAATATTGCAAAAAAAAATGAGGCAATTGGCTATGTCCGAAGGGGAAGAAGTATATCACAACACTTATCATTAAATTAAATAGGATTAAATTAACTTTGAAGAAATGTTTTTTAAAAGGTGCGATTTTTCTGACGCCGAGTGTACATATTTTTGTTTCCAATAAGATGGACTATTTTTCACTATTTCATTGTGTCTTTATTTCTAAATGGATGTCCAACACCAGATTGACATTTAAATAACTCAACTGAGTAGATCAAAATGTAGCCGTAATGTAGCACTTCGGGCCATTTTTTACGAGCGGCAAAAATAAAAGTTTGTGACACAAATAGAGCAATGTTACAGAAGTAGTCTAAAAGGTTTTATTTTAACTCATAAAATATTCAAATGACATGGAGTAAGGAGGATGGTATAAAATGTTTAGGGTGAACAATATTTTATTTCTGGTCAAGCCAATGTAATATATTTTATTTTATTTATCATTCTGGATTTACAATAGTTATGTAACTGAACATAATTGGGATGTTGACTAATGAATAAAATAACGAAATTCTAATAAAAATCGTAAACATATTAAACTTTTAGAGTAGCTTGTATACCTCTTGGTTTTATACTCAACCAACAATACTTGGTGGTGCTCACTTTAAACATTTCTGCGGTGGAGTCGTGTGAGGCGGGTCGTTACGTTCCCTCAAATATGGTTGAGCGAAACGATGGCTGGTTCATGCGTCATGCTCGTGAACGGGAGCTGCCTGTGGGAATGGGTCTGCTACTGTCTGCTTGTACTAAGGGCGTCGCATATATATTTTTTTCTGTTTAATATTATCAATCAGAAGTGCCATAGCACTTCTTACTCAAAACATAGAATTAATAACTAATCCTTGTTTTGATTTCTCACTTTTTTATTGCTAATGATCAAAATGATTATTTGGCTTTCGTTATCACGATGTTTTCGTATTTTCGTTGTCTATAGTTTTGTAAGTAAAGGCCTATGAAAAGCTTTTGGATATTAGTTTTCAATTCAGTGCCTTAGGATGGGTAGCCTAAGTATGTCATGCTCTCTTTAATCATTTCTGCGGTGGTGTCGTGTGAGCGGGTCGTTACGTTCCCTCAAATATGGTTGAGCGAAGCGATGGCTGGTCCATGCGTCATGCTCGTGAATGGATGTTGCCAGTGGGAATGGGTCTGCTTCTGAGTACCTATCTTAACGCATATTAAATTGTAAGAATTGCGTTTTTATTTTTATGTCTTGTATCAAGTGTTTTTTGGTTAGAGTAGCAGACGGAGTGATTTCTAAACTAGTTGAAAGTTATTTACTCTCGCGATTACCTATCTGAATGTAGTAGATATTTAATTTTAACCTACCTACCCATTGTGTGTAACCTTTTGATAATTATTGTGATGGAAAATGACCTCACTTTAAATGTGGAGCTCATTTTTCAATCTTGACGACTCTGTATGAAATATACAGGGAGAAAAAAGCAGCCCTTGACGAGTTTCTTGCCGGTTCTTCTCGTTACAAGGTCTCCCGCTTAGGGTTTGCGAACCGATGGCGTAGCTTCTATGACATTCACAGGTGCTTGTAACAGCCTAGACTGAATAAATTATTTTGAATTTTGAATTTTATATATTGCATATTATTTGTTTTATGACCCTTCAAAGTTGGGTGGACAAGTCCATGTAAAAAGTTTAAAATTTATTAAAATAAATGATACCTTTAATTAGTTCGTAAAATGTATAGCAAATTTGTCTAAGAAACCATTTTGATAAACACAATATTTAATATAGCTGCCAAACAAATTTCCTACGCGTTGCATACAAACTACTGAGGCGTGACGTCATAATTCAGTAGCCGTTAGTATGGAGCGTTTTTGGGCGAGTCCATTTGTGTGCATTTCACACTGTGATATCTCGGGCAGTTTTCAAGCTAGCGAAATAATTATTTTACCAATGTTTCTTTTTTTGAGAGGTAATTTATGTAATATAAAATAAAAAAGTTGTCAACATCCCAATTAGCCAGGTTAGAACAGTCACTAGAAAAAAATCACAGATTTCGCAGTCTCCGTAATAATTGGAGCATTGAAAATGAATACAAAAATTTAAGAAAAAAATGAAATAAACAAAATCGAATCAAATGCAAAATCCTATTATTTTTCTAAGGTACCTACTTATTTATTAAGGTTCCGTACCAAAATGGTAAAAAAGGAACCCTTATGGTGTGACTCAGTCTGTCTGTCTGTCACAACTGGATATCTTGAGAACTACTAATGGTATCAACTTGAAATTTGTAATAGTTTAAGATGACATTTGCCCAACTATTTTGCAAATAAGAAATAAACAAAAAAATAAATATCTTTTTTACAACAGGGACTGAAATGGGGTCTTAAAAATGTGAAGTGGGGCTACAAGGACATGTGGGGTATCATATGAAAGAGCGCAGTTTTAACGTTTTCAATATTTTTTTTTTGTTTTAGGCTGCATAGTTTTCGACTTATGGTGAAAAAGAAAAAAAAACACCGTTATCTCCGAAGTTTGCAAAGAAAAAAATCTGAAATAATTCTATGTGATAGTAAAACTACTATCACATAGAATTATTTCAGATTTTTTTTTTTCCTGTAATCTTTATATATATAAACATATATATAAAGATTACAGGAAAAATAAAACGGTGTCTCAATACAGAATACTTTTTTAGAAATATTCAAATTTCTAAAAAAGTTAACATTAGTTCCACTATCGGTCAAGAGATGGCACTGACCTAAAACTGCAATACTAATTTTATTATTCTACTCTGCAGTGTGGTTTGATGGTGCAATTATGATGGTACGGAACCCTCAGTGCGCGAGTCCGACTCGCTCTTGATCGCTTTTTTTCCAATTGTGAGACTTGATACTTTCCAATAAAGCGCCCGCTGAATGTCTCGACCCAGCCGAAAAATGAATAAACCGATTTCTAAAATTCCTACGAATGCACTTTCGTCTGCTTTTGCATCTTTTAACGCAATTACCATGACGATCGGTCAATAATCATAGAAGCTACATTACTTTTTAAATACGGAAATACCCGTTTTTCTACAATTCCAAATCTGAAGGGACCACCGACCAATTTTTATTTTATTGCTATTTTATAGCTAAACTAATAGGACCCTTTTTCTCATTTTTTTAAGTCGGTTTTTTTTTCGAAATATTTACAATTTAATAAACACCCAAAAAAAGTTACCAGCCAATTTTCAAAATTCAAACGCTCACAAGTGTCTCGATTAATTTCTCAACTCTTTGTACTATTTTCATCTCGATTTTTCCAAAATCCTCGGAGCCATGGCTAAAAATACGATGGTAAAACAATATCATGATAAACTTTTCAAAAGTATTTTAGCTTTTGATAAATTTAGAGCGTGATCTCCGTCTGTTACGTTACGGGTTAACCATAACGATCGAATAATAGCGTAATATTTTATTTTCACACTTCACTTATATATATTCAATCAAGCTTAATATTTGTTCTCGTATGTAATAAATATAGTATAGAATCCATTTATCACCTAAAACGAGAGAGGATTAACCTGTAGTCTGCGTCACTAACGACTTCATAAAGATTTAGGGAAAAGGTCTGCGAGGGACTAAACTTATTCACTCGATGGTACAAACTTATTATTTCAGAAGCTTATAAACTGATAGAAATAACATTTCCAAATGAGTTTTAGTTGAAAACTATCGAAAATTTGAGTACCTTTTAGTAAAGTTTCTCAATTTATTTGTCAGATAAATTCAAAAATTCTATTTAATTTTTAAATTAAAACAGAAGTTAGGTGCTTAAACGTAGACTGTGAAACAGTGTAGGTACAAGTTGGAATTAAAATAAGAAACACCATTTTGTTGAATTATGAACAACTTGTGTTATTAGTTATTATTTAATAAGAAAGAGAATTCCATATCATAATATTTGACTAACTAAGTATAATTTGGCAATAATAAAAATACATTTTCTTTCTCCCAAAGTCAAACATACAAAATTCACATCCTTTGAAGTTACAACAAATGGATGTTTTCTACGAACACTCATCTATCTTCATAATAAAGTAATTTATTTATTACCCATAATGTTCTTTCAAATCCGACAGATCTCGAATACAAGATGGTTGCTAACTCACGATATATTACAATAACAATATTCAGGAGAAATGATAAAGAAATAATAAAGTAATACATTTCCATCGATACTTCTAGAATATTTTGAATACCAATAAGGAATTTCATTTGAATATAGCTACAAGAAAGTGACCTTTAATGTAATTATAGTTCAACTTGGAAGGGTCCGGCCACAGTGTAAATACTTTGTCAGTAAAAACTATAATACTGTATGGATTATTTTCATTTATAATTCCTAAGTGCAATTGTATTTTATGGATTACAAAACGATTTTGTTCTTTCTATACATCCGCGTAATCTATAATTTAATATTTTTTTCAACACACTTGCTCGTAAAGTGAGCCCTAATACATCGCTTTTAGGGCCATAAACCGAGCTATAACAAACGCGTGTAATAATATATAAAACACTAGGTTGTTATAGAATTATCCCTACAAAGTTGAATTAGTACCCTACTGCAAGTTCTAGCCGTGTATGTGCCGGCTTAGAATAGCACTACCCCCTCTCATCCCGTGGGTGTCGTAAAAGGCGACTAAGGGAACACAGCCATTAGGAGACGGGCAGCAGCGTCTCCAAAATTCTTGGCCTACTGCGATCGCCAACCCGCCTGCCAAGCGTGGCGATTATGGCAAACCCCCTCATGATGGACACACAAATAAATTGGCCCCCAGTCCCCGGCGGCCCCGCTATTCCTAGTTACGGTAGCGGCTATGGTAACGGCGGGGCAGGGGGTGCTAAGAATCCCCGGGTGCGGATCGGCTACCACCAATCACGAAAATTGCACCTGGCAACCTATAACACGCGCACACTGAGGACCGATACGAAGTTAATCGAGTTGGAAGAAGTTATAAGCAAGTTACGCTGGGACATCATTGGGTTATCTGAAGTCCGAAGAGAGGGAGAGGACTCGATAATCCTTAATTCCGGTAACTTGCTGTACTACCGGGAGGGCGACCAACAGTCCCAAGGTGGTGTCGGGTTCATCGTCCACAAGTCCCTTGTCAACAACGTGATTACCATCGGAAGTGTGTCGACCAGGGTGGCGTACCTTATACTCAGAATATCCAAACGGTATTCGATGAATGTCATACAGGTTTACGCCCCGACCTCGACACACCAAGATGACGAAGTGGAGGCTATGTATAAGGAGATCTCTAAAGCCATGCATAGCTACAAAACCCACTACACCGTTGTGATGGGGGACTTCAATGCAAAGTTGGGGAAACGATGCGGTGATGAGCTGAGAGTGGGGCAATTTGGAGTTGGGCAACGGAATGACAGAGGCCAGATGCTAGCCGACTTTATGGAGAAGGAGAACCTCTTTATGATGAACTCATTCTTCAGAAAGCCGGAAAGCCGGAAGTGGACTTGGGTCAGTCCGGACGGTACAGTCAGAAATGAGATTGATTTTATCATGTCGACGAAAAAGCAAATATTCAATGATGTTACTGTGATCAACGCCGTTAAGACGGGGAGCGATCACCGATTGGTACGTGGCACATTGAATATCAACATAAAGCTGGAAAGATCTCGACTGATAAAATCAACACTCCGACCATTGCCGGCCCATATTCAAAACCCCGAGAGCTTTCAACTCGAACTCCAAAACCGTTTTGAAGCCCTTGAGAACAGCATAGATGTGGACGATCTAAACAATATGGTGGTGGATACTGTCCGTACGGTAGGGTCCAAGTTCTTCAAGACCCGCCGTCCCAAGCTAAAGAAACTCTCCGACCACACACTCCTACTCATGGATCAGAGACGTGAAATGAGGCTCCAGAGTTCAGTAGATGCTAATCGTTATCGGCAGCTTAATAGACAGATATCTAAGTCTTTGACGAGCGACCTTCGCCAGTTTAATACGAATCGTATTAAAGAGGCCATCGAGCGGAACAAAGGCTCCAAAGTGTTCGCGAGAGATCTGTCTATTGGGCAAAGCCAGATGACGAAGCTGAAAACTGACGACGGACGCATCATCTCAGCGAAGCCTGAAATCCTGAGGGAGATCGAGAGTTTTTATGGGCAGTTATATTCCACGCAGACACCCGTTGAAAGCAAGGCTAAAGACCCCAGAGCCAAGCTTACCCGACACTATACCCAAGATATCCCGGACGTCAGCATGTACGAGATTAGTATGGCTCTTAAACAGCTGAAAAACAACAAGGCGGCGGGCGACGACGGAATCACTACAGAACTTCTGAGAGCGGGCGGTAAGCCGATACTTAAAGTCCTCCAGAAGCTTTTCAATTCCGTCATCGTCGAGGGCAGAACGCCGAAGACGTGGAACATAAGTGAGGTGATTTTGTTCTTTAAAAAGGGTGACAAGTCCCTCTTAAAGAACTATAGACCCATCTCGCTTCTGAGTCATGTCTATAAGCTGTTTTCGAGAGTCCTTACGAACCGTCTCGCTCGCAAGTTCGACGACTTCCAACCTCCCGAACAAGCCGGGTTCCGAAAAGGCTTTAGCACCATAGACCACATCCATACGCTGCGGCAGGTCATACAGAAGACCGAGGAGTATAATCTGCCACTTTGCTTGGCGTTCGTGGATTATGAGAAAGCCTTTGATTCGATTGAAACCTGGGCGGTGCTGCAGTCTCTCCAAAGGTGCCAAGTGGACTACAGGTATATCGAGGTGTTGAGGTATTTATACAAAAATGCCACCATGTCGGTCCGAGTACAGAACCAGAGAACAAATCCTATCCAACTGCAGCGAGGTGTGAGACAGGGAGATGTTATTTCTCCGAAACTGTTCACAGCTGCGTTGGAGGATATCTTTAAACTCTTAGACTGGAAAGGACTCGGCATCAACATTAACGGCCAATACCTAACACACCTTCGTTTTGCCGATGATATAGTTCTTATGGCTGAGACCTTGGAGGACCTGAACACAATGCTCGAAGATCTCCGTAGTGCTTCCCAAAGAGTGGGTCTTAAAATGAACATGGATAAGACGAAAATCATGTCGAATGCCCATGTTGTGCCCGCTCCAGTTCATGTTGGGAACACTACACTTGAAGTTGTTGACCATTATGTATACCTAGGACAGGCAGTCCAGTTAGGTAGGTCCAACTTTGAGAAGGAGATCTCTCGTCGAGTCCAACTCGGATGGGCAGCATTCGGGAAGCTCCGAAAAATCTTCGTGTCCGATTTACCTCAGTGTCTCAAGACGAAAGTCTATGACCAGTGTGTGTTGCCAGTGATGACTTACGGCAGTGAAACGTGGTCGCTAACTATGGGTCTCATAAGGAGGCTCAAGGTCACCCAGCGTGCAATGGAGAGAGCCATGCTCGGCGTTTCCCTGCGTGATCGAATCAGAAACGAGGAGATCCGCAGGCGAACTAAAGTAACCGACATCGCTCGAAGGATTGCTCAGCTAAAGTGGCAGTGGGCTGGACACATAGCGAGAAGAACCGATGGCCGTTGGGGCGGAAAGGTTCTTGAATGGCGACCGCGCACCGGACGACGCTCCGTGGGTAGGCCCCCGACAAGGTGGACCGACGATCTGGTGAAGGTTGCCGGAAGCCACTGGATGTGGGAAGCGCAGGACCGATCGTCGTGGAAATCCTTGGGGGAGGCCTATACCCAGCAGTGGGTGTCGTGCGGCTGATATGATGATGATGATGATGATGCAAGTTCTATACGAACAAACAAAGCATTCCCAATTTAACCGGGTAATACAGTTATTTTTTTTATTAACATAAAAGAGGTTTTATTCCGCTGAAAATTCATATTAATTTTTCAAATAACTAAATGTGTAAGTCCTTAATTAAGTCAAACAATTATTTATTATTATCAAATTATTAATAATTCACAATGGTTTGTTATAAAATATTAAAATATTTGCATTTTATCACTTAAAATTATAATTTTGAAGTAGGCTGCATGCTCACTCACCTATTTGCTCGCAAAATATTCTTGCATTGGGCGTGTGAAAAAAACATAAAAAAAACCTACGCGCCTTTTCCCATAATTGTCATATTTTGTTTTTATCGTATTTGTTGCTGTGTGGTAAATTACTTTGTATTTTCCTCGCAAATGTGTTGAAAAACGTCGTATGAAACTCGTGAGCAACCTAAGCTAACTTGTCTCATAATGTACTATTATTAAACTTATATTAGATTAGGCAATACTCAACAAGCAGGTTTGCGACGAGTATGAACAGGTAGAAGCAATAGTTTTTGAATCCGATTTCAATAGGAATATTGTTTGTTATTATTCATTTAAAGACTTAATTTGTATTTAGCTGCACAAATTGGTAGTGATTTGAGTTAGGTCTTTTAATTTATTAACGCCCGAGCGGCTCGTTCGGGCTGCACAATAATGAAATATCTATTGTGTCTCATTTTCCGGGGTTTGAAGGATTAATATTATTGTTTTAAAGTACAAAACGCTTCAAGAGTAAGACCAAAAACATATCCATTATTTTATGCATTTGTATACAGTGTTGTTATGGAGTAAATTCTTAGTGGGAATGAACTTAAGATAGGTGATTGCGTAAGGTGATCGTATTAATTTGAGAGTTCATATTGTATGTCGTTAGTGTCAAATTTCATACAAATTGCTGCCGATCGGATACGATATGAACTGTCAAATGAATACGATTTACGCAATTGCACCCTAAGTCAAAATGGCGTTATACAAAGCATCACGGATGAAATTATGTCTAGTCTAAAGTCAAATGCTTATTTTTTCAGTTCAAAAGTAAGAGGAAACAAATTAAACAACTGAGTTACTTCACTGTTACTGACTTTACCATCTGCTGTTTCCTCCACAATATTGTTGGGCACATTTTTATTAGCATAATCGTCATTACGGCATCGGCCGGTTGCCAACTGCGGTCAAATTTTACTGCCCAGATTAGGGTTGCCAACCTTACTATATAATATAGTCCTACTATATTATAGGGGTCAATAATATACTTTTTGCAGTAGGTAAAACTGCACTTTTGATTTTCACATACAAGATTATGCATACCAGAGCAGTAACAAACAAAATTTAAATAAAAAAATACTACTTATGTGTTTTTTACACGACTGCCCAAAAGGAGTGTATAAGTGTTCAGGGTTCATGTATGTTTGTGGGTTTGTGAGTTTCTTTATTCCACTATAACTTCTAAATAGCTCAACGGATTTAAATGTATGGGGTATCGTTAGAATCCTTACATCATTCCGAGTGATACTGGCTATATTTAATAAAAAGACAATATAGCGACTGTACGACGCCATTTTTTTATCAAATGTGAAAAACATTTTTTTCCTGAAATATTACAAAATGGGCATCAAATGAAAGGCCTTAATGAGCACATTTCAAAACTATATAATTTGTTACTAAAATATGTGAAATAAAAATAAACAAATTTTAAAAATATTAAAAGCACGACTGCCCTGCCAAAAACGAACTAAACAGTTAAATAACAAGTGTCATTGCAGTCGGGGGACCGTTTTGTGGAACAATTTTTAATCAAAGAGGTAAAGACGTCGTGTTTTTAATATTTTTTGAATTCATTTTTTTACTATATAAAAACGTTGGCAACCCTAGCCCAGCCTGACAGTATTGGCTCTTGCCGATATTTTCCCCACATAAATAAGTGTAACGATATCTTCTATTTAAAGGTCGTTTGTAATCGGTGGCTTATACATTATTGAATTTGGATGTGGGTGTGTACTTGTAGTTTTATATGTAAGCAATTCTGCTACTTAGTATTCTGGTCTTACAGTTATACTAAGAACCGTTTAAAAGTGTATAAGATTTTTCTTGATGGACCCAATATTTTCTTTGATTGCTTCTGCGACTTCGCCTGCGTGAAAATCGCCTGGTACAGTTACCAGGGGGTTTTAATTTGTACTCGGTTTAGTTAGTGGTAGGGCTTATTTTAAGTCCGCCTGGCTAGCTACCACCATCTTTCCTAAGTCTGATGCCATAACAATAATTTAAAAATTCTTGTGTTCTGGCAGTTAGGGGTGAGATAGCCAAATCCTCAGTGATGAGGATTCCGGGTGTAGTGCGCTTCCATTTTCGGCCTTATCGTCACTCAAAATCAGGTGAGATGAAGGCCAAACATATCCCGTTGTACAATAAAAAAGGTAGTATGCCAACTTTCAGCACGATTAGTTGAACTCTGATGTTGAATTAGTCAGTGAGCCAGTGAGCGCATAAAATGATAGTCCTGTTCAATTAAGTAAAATTCTACTGTGTTATGTAGGCATCGTTCTATTACAGACCCCTTAAGAATATTTTTCCAATTATTAAACGCGATAATTGAAGGGGAGAATTTCCTATTGCAAGAGACGTCAAACGACGACGATCCAATAAAATCATCCACCAAAATCATTTCCGAAACAATAAAAAAATGAAGGGACAAAAAACAGCGAGCAAAATCTGTTGTTATAAGTAAAAATATTGTTAAACAGCTTTCTGCGACAGACGAAATAAACGTGTTTGATGTCACTGCGTAAATCACATCTGTGTAAGACAACATTTTTTGTGTTATGACATTTATTACGTCTCTTTTCAATCAACGAACGGATTTCAATGTGGCTAAATTATATCAATTTTAATGTAGCATCTCAGAAGCTCTCATGGCGGAACTTGACAGGCTGATCGTACTCGATCACGTTTGTTAAGCAACGCTCGGTCCGGTCAGGTGTTGGATGGGTGACCATTAAAGTGGTATTACAACTGAGTACTTACGTGGTTCGGAGGGCACGTTAAACCATCGGTCCCGGCTGTTGTCATCTGATAACGGTCGTTAAGCCAGGTTAGAGGCCTTACAGGCGGCTTGATAAACTCTAACACACAGACTCAGGCAAGAAGTTCCACTCTCTAGCGGTACGGGTGATAAAATTTGAAGAAGCGCCTAGTATGAGTCTTTGGAATATTCATCAAAAAACTGTCGCGCAGATTCGTACTTATCTTAATTAAATTAATGCGGAATCACTTCTCATACTCCAGCTAACTACGGAAACAATGCTTTATTAAATCGTTTTATAATTAATTTGCATAACTGTCATTGATAGCATACTTATTAAGTTGTCCATGTTTTATAAATCTATGAAGTTTTATTAAATGCAAAGTCCACTGCTGGATAGGCACGCCCCCAAAATCAGTACTGCGGCGCTCGCATTCATAGCTATCTTTTGACATTTTATAATTAAACATTTTTGAAAGTTGATGACGTTCTGTCGATAAAATAGAAGATTTTGTAAATTTTCTTATAGGTACCAGACTTAGTTTATTTGATAGACCACTTGATGGAATAGCAGTTCCATTTGGTTCCCACATTTGCAT
Source organism: Agriphila geniculea (assembly GCA_943789525.1). Classification (NCBI taxonomy): domain Eukaryota; kingdom Metazoa; phylum Arthropoda; class Insecta; order Lepidoptera; family Crambidae; genus Agriphila; species Agriphila geniculea. The sequence continues at coordinate 23,826,501 of OX038889.1, read as the reverse complement.
TCGAAGGCAACGGGCATAAACTTCGTCTGGCCTCACAAAGCACGCCACTAAATTGGCAGTAAACGCTGTGATAGTTACTGCAAATTGTTATAAATATAGCTGTTGGTATAGAATACATTATGGGAGAGATATGGCTAGGATGCTTCGATCAAGAATACCCTAGATAACGCTTCACGAACTAAAACAGTACCTAAAAAAACCGGCCAAGTGCGTGTCGGGCCACGCGCCGTAGGGTTTCGTAATTACCTTATACCATACCATATTTAATACCACCTATCTTTTTCGTCTGCAAAAATAACTTTGTTTTTCACAGTGTTGGTATAAATGACAAAGTTATATTTGCGGTTTTGGAAAATGTGCTATATCTCAAAAACTAATTACTATATCTCGATCGTTGAAAGTGTTTATTAAGATCTACAGCATATATTTTTTGTAGATTTTTCACTTTCTTATTTCAAAAGTTAAAGGGGGGGGGGGGGGACACACATTTTACCACTTTGGCGGTGTATATCTTTCAAACGGTTGACTTTGAGAAAAAGTTGTCTTAAAAACCTCAATGTCATTTTTAAAGACCTATCTATAGACACCCAACACGTGTTGGTTTGAAGAAAAAAATTTTTTTCAGTTTCAGTTTCATGTATTGGGAGCCCCCCCTTAATCTTTTTTTTTATATTTGTATTAAATTCGTTAAGCGGTTAACAGAATACATCTACCTACCAAGTTTCAACTGTGTAGTCTTAATACTTTCGGAATAAAGTGGCTGTGACATATGGACAGACAGACAGACAGACAGACATGACGAATCTATAAGGGTTCCGTTTTTTGCCATTTAGGCTACGGAACCCTAAAAATGGCACCTCGAATAGCGTCCCTCCCACATACAAACTTGGCGCTTATTTTGTACATAATCACATCTTATTTTGTACAAACTCACATTTTATATTACTTATTTTGTACTAATACTACATCTTTTATCACTTACTTTGTACAAAATAAGCACCCAGTTTAAAAGTGGGACGCTATTTTGAGGTGCCATTTTTGAAACTCTGACCGGATATCTAGGGTATTCTTCAACATCCTATTTATTTATCAAGTAGCTATCCTTATTTTCTCATTGGATAAAAGTGACTGACATCATCACTGTCTATAAATAATGACAAATATTAGGTCTTTACCTATGAAATTGCCGATATTTTGTCACATACAGAGAAAATAATAACTTCTATGATTTAAAATTTTAACAAAATCGTGAATATTACATCGAATTATGATCATGATAGTTAACTACCAGTAAAAATAAAGTCCATATTTTAGCTTTCGTGACATTAAAAAAAAGATCTTGAAAGTGACTCTTTTTTTGTGAGCAAAAAAAAGGGTGACCGAAGGGGTTGTAACTTAACCAAAACTTATTTTTTCGCTTATCTTAAATGGAAATAAGTTAGCATAGTGTTCAAACATTAGTACATAAAAGTTTTGTTACATGAGTATGAGTTGAGAGTTGAGAGTATGAGTTCATGGTTGTTAAATGAACAAAGAAAATGCTATTATGAAAAATGCAACTTCTTGAAAAATCTCCATACAAATCGGCAATTTCATAGGTAAAGACCTATTATTAATAGGCATAGCTTGCCCTCCGTAACTGCCAAAGAGAAGTGAGTAAATTTGTGATTACCATAAATAGCGAATCTAAACTCTAACATAAAGACTAATGGCTTTTAAAGAACGATAGAACTTAACGTAAAAAAGAAAATAATAGAAATTTAAAATTTATTGTATCTAATTTAAATTTTAGCATTCACAATAACTGTAGTCACAGCTGCTTAACTAATTGAACTATTTGAAATGCCTACGATCCACTTTTATTAATTCTTGTATCTGTAATTATTGCCAAGCAACAATTTCTGTTAATTTAATGTACTTAACTAATTCAATTAATTTAATCTCACAAGAATATCAATGTTCTGGTATTTGTAACGATATCTGTAACTTCTATTTTGTAATGATGATATAAATTTGTTATAGCTATGGAAACCTATAATTGGCTTATTAAAGACTTATATGTAATTACTCAATCTGTACCTAATATAGCTGTTGGTTTTCTGAATAAATCATAAATAAATAAATAAGCTAATTTTGTTCTTTGTGAAAAATACTTATCTAATAGCTCCCTCACATTCAGCGCATAAACCCAGATTCTAGAACCCCATGCCAAAGAAAGAAATAAGTAAACGAATGCACGTGAGTCGTGAGAATTCAAGTTTTCAGTTGCGGTAAAGTGTAAACGTTTATAAACTTTTGTTTCCAAACGGAATATGCCCAAATGAGTCGCTTGTTTGTTACATTTTAGCACACTGTACTCTAATAGATTTTAACTTAGTTCCCCAATTTTATTCATTCCCTCTATCCAATTTTAGCTTTGTATTTTTAAAACAAAAGCAAAACTGGGTTTTATTTTCTTTAAATTGAATTTCAAACACAGCCAATAGAAATTTTAAATTTAAAGATTCACGAAAAAAAGTTTAACTTGGAATGTTGTTTAGTTAAGAACGGCAGAGCCAGCCATTGTGGAAACTTTAGCGAAAGCTCTTTATGTGTCGCGCGGAGACGTCAACTCGAACGCGGAAGTTACGCGGTGGTGGAAGTTTGCCAAAACACGCTGTAAAACCGGGATATTCCATAACAAAGAAGTATTTCGTGTTGGTATGATGTAATAACTCCTGGTTCCTACTTACTCGTACGATGAAACAACTTGCAAACATATTCTAACCAGATTTTATAGTAACAACTTTGTTTTGATATGAAATTAAAATAATAAACAAAAAAATTATAATTACTATTATTAACACGCTTTTATTAGGTCGCTTCTTGTTAATTATTTATTACTTTGTTTCTTTGTTTGTCTTCAAATTTTGCAAACGATTTTATGCTGGCATCCCAAGATGAGCTAGAGACTTCAAACTTTAAACATAGGTTAGAACTGGAAGACGATGCAATTAGTCCGATTCATTTATTAGGGTTCCGTACCTCAAAAGGAAAAAACGGAACCCTTATAGGATCACTTTGTTGTCCGTCTGTCTGTCTGTCCGTCCGTCTGTCTGTCAAGACCGTTTATCTCGGAAACGCGTGGAGGTATCGAATTGAAATTTAAACCATATACTAAGGTCTACGGGCCCTTGAAGCTGTAAAAAAATCAAACTTCTAAGTTAACGTAAAAAAAAGATACTGCCGTTTAGGGCGCAAAAAACGCATTTTCGATACTCTCAAAGGAATCAAAATTCATAGGGTACTTCCCGTTGACCTAGAACTATGAAATTTGGCAGGTAATAGCGTCTTATACTACACTTACAGGAATAAATCTGAAAACTATATATTTGTAATTAAATCATAATTAAATATGGTCATTAAAATACGTAATTATTAATCATCTTGGTGAAACAACGGTATGCGCGGTCATAGTTTAACTTCTAATTACTTTTGGATAATCGCGCCACTAATTCTTTTTAAAATATCAATATTTATTATTATTAATTATTCAGATACTTTCAAATATTGTTATAGTTAATTACTTTTAAAAATAAAATTAAACAGTAATAAATTTGGCTCTAAATATTTTCGCAACATGGCGGTATGTCACGCTGTATGACAGGGGGTCTTCTTCTTCTTATTTTTGTTTTGGCAATCTACTTTCTTCTTGGAAGTAGTTTTTGCCAGTGTCAAGTGTTGAATAGTTCAGTGGTAGATTGTTTCAGTTTACATTAATATGCGGGTGCATCGCATTCCAATGTTGCTTGGAGCATTTGGCACCAAGTATAATCAAGACAGTTTACTCGGTAAGGTCAGCCGAGGTAGCCACCACTACAATAAAAGTCTCGGCTTCACACAACCAAAATCGCGCCTATTTCCATTATCCCACATATTGTTCAGTCAATATTTGTATGAGAATCCATTACTAACGTGTAATAATAGATTTTCATACAAAAATTGCCGGCGTCTGTCCAGCAATGTTTCTATTAAAACTCATTACACACGTGTAATTCAGAAATGGAGCGAACTTTTCAATGAAACACAATTAATATAGGTATCAAATGTCGCCTTGATGAGCGAGCACATTCCAAAAAATTTTTTTTTAATATTCGGTATACTGGTATCACGTGAAAGGCCTTGATGAGCACATTCCAAATAATTGAAAAAAAAAAAAACGAAAAAAAACTGTTTTGGTGCAATATGGGTATCAAATGAAAGGCCTTGATGAGCGCATTCCAAAAAGATAAAAAAAAATTAAAAACGAAAGGTAATTTTTTTTTGCAATATGGGTATCAAATGAAAGGCCTTGATGAGCACATTCCAAAAACTGGAAAAAAAACTGGAAAAAAAATGAAAAAAAACCGTTTTTTTTTTTCAATATGTGTATCAAATGCAAGGCCTATGTGCACATTCCACTTTCCATTTTCTTTTTTAACCGACTTCAACAAAAGGAGGAGGTTCTCAATTAGATTGTATGTTTTTTTTTATCGTTGTTCGCGCGTATCTTCGAAATTTATGGACCGATTTTGATGATTCTTTTTTTGTTCGATTGAATTTGCTTGCGAGATGGTCCCATTTAATTTTTTTTCAAATCGGTCAAGTAGTTTTCAAGTAATCCTGAAAATACTATGATTTTGCATCAACTACCTTGACGACTTTGTTATTTATGAACCGAATTAGATGAAGTTTTTTGTGTTGGAAAGGGGATACCTTTAGTGTAGTCATCTTAACCGACTACAAAAAAAATAAGGTTCTCAGTTTGACCTGTATATAGTATGTTTCACCGCGATTAACTCACGTTTGGCTGAGCCGATTTTTCTACCTAAATAATATAATTACCTACACTATCTAATACAGAAGGTACTGACACTAAAAATAAACAAATAAAAAAATGTTTAAAAATAAAAAAACCGACTTCAAAAAAACCTGCCTCTAAAAAGCAAGAAATAATATTCAAATCATTAGATACGCATTATAAAACGTCTATTGAAGTCGGGTGGGGATTTAAGAATAAAAAAGGAAGTTGTACTTCCCGTACGTACGTACAGTACGTTCGTACCCCACTTCGACTTCAGTAGACGTTATAATGCGTATCTAATGATTTGAATATTATTTCTTGCTTTTTAGAGGCAGGTTTTTTTGAAGTCGGTTTTTTTGTTTTTAAACAATTTTTTTTCAATTACTGTAAGTAATTTAAAATTAAAATAAAAAGCTTAAAACTTTTAAAACTAAAAAGTTAAAAGTTTAAAAGTACTACACAAGCCTTGGCCGCAACTAGGCATTGATGGACTCACGTATGTTCTTCAATGCCTGTCTTGAGTGGCGCTGCAGTAATGTACTATTCCATTTCAAACCTTCGCCCGTGGTCAATTCTTTGTCGTAATCCCTGGAAGGGTTATTTTTTACGTGGCGACAAAGGATTTCAAATGGTTATCTATTTATAGCAGTCTGCTGAACGGATTTTGATGGTATTTTTTTACAGTCTACTTATAATCTAAGCAATTTTTCACATAATTCCGGTAGGTAGAACCTGGGATAAAGCTTGAACTCTCCGTAGTACAGTTTTCATATAAAAAACTAATAACTACCAACCACTTTTTTTCAAAATATTTCCTTTGTACCCACACAACTTTTCTATAGCTTTATTTTATGTATAGATGTGGGTCTGTACGGAACCCTCGGTGGGCGAGCCCGACTCGCACTTGTCCGGTTTTTTATACTATGGCAATATTATGGTGTCATTGAGCTGATCTAACAAAGGAGCCTGAAAGAGGAGGAGGTTGAAAAGGCAGCAGGAACATCGAGTTTAGACTCGTTTGATTCATCTTGACAAATACTTTGATGGGTGATGAGGTCCAAGGTCTGATGATGGAGCCAGAATTAGGTCACAGGAACTCTGTTATTAAATCATGCAACTTAATAGAATCTGTCATTATGTCTCTGTTATTAAATCATGCAACTTAATGGGCTTGTTTGATTCGTCTTGACAAGTATTCTTAAGGGAGTTGGTGTCCAAGGTCTGATGAAGAAACCGGAAAGGAAAAAGGTACAGTTAGGCATCCTGGGTTCTTCAGATGTGCGTTTCTCAATTAATTTTGAAATAGTTGAGACAGATAGGAGCTTTCTATTTAATTACTTAATATTTTTTTAAAACAACTACAGCATATCACCCTTGCATTGTAGATACTTCAAGGGGCCGTACCAAGCGCTTTGCCAATACATTTCCTGAGCAAACTGCTAAAGAATGGAATGCGCTGTCTGCTCATGTGTTCCCCGATACCTAGTTACAACCTTGGTCTCTTCAAGGCAAGAGTAAATAGGCATTTCCTGGTGCAAGCATGCTACACCTTAGACCACATCCTGTTTATGAAGCAAGATGGTGGTCAAATGCCTACCCAGATAATTATAAAGCTGCTAAAAAATATTATTTAAAAAATGAGAAATAAATAAAACGAAGGACGTACAAAAGGAACATCTTGCGCTGTATGAAGTAACATGAAATAATATGTACCTAATATTTCTAACACTTGTAGGCAAGCCATTCGTTACATTTTCTTATGCCGGCACACATAAATCTAGTGGGGTTTATCTAGTATGAGTTCATATATTGTCTTTTAGACGTTTGAGACAGTGACTAATATTAGTTTGGGAGATTCATACCAGAAGTTTAAAAATAGGGGGTAAGCCTGCTATTGTTAACGTCAAAATCGTGTTTCAATGGTGTTTGAATGGTAATGCTTTTTGACACATAGCTCTTGTTTCTTAAACTTCGATACTTGTACTATTAGTTATTCTGTGCTTCGGTTTTGGAACCGAAATACAATGTGTTGCGGGTTTGGGTTTGAAAAACACAATGTTTTTCGATTTTGGGTTTAAGAAACAAAAACTGTCAAAAAGTATTACCATTCAAACACCATTGAAAATGCCGTTAACAATAGCAGACTTGACCTCCTGGTGTAATGATAGAAATATTATGACTTTTTTGCAGTTTATACTTTAACAATAGTTTGTATACAGTCATGTTATAAATGAAGGAAAATTCAGAGTGTCATTATTAACTGAAAGCATTACGGCATTACTCAAAAGCTTCTTTGCTAAAATATTAAGTTAAGGTCTTCTTAACTTTAAGGAAGCTGTCAATTTCATAGAGTTTCTGTCAAATCGGCCCTAACTTTAAAATTGGTTTGAGTACCTACCTATTTGGCCGTTAGATTTATATTTTGTTCGTACCTAAAAGATGTTTTGATGTCAAAGTGACATCAAAACATCTTGCACAGAACAGTACCTCCGTGTACAAATACAATGAAGATTGTAGACTTGTTACCACACACAAAAATCCTAATTGAATATATCTGAGGTTCAGCGTGGATTCCGAATGTTCATACGTAATCAAGGAGACAGAACATAAATTCGATCAGACAAAATGACAGCTAGTTCGCGCCTCGTCGCCGCGGACCGGCGCGACTCGCGACGTGACCGGAATGCGCTCCGTCAGAGCCACAGTACACAGTATAAGAGTACCAATACAATACGAGGCATGTATCTTAAAATTATTTCGACGGAGTGGGGATAAGTTCCCGCATGTACTCTTGTGAGCGACCAATAGCGCGTGTTCCTCTCCCGCCGCCCGCGCCCCTCACCGCTACGCATGCCCAAATACGCGTTTCGTGCAATCCCTACCCGATTTCAAGATATATGCCTGGTACTGTATGGGTTATGGCGTGGTGGGTTATGGCCCGTCCTCCTTAGCCACCCATAAGGAAGGCCTGTACCTCAGCAGTAAGGAATTGTCCCTACTGCTGGGGCACAGAGGGAACCTGGGCCATCGAGCCATCGATTTCCTCTCCGCATTAAAACCGACTGACTATCAGCCATTTTTATTGAAACCGACTGACCATCAGCCATTTTTATTGAAAAATTGCTGATGGGTAGTAGGTATTAATAAGGAGAGGAGCTCGATAGCATAGTGGGTTAGCGGATTTGCTCTCTAATTTGGTGACAAAATGTAGGAACCCACCAAAGAGAATTTAAAAATAACTAACTAGCGTTATAAGAGACGGGAGTGTCATACAAAAAAGTGTGAGTCTGAAACGGAAGCGAATTCAACGAAAACAAACAAAAGAGAAACGTCAAACGGCATTGGCGGTAAAACGGTCAAAAATTATAGATACTCTTTGATGGGGCGAAGTATAATACGCCTCAATTCGAATGTTGTCAATTATCTACTGCTTTGTGGATTGTCAACGTTCTTTCAAACTAAGACAAGTTAAAAATTCGCCTCCGTTTCATAGATCGTTTTTACTGAGAGAGTTGCGCCAGGCTGGAACCCACTAGGAAAACCCATAATGAAGGCCTGTGACTAGGGTAGCCACCCTTTTTTCAAACAAATAGAGTTTTTTTTTCATTAGTCATTAATAAAAAAGTTATTAATTTTATACTTATTTATCATTAACCCTAGAATCGTACCCATATTAAAATCATATTAATGGTACCCTGGGGTACTGCTGTACCCCAACAAAAAGAAGCAATTAACGAAAGGATTAGAAACTTTTATTTAAAATCAACATACATAAGCTTCTTTAACGTTAATTTCAGTTTCACTAATAGCAATTTTGGCGAATAATCAGGAACTAATAAAAAATATTGGGCATATTTTGCTTTTGTGGTTATTTCAAAAATTTTTTTTTACTTGGTGCACTGTATGCGATATTTCCGATTTTTTGTCTTCGAGCATAAATAACACCTTCCAGATTTCGGAGCTAAAGAGGTTGTCACAGCTATTGGTCATTGTTTGCTCGTAATTGTTTACTCGTAAATATACCCACGAGCAGAATAAAGCGTCTTATAGCAAAAAAGTTACCAGCGATTTAATTTTTTTTTTCATTTGTACCTCATGGTACGGTTCTAGGGTTAAAATCATATTTGTGTTACTATTCGCAAATTTTAACGGGTTAGTAGCAAAAGGTCTTATTCGCAAAACGCCACACGGCTTTTTAGGTTTCCGTAGCCTAAATGGCAAAAAACGGAACCCTCATAGATTCGTCATGTCTGTCTGTCTGTCTGTCTGTCTGTCCGTATGTCACAGCCACTTTATTCCGAAAGTATTAAGACTACACAGTTGAAACTTGGTAGGTAGATGTATTCTGTTCACCGCTTAACGAATTTAATACAAAAATAAGAAAAATAAAAGATTAATAAAAGATTAATAGAAGATACATGGAATTGAAACTGAAAAAAAAAATTTACTTCAAACAAACACGTGTTGGGTGTTTATAGAGATAGGTCTTTAAAAATGACATTGAGGTTTTTAAGACAACTTTTTCTCAAAGTCAACCGTTTGAAAGATATTCACCGCCAAAGTGGTAAAATGTGTGTCCCCCCCTTTAACTTTTGAAATAAGAGAGTGAAAAATCAAAAAAAAATATGCTGTAGATCTTAATAAACACTTTCAACCGAAATTGGTTTGAACGAGATATAGTAATTAGTTTTTGAGATATAGCACATTTTCCAAAACCGCAAATATAACTTTGTCATTCATACCAACACTGTGAAAAACAAAGTTATTTTTGCAAACGAAAAATGATAGGTGGTATTAAATATGGTATGGTATAAGGTAACTACGGAACCCTATGGCGCGTGGCCCGACACGCACTTGGCCGGTTTTTTTTAAATGACTGCCAGCAGCAAATGATTGCTAATTAATTTAAACAGACTGCCTGTTTTTTCGTTTATAAAAGGGTTGAATTAAGGTCTCTACCTTGATTCAACCCTTTTATTAAAAAAAGGCCGTGTGATATTTTGCGAATAGGGCCTTTTGCTACTAATCCCTTTAAACAAATATTTGTCTTTCTTAGAAATAGTAACACAAGAGTTACGTAAATAGAGTACAGTAGTAGCGTACTCTATTGCTGTCGTAGATTATGAAGATCACCCACACGGAATAGAGGACAATATTTTAGTGAAAGTAGCTTTTTGCATTACAAGGGTTGGTCAAGAACACGGGCGAGACACAATACTGTTAGTAATTTATACTGTGCTATATTTCTGTCGTGCTCGGGTCGCGTCGCGTCGCAATGACGCTTACTTTAACGACGCCTTTATTTCCTCAAGTGTTTTAGACGGGCACGTCTTCCCTATCAATTGAAATCGTCCGATGTTACACGAGAGTGTGCGATACGCATTGTCGTTAAAACTTTTATAGTTATTATATTATAAATAAATATAGGCATTATTATATTGTGAGAGTATTATTTTATTGGTAAAAAATTTATTTAATTTAATCTATGAAAGTATTATTTGTAGTTAAGTTATTCTTTTACATGCAATGCAAACATATTAGTAGTGATAAATTTATTCGAGGAGTCTCCTCTACTATTTTAAACAATTTCCAACACCATCTCAAAAAATAGATAATTTTAAAAGGTATTCTTGATCACGTCGTTTTTCCCCCTTCCCGCTTTGTTTGTTTGACGCGTTTGACGCGTCTTTAACTATTTTTTTAATATGTTTTAATTAGGTTGCTTTCTCGTTTCTTTGTGTGTGTGTGTGTTAGCATTTATATACTAGCTTCCCGATGAGCTAGAGACTTTTGAAACTTTGAACATAGGTCAGAACTGGAAGGTAATGCAATATTTTTGTATACTGTACATAGACGTGACCCAGATTCCATATATTTTGGACATCATTTTTTTTTATTTCTATGAATACTGAACAACTATTGTAACGGCAACTGAAATGGACACAAAGAGCAACTGAATATTTATTATTCAGAATGGTACCTAATTATCATTTTGCTTTGACAGCCAAAGAGAAATAAAAAAGATTGCTTACATTTTAATGTTATTTCAGCGAGCGGACTACTTTACCGGAATATCATCATTCATTTCAAAATACAATATTTAAGTTGTCTAATATCTGAATTGCCAAGTTTGATCCCTATACTACTAATTACGAAATATTAAGTTCTGAGTAAATTATTATTGTTCCATTTAAAGTTATTTCCGTTTCGTTAGTAAAAGAACTATTGTTTAATAGAAAAGTCATTACTGTTCATTAACAGTGAATAAATGTTTCCATGCAGCGAAATGGCCAAGCCACTTTTGAGTAAGGTGTAGAGTTTTTGAAGTTAGGGCTTGTAGAGTTAGAAGCTTGGCTCTACATGAGGTCTGGTAACTTTTTGACAATGCGAGCCATATAGAAGTCTTGGCAACAATATAAATGAAATTGTTTTTGGTGGGATAAGACTTTTACATATAGGCAATACTTACCGAATACAAACAAATGATAGTATAAGTATAGAAAATCCCTACAAAATCGTAAGTAATCGTAAGTCGGCTAAGGATCAAAAGAAAAGATATCCCGCCATGAAAAAGTGGTGAAATCATTGTCCCAAGTTTACTTCCCTATACAACCTAGCAAATGAATCGGAATCTAGTCCGGTGGATGAATGGCCGTTGTTATCGCAGCTCGGTCCGAGCCTTGAGGCCTACTCCCGACTGCACTAAGATTGTATAAGTGTTTGATAAGTATTGTGGAGACTGGCGCCCTAACTAAGGTTAGAAACCTGTTTTACAGGTCAGAAGTAGTTTCGAGCCGTAAGAAATGTTGTTACCTACCTTAAAATAATTAATTTAAAGTTGCAAATTATGCCTAAATAATTGTTACAGATAATATAATCAACAAATTAAAGGAAGATTTTTCTTAGAGTGTCAATTATTGTATAGTCTACGTACGTAAGCACTCTTGTTAAAGCCTGGGTCAAATCGGATACAGCACACATCGCATTGCGTTGCATAGCGTGACGGCAAATGATGTTGTAATGTATGAAATTCTATGGTATATTATCACACTGAACACACGAATTATGCGCAGCAGCCGTGATTTTTGACTGTCCACGCGGAGAAAGACGCGGGTGAAATCTAGCCTGTCACAAAGCAAAAAAAAATTTCTAGGGATGATTTCATTCGTAAATTGGCGTCGAGTACTGGTAGCAAATTGGTCCCAATATAACTTGTTCCACTATTTTTTGCTGATCAAAGTTCTAGCATAACCTTACTTGTTACATTTAGTTAAACTTAGTGTTTCCAGTACTAGCATTTAACATAAATTAGTTCAACCTGCTTCTAGAATAACAAATAAAAATAGGGACCATCTACATTGGGATGGAGTTACTACCTAACTTGGGAAGCCTTCTTACGCGAACTGCTAAAAATGGAATACGCTGCCTGCTCATGTGTTCCCCGATAGTTACAACCTTGGTCTTTTCAAGGCAAGAGTGAATAGGCATTTCCTGGGCAAGCATGCTACACCTTAGACTTTAGACCACATCCTGTTCACCAAACAAGATGGTGGTCAAATACCCAGTTACCAATAAAAAAATAAAAAATCGCCCGTACCTTTGCCCGAAACCAAAGAAAAGTGCAGTCGGGAGTAGCCCCCGTCCGAGCTCCGGCCGCGGTTAACGGACGATAAACCGCCAGGTCGGCATCCCCTGCCCCTTTATTGGGTGTTAAAAACTGTAATAATATAATGTTTATGGTATTGCCTTGCTGTTATATTTGTGCGAAATAAACGAGCTTGCCAAATATCAGGGTTGTAAACGAAGGAAACGGGTCATCGGTTATTTAGAGATTTTGGTGCTGCCTTTTCAAAAGACTAACTTTCTATCCTATGTAATGCTAAATTCTAGTTGGAGCTTAAAGCTTAAAAATACGACGCTAATATTAAACCACATGTTTATAATTTATAATCTAGACACTCCAGCTTATTTTTATTAAGTTTTCTGTTATCGTTAGCATTCAAACGAATAGAAAAATGGTCTTTTTTTTATCAAGACTGGTCTTTAGTTTAGGAAAAATATTTGGAAAGAAAATTGTTTCTAGTTATGCCTTTAAAGTTTACTTAAATTTTGTATTTAAAAAGCTAGGACAGAATTATTTTCACAAACTTTTTACCTAACAAAAGTGTCATCATCATAGGATGCGGTTTGGTAGATGTTAACCTCTGAGAATGAAGCAGGTTTAAAGTGCCTTTTGATGCATGGAGAATTTTGAGGAAAAAATATATGGTCACCCATCCTGAAATCCTAGTGAAAGTAGCTCAACCGCTGCAGTCGTAGCTTAAACACATGTTAGTCACTATGCCAACGAGCTCTTTTTTAACAACAATAGAGTAACCTTTAAAATTATATTAATTTTGTAACACTGTCGGAAATACAAACGAAGAGACGAATAGTAACAAAATACATCATGCACGTAGATCGGCTTACAGCAAATGGAAGTTCTGAAGAGATTGTAAGGAGACGCTCGAGCGTTGTAGTGAGTCAAGTTGCCTTATGTGGTGTTTACACGGGTGACTAAAGCCGTACAACTTTCGCCGCACGGCGAAAATCGACCGTGCAAATGGCAATTCGGCCGAGGCCGCAGTTGACTGAACAAAATTATCTGATCCGGTGGCCAAAGCTGGAACTACGTCATTACCTATCGATGACGTAGATGACAGCGACGCCATCACCTGCGATTCAATTTTAGAAGCGACTTGCTATGTGACTAAAGTCAGACGTCTCAGGTGACTAAAATTGATTTACACAGGCACTGTAATATGTATCTATCAGTGATCAAAATGCATGCTTAACAAGTTCCGGGCAAATTTCAGCTTACTTACTTGATAAATAAGTATAATTTATTTTTTATAATAAAATTGAATGCGGAATGAATCAAACCCTACGTAAATATTTGTGTGAATATTGTAAAACAACCACCAACCATACCACGTTGCAACGCAAAAGTGGAGTGTCATATCGTTTACAGTGTAAATGCTCAAATTGCTGCATTTGACAACAAAACGTGGTCTGTGTGAATAAACTAATTAGTTTTCATACATTGCGCTTGTTCATGCGTTTATTGTTGTTGTGTGGTTGTAATACTAACTGTGGTGGAGATCATAATCTAACTTCGTCTTTATTTTATCTCTTATTTGCGTCAACAGATCTTTATAATATGAATTTGAGAACTAGTTGCATCGGAAAATTTGAAACAATACAAATCCATTTGTAATATATTAGATTGATTCAAGCAAACACACACATACTTGCCTTACCTTCAGACACAGGTGTAGTGTAGTCTAACACTCCAACTCGTCGCTTCCCAAATCACTTCTATCAATATAAAAAAATCTTCACGTAATAGAAAGGGGACTAACGGCCTCGCATCGCACTGCCAAGGGAAACTGGGTCTTATTGCCTGCAACAATGTATAGTGGCAATCTGCAATTCCCTTGTGAGTGCCTCAATGGCGAACTCCGAAACGACAAAATGAAAGAGCCACGAGGAACTGCTGAAAAGCCGTGTATTTCGATGCTTACAGCTGATAGTTTTAGATTTTAAAAGCCTTTTCCTAAAGAACTTTCTCAGGTGAAAACGCTTAGATTAAAAAGAAATAACTAGCAGTCAAAAAAACAGGTAGGTATGTTTTTGAAAACCGAATGAAATATCGATGGATGGAACAAAAATTTGATCGATACGCTAGTTTTTAACCGACTTCAAAAAAAGGAGGAGGTTCTCAATTCGTCGGAATCTTTTTTTTTTATTTTTTTTTATGTATGTTACTCGATTACTCGAAGACGGCTGGACCGATTTGAAAAATTCTTTTTTTGTTTGAAAGTATATACTTTCAAGTTGGTCCCATTGTCATGAAATCAGGATCTGATGATGGGATCCTGGAGAAATCGAGGGAACTCTTCAAATATTATAGGCACATCTATAGCGATTTTAGTATTTTCTTAAGTAACTTGTGCATTTGCTTTCGAAAAATACCATTTTGGTGAAGTAGAACTGATGATGAAGACCAGCATAGATGATCATCGGAACTATTCAATACTAAGTAGTTCACTGGTACGATATGATTACTTTAATATGGTTGCTAGGCTATTTATGCTCATCATAATTCATATGGTGATGAAGAGCTGATAGTGAAGTACCAGGAGAACTCCTCAACAATAAACGCCCCTGCGTCGGGAAAAGCAGTACTATGTAAAACGTGATGAGGCGTTGACATAAGGCTATTGTAACTTAGATAATATCATCACCAAATATACTTACCACAAAAAAGTTTAAAATAAAAAAGTTTTTAATAAAAACAAAACCTCCTTCAAAAACCTTGAAAATAATCTAACAAAAAACAGTTTCAAAAATAAATTAATGGCTCTAAAAAGCAAGAAATAAAATATTGAAATCTGTATAATAACTAACTCGAAAGTTTGTATGCATATCTTATATTAAACAACGTCTTATGAAGTCGGGTGGGGTTTAAACCCATGATTAAAGTTTAGATAAAAAATATCGTTCGTCCCCCCCCCCACCCGACTTCAAAAGGCGTTGTTTAATATAATATATGCATACAAACTTTCGAGTTAGTTATTATACAGATTTCAATATTTTATTTCTTGCTTTTTAGAGCCATTAATTTATTTTTGAAACTGTTTTTTGTTAGATTATTTTCAAGGTTTTTGAAGGAGGTTTTGTTTTAAAGGTAAAAATATTAATGTTGTTTGTTAACTGACTTGAAAAAAAGGAGGAAGTTATCAGTTCGTTGGAATTTTTTTTTGATAAATGTAACTTTGTACAATAGAAACTTCTTCCCCTACATTGAACTATAGCGGTTGAGTAATTTTTAGAAAAATAAAATTATGTTGATGTAAAGGAACTAATTACGTCTTAAGTAAAAGTACCAAATGTTTACACTACAACCGCTAAAACACAAAATAATACATCGTTGAATCCACCAATTGAATTCAATCATTAATGGTTTTGATATCTTTTTTAAATGTTTTTTTTTCTTTTTCCAGACTCGTCTCACCCGGACACCACTATCAAAACGAGAAGTAAGTAACCCTATTTTCTCATCCGGGTTTCCGGTACAAGAGCTGCCTGTTCCGAACGACACTCCTTAGCTCATTACGGAGGCTTAAGCCGGATACTCACTGGCGAGTTGTGGATGCAGGGGTGACGCGTAGTAGCTGGTTAAATCTGAGTGGCTTATTGGGTGCCCGCAGTGTCAATTTGGAAAGAAGAATATGGTAGATATGGGCCATCTAACTGAACAACTTTTACTATGGAAACAACTCTGAATTAATAACGAAAATATCAAACAAAATGTATGAAAAAGTTGCTTTTTTTCGCGATTTCAGAGTTGGTCCCATAGCAAAAATTGTTCAGTTTGATAGTCCCTATTATTAGGGGTTATTTTGTAACACGTTGTTTATGGTCTTAGATAACATAAGTCAACCCCAAAAATAGTGCAACAACAGCTACGAATACCGTTCGCTAGTGAGTATCTGGTTTTACACCACTCTGGCGCAATAAGAGCTTGACATTTCGCTGCCGTGACATCCTTGAGAGACACTCGCGGGCCTCCCTTGACCCTTATTACCATTTTCGTAACCCAAGGCCAACGATTGTGCAAAGGAAAGGGAAAAACGAAATTTTTAAAGACGAAAACGCCAATTTATTTCAGTCACGTTAATTTTTCATCAGTTTAATATTAAACCGGGCATGTCTTCTTTATTTTTATACCTACCTAACTTACGTATTTTAGCTAGGTACTTTTTTGACTGCCCATTATTACTTTATCTATTTTAATTACTTTATAACTGAAATTTTCTGCAGTGGGTTTATTCTCAATGTGTTTTATTAAAACTTTTAATTCGTTTTGTATAAAAATTAAAAAACGTAATCATCAAATTGGTCTTCGTACCTACTTCATGTGATGAAATTGTGAGATAATCACATCTATTCTCTTGTAATTGAAAAAGCATGAATAAGTAAAGAACTATTTTTCTTTGTCTCCTCAATGTTAGGTATATCGAAACAAGAATAACAAGGGCTTGTATCGAAGACGTTGTATCAGGATTAACTTTACTTAGAAAGTCTCTATAACCTTAAGTCGATAATAATTTATTCAGTCTATAAGACTTATAGACTAGTCTGTACCAAATCATTACGTTAAGAAATTATAATCTTTGTTTAGGTAAGATACTCGTATAATTATGGTATTAATGCTAATCTAAAAGTCAAATTAGACAAGACAAATTAGTGCTGAGCTTTCTAAGAATAAAATTATTTTTTCCATATATTATTAGAACAAAGTCTACTGAATATTGTATGAGACGTTTAGTACTTATATTCTGTAGTATGAGTATTAACTTGTTTTCTGTTCTAAGCTCCAATTAAAGTAGAATTAACTATCATAAATAGTCTAGCGATAAGTATGATTGACGTATACACATATTTATAAAAAGAAGTGATCAATATCTCTATATCGAAATATGTTTAAGCTGACAAGGACCCAAAATTTATTGTTTCAGCACAAAATCAATACAAAAAGGTCATAAGCATTATTAACATCGACAAATTTTTAAATATGTAGAGTTTTGTTATATTTTTTCGTAATTATAATTAATTATGTTAATGAGTGATGTTCGAGGAGCTCGGTGGCGCAGTGGTTTAGCGCCTGGTCCAGCGATTGCGGAGGTTAATCAACTTTCGCAAGGGTCAGTCATGGGATGGGTGACCAAAAATTTTTTTTATCTCAAGCTCCGTATTTCGGAAGGTACGTGAAGCCGTTGGTCCCTGCATTGATCGCTGCATTTGCAGTTGTTAACACCCACCAATCCGCATTGGGCCCGCGTGGTGGGTTATGGCCCGTCCTCCTTATCCACCCATAAGGAAGGCATGTGCCTCAGCAGTGGGGACATTAAAAATGGCTGATGGACTTGTTAATGATTCTATTATACTATCAATCAAGTAAAAAATAGACCAAATAAATACCAAAAAAAGTTAGTGTTATAATATCACACAAGCTAACAATCTATTATAGTGATGATAGTGAGTGAAGCGCTCATGGCGGTACTTGACAGACTGATCGTACTTGATCACGTTTGTTAAGCAACGCTCGGTCTGGCCAGGTGTCGGATGGGTGACCGTTAAGTGGAATTACAACTGGCGCTTCCGTGCTTCGGAGGGCACGTTAAACCGTCGGTCCCGGCTGTTGCCATCTGATAACAGTCGTTAAGCCAAGAGGCCTTCAGGCGGCTTGATAAACTCTAACACCAGAGGTGGCAACTAATCCTCATACGTTATGAAGAAGAAGTGATGTTTGACAAATATGTCTTTAGATCGAATACAATTCACCGATTCCGTCTTCATAATTTCTGTGAGTGAGAGCGCTATTCCGGCTCGAAGTAATAATTAATGGCCCGTGTCGGCCCACAACTGCGACTAATTCCGGAGACAGCCGTTATCTGACGGCCGGAACTCGGCTGACGAATTGGGCAGCTTCATTTACAAGATTTGTGAACTCGCTGGCACTTTTTCATCGAAGGGGCTCCAGTATATTGTGAAGTTGGCACTTTTTTGTTTTCGCTTTTAAATAGACAAGTTGTGCGATTGAGAAATATTTTGTGGGACAAATAAATCTGCGAGTATTTCTTTTTTAGCACATTTTTTAATTTCGAGGAAAAGAACTCTGTCTTTGGTTTGCAATATTTGCTTCAAGAAAGGAACACAAGGTGACAATTAGGTATGTATCTAATAGAATGAGGCGTAAAGGTCGCCGGTGACGATCATTTGCGAAGGTCAATTTTTACGTCAATATCATTGTTGGAGGAATCGACAACTGCTTCAACTGCATGTGTAATGAGGTATTTACATGGGCGAAAATCGAATGTGTAATTAATGGCAATTCGGCCTAGGCCGCAAGTGACTGAATAAAATTATCTAATCCGGTGGATAAATATGGAACTACGTTACGCCATCAATACAAAGATGACAGCGACGCCATCACCTGCGATTCAATTTTGAAAGCGACTAGCTAAATGGCTAAAGTCGACCGCTTCTAACCTCCTCTGTGGTCTAGTGGTTCACTTCACCCACCCGTGTAAGGGGGGGGGGGGGGGTTGTTACAATTAGTACTCAGTTTGGTTGGTGGTAGGGTTTATATTCAAGTCCGTCTGGCTGGCTACCACCAGCTTACCTAAGTCTGACGCCATAAAAACAATTTAAAAATTATTGTGTCCTGGCAGTTAGAGGTAAGATAGCCAGTTTCTCAGTGATGAGGATTCCGGGAGTAGTGCGCTTCCACCTTTGGCCTTATCGTCACTTAAAATCAAGTGAGATGAAGGACAAGCACTATCCCATTGTGCATAAAAAAACCGTCAGAGGTGACCAAAATAGACTCATGTGAATAGGGATATTGCATGGGTCGATTTTAGTCAGTTGTTTATGGGCATAAACGATCAATTTTCACATCAATGAGCGTCAACTACGAAAAAATTGATAATCGCAAATGATTGTCACAGGAGCGCTTTGCCTCGACTCACGGAAGTAAATCACATTTTTTTGTACCAACAATTAGGTATTCCGTGCTTGCTCTGGGGTTGCAAGTCACGCGTTTCCAACCCTTACATTTGTCCCCCTATCTAAACTACCACAGAATACGTAACATACCGAGTATGAATTATTGATTTTCTTTCGCAAAATAATAATATATAACCGCATGCGCACATGTCCTAATGTGAAAAAAATATACTTTAGGATACGGAAAAAAATCATTTTGTTCTCCAAAATTAGTAAATGCGCACCAAATCCTAAAACGCCCAAGAAGATTTGGTGAGCATTTACTAATTCTGGGTTAGGTTAGGTTAGTATGGTGATCATTTAAACAGATGTCAAATATACTATAGAATTAATGATTAAACGAACTTACCTGTAAGTGAAGTTCTATCATAATTATACAAAGGATTCTTCCGAAGATATTAGTACTATTAACACATGTAGTATCGCTTGCATGTATCACCACTTAGCACGTTATTTTAGAGTAATAACCTAAAAAACCTAAAAAGAGAAGGTATTTGATTTAAAATTGACAGATATTTTGACATTTCCGGCTCGAATTCTCTTCGCCGCTATTCGGCGCCAACCTTTTCATTTAGTTTAAAGTCCAAATCGTATGATATTTCCTCATTTTCTTCAGTGGGTGAACACTTATTGTAATTAACAATAAGCAGTAGGGAGGGTGGGACTCTATACTAATATCTTCGGAAGAATCCTTCGTATAATTATGATAGAACTTCTCTTACAGGTAAGTTCGTTTAATCATTAATTATACTTCAGGATTCTTCGTTCGATATTAGTACTATTAACACATGTAGATGTTTAAAGAATTATATAAGAAAATGGAAATATCATCTCTTGTGTAATTAGTCTTTTAAATTTAAAAAAGAAAATCAGTCACATTTAACATAATTCTTAATGTTTTGGTAGCAAATATGGTACATATACATGGTTGGAACCAAAAAAAAAATAAGCAAGATTCGTTAGGAAAATTCAGTTTAATTATCATTAATCGATGATATCTTGCAAAGATAATGAAATCATCTACCATTCCGCCGTGTTACGTGGAATTTCTATAATAAAAAATAAATGTTATGGCTACATAGCCATAACACACCTATATAGGTATCGGCGTACGTCGAGTGCTAAAACTGGTTACCATGGATTTGAGTCTACTCATTTACATTTCAGTAATCCATTATCTATTCTACATATAAGAATTTCATTTTTTTTTTAATGTGTTACTATTTTTATTTTATATTTATAAATAAAAAGAAGTGATTATGAAATGTTTATTATAATAATAATATGTAGCATTCTCGAAAAAGAAGGTAATTATAGAATGGTTTATGTCAAACTAAGAAGAATTCATGTTTCATACTTGAAGTAAACAAATAATGAATTGATTATATTGTTTTCATTCTATGTGCAATTGGCAAGGTACCTCAATGTGAAACTTTTTTTTTTAAGTTAGAAAAGTTAGAAAAAAACTAATTGGAAAATATTTAATAAATAGTAATAAGAAATCTAAGATATCCATTGTATTTGAGCAATGTAAGTCTACGCTAAGGCGTAGTTAAATTCGATACCAAACCTTGAGATTAGCTCATATTGTGAAATCAATAATGAATCCAATATTAAATAATACTAATAATTGTGTTACACACTTCTGTGTTTATTATGTCTATATTGTTATTAGGTGAATAATCGAACCATTTTTATAACCAAGCTCTATACTTTCTGATAGTATCAGCAGACATACAAGCTTAAATAACATAGTAATATACCTGTAAAATAATATCACCTTGATAATGTTGTACAAACCAGTCTATTTGTGCGATGAATTTCCGTCCCTGGAATCGGAAGTTATAGGATGTTAGTACTTTAATAGACACTATATTACATGTAAACAATGGGTATCAAGGCTTAAAATTGTGACGATCATGATGGCAGAATTGTAAAACTAAGAAACTGGTACAAAAGAATAAAAATAATAGCTTGTTCGATTGATAGTGACAGAATTGTCTTTGTAAATAAAATAGGCACTAAACAAAAATAGCGTTGTGAATGCTAAAATCTAAATTTAAAAAATAATCGCTTTGGGATCCAAATGCTAGGAATCAAGAAAAATATTTCTACTATATTTTATTTCTACTACCTAATTCGACTTGCATTCGAATTTACTCAATTTCAATCCGAAAATACCAAAACTGGTAATAATTTTTTGAATAAGTGAATCAAATAATAACGACTAGAATACTTTACACCGAATACAATAATAAAAAAGGTAATGAAAATATAATAAGCTACATGTTCTAGCTAGATAATTTATATGCAATTATTTTTCAATGTTTTGATTCCTCCTTCCTCGCGGATCGCCGAGGTGTTCGGTCGTGTCCACTATAAATTATTGTAAAATTTTAACGCCACGGAGGTCTTGTTATACTGGACGGAAAATCAAATAGTTCCTTTTGCCCGATCGCAACAAACTTAAGCTGACCCCAGCTCAAGATACACCAGACGGAAAGCGAAGTTGTACGCAATCGTCGATAGCGACCAACATATCAAGACCCCTCGAAACCAGTAAACTCGGTGAGCCTGTTTCTTTAGTTTTGCTATACGAAAATGTCAGTTATGCACTCCCCTTCTAAGGAGACTAGTTGTTCGGCACCGGACTTAACAAACATTGCGGCCACCACCACCGCAGCCGATAATACCGACAAAACTAATATTACGCTTAGAAAGGAAAAAAGAAAAAGGGGTGACGTTGTCGAGGAGGACCTAAAAACATTTATGGATGAAATCCGAAGTATGATGGCATTAAACCGGGAGGACCAGAATCGTAAATTCGACACCCTTTGTTCTGCGATTAAAGAAATTAAAGACCAAAACTCTGAGATATCTAAATCATTGGACTTTATGTCTCAAAAATATGAAGAAGTAAGGCTGCAATTAAAAAAGAATGAAGAAGAAAGAAAGAAAGATTTAACATACATCAGGGAATTGGAGTCCAGAATTACTTACTTGGAGCGTTCTAACCGTAATACGAGTGTTGAAATACGAAATCTCCCTAACAAAACCCCCGAAACAAAAGAAGACTTAATAAAAATAATTAAATCAATTGGGGTAGCCATTAACACCGAACTCGAAACGAACGATATTAAAGATCTTTTTCGTTACGAATCCAAGTCATCAAGTAGGAAACCTGTCATTGTGGAATTTCTCACTGTGCACAAGAAAGAATCATTTATAGAATCAGCAAGAAGCTTCCGAATAAACAGCAAATCGAACTTGACCACGCAACATATCGGTCTTAGTGGAAACTCAGAAGCTATATATATATCGGAAAGTCTACCAGCAATAACAAAAAGACTATATGCCCAAGCTCGAAAATTTGCCTCAGAGTATAATTACCAGTACTGCTGGACCAAGCACGGATACATATTTCTTCGCAAGGAGAATGGCGCAAAGGTTATAAAAATCGATAAAGAAGACGACTTTAAGGAGCTAGTTTCCATTACTACGAAATGACTAGATGTCGTTTTGTATGCATATATTCATAACGTAGCATTTATATTTTTTGTACTTGAACTTTATTGCAGAGTCCATTTTTACACATTTGCACACTTTTTTACACTCAGTTTTACACACACTCTCACACACACTCCTACACACATTTTTAAATATATTAATCTTTTTCACACTTACTCAATCAACCAACACACCTCACAAACAATACATTACAAAATAAACCTCACAGTCACAGGGTTGGCAGATATTTTTTACATAAATTACCATGTCACTAATGCTTATTTTACCCACTTTATGGTAAAAAACCTTAATCCATCAAAAACACTAGTACACCATTTGCTCAACATTCGATCTAACTAATATAAATACCGAAATAGATAACGTGACTATATCGGAATCTATGTTAATTGAACCAAGAGAATGCAAAAATAAACTCAAATATAGTAAAAATCTAAAAATTATAACTCAAAACATTAGAAGTATTCACCATAACCTTGATCAATTTGTTTCTTTTCTTAAAATACTAAATGTGACTTGTGATATTTTAATTCTAACGGAATGCTGGTTATCGGATTCTAAACCTCCTCCACAACTTGAGAATTACAACTTACATTACTCTCAAATAACCCATAACCAAAATGATGGGGTGGTTATTTATATGTCAAAAGACATCACCTATAGACTAGAACAAATATCTTTTAATGATGCCAACTGTCTATTACTTGAAATAAAAAAGGAAGTTGCGGTTTTGTGTATATATAGGTCACCGTCAATTAAAAATATAGACCCATTCTTATCATCACTTGACACTAAACTAAAAGATCTTACTGATTATAAAACGATACTCGTCATAGGTGACATAAATATAGATATAAAGCCGCACAATACTGATGATAAGAGTGAGGAATATTTAAATCTTTTGGCAGAGAACGGTCTTCTTCCAGCGCACACCATACCAACTAGGCTGAATAATTGCATTGACCATGTTGTTTTAAAATCTCCACATGAATCGCAAACTTTTGTAATTGATTTTCACATCACTGATCACCTGCCTGTATTGTTTAATTTGAATAGTAACTTGAGTCGAAAGAAAATAACAAAAACAAAAAAGATAATTCATTATGAAAAAGCCGCAGAAGATATTAATGAGTGTGATCTGTCATTTATACTAAAAGATATTTCTCCTGATATTGCAATAGATAAATTAGTTTTATGCTTAAAAGAATCACTTGATGCAAACACAACAATAAAAAAGATTCCTAACAGGAAAAAAATCATTAAACCCTGGATTACCGCAGGAATGTTGCGTTGCATAATCCATAGAGATTCCCTTCACCAAAAACTCAAAAAGTCTCCAGATAATGAAATTCTTAAAACCAGCTATTTACGATACAGAAATTTTTGTAATGATATTTTAAATCGATTAAAAACAGAAAATAAGAAATCACAAATAAACAGCTGTAAATCCCCTAAACAAACATGGAAAACCATACGAGAAATTACTAATACGGCCAAAAACAAGAGTCCCGCTGAGGAATTGTTGCAACTCCACCCTGAGGGTCCAGAGGCATCCATAAATATAGTTAACAGCTACTTCTCTGAAATTGGTCAAAAACTTGCTAATCAAATAAACAGTAATTTAGCCGTACCAATTAAACAGAGAGAATCAAGTGATGGTTCTCATCTGGGTTCTTTCGTACTCCTGCCGACGGATGACGTAGAAGTAGCAGACTTAATAAAAAGCTTAAAAAACGATTCCGCCACAGGCTGGGACGGAATTCCATCAATTTTTCTCAAACTAATTAATAATAAAATATCTCCTATTTTGACACATATCTTTAATCTCTGCTTTAACGACGGTACTTTTCCACAGTGTTTCAAACGGTCCATAATTCATCCAATTCATAAAAGTGGTAGTAGGGACAGTGTCGGGAACTATCGTCCAATATCGGTATTAACATCGTTGTCAAAAATTTTTGAAAAATTAATAAATAAACGTTTAATGAATTATCTAGGCAAAAAACAACTGATCTCCGCTTCACAATTTGGTTTTCAGCCAAATAAATCAACGGAAGATGCAGTTACACAACTCGTTAATACTGTAGCTAAAACTTTGGACAATAAAGAAAAATGTATCGGTGTTTTTCTTGATTTGGCGAAAGCCTTCGACACTGTCTCTACGTCCATCTTACCTCAAAAACTGGAATCTATTGGAATCAGAGGTGTTCCGTTAAAACTACTCCACAGCTTTCTGACTAACAGAAGTCAGACAGTAAAAATTGGTGATCTGTACAGCTCGGAGCTTCCCATTACTTGTGGAGTTCCACAAGGCAGTGTACTAGGGCCAAGCCTGTTTCTTATCTACATAAACGACCTGTGTAATTACAAACCTCCCAATGGCAGTGTCTTCTCCTACGCAGACGACACCGCTCTTATATTCAAAGGAAAGACTTGGGGTAAAGTGAAAAAATATGCAGAAACAGGCTTGGCTCACGTATCCTCATGGTTACACACAAATCTTTTAACTCTCAATGTCCAAAAGTCAAAATACGTAGCCTTCAGTATAAAAAAGGAATACTTACCAACTTCCGATTTTACTTTAAAACTTCACACCTCTAATTCTTGTGCGGATTTGTACACTTGTAGCTGCCTGTCCTTGGATAAAGTGAGTCACATAAAATACCTAGGTGTTCAAATTGACGAAACCCTTTCGTGGAATGAGCAAATTGCTTCATTGTCATCCCGCACACGCAAGTTAATATGGATCTTTAAAATGCTTCGTAATGTTCTTGAACCAAAACTGATTAAGTCCGTTTATCTAGCACTGGCACAATCAACACTCAGTTACTGCATTTCTGCATGGGGCGGTGCATGTAAAACAAAGATGATTAAAATCGAACGTGTACAAAGATCGGTTCTTAAAGTTATGACGAAGAAACCGTTCCTATACCCAACTGAAAAACTGTACCAGGACTGTGAAGTTCTTACTATTAGGCAATTATTCATACTCAATGTCACACTTCACAAACATTGTACCCTTAGTTATGATGCGTCATTCATCCATTCTAAACGCAGATCAGACAACGTATGCAAAACACTAACACACAATACAGCTTTCTTCCGTAGGCACTACGAATTCCTAGCATCTTATTTGTACAATAAACTTAATAAACATTTAAATATATACAGTAAAACAAGATATGAGTGTAAAGCTGTTATTCGAAATTGGCTGCTAAAAATTAACTACAATGAAACAGAATCTTTACTAGAAATCCTGCAATAGTCTACTTCTACATCATGCAACTTGTTAAAATTACTTCATACAACAATTTACTTAACTTAATAAAATACTAGAACCATAAAACACTAGCTCACACAATTATTCCCTCTCGCACACACACACACACACACACACACACACACACACACACACACACACACGCGCGCACATGCACACACACTCAAATAAACTATTATTATTAAGACTACCTCCTACTATATTAATCAAATATACTTAGGTGATCCGCGGGTGAGGACCTGGAGGCCTGAAATACAGGGTCGCCCTAGTTTAGGCTCCAGATCACACACTCCAAGCAGTTTATAATGTTTATGTTGTTTGTTATGTTGTTATTGTGTGTGATGAAATAAATGTCTTTTTATTATTTATTTTATTATTATTATTATTCCTGGCCACAAGTGTCCCCCAGTCTACCCCGTTGTTGAGAGGTACCAGAGAAAAATATTCCACAACTATGTCTTCTCTAATTCGGTGTAAGTATCGATGACATTCAACTATATAAAGTAAAATATAATATTATACCGGTATCTACAGGTTTAATACATTCGTAAAATAGTCATAATTTATTTTACAGTTTTGTGAATGTTTTTCTTGTAAAAGATCTTAATGGAAAGTTGTGAAGGTAGCTGTATAAAAAAATGTGTTTAAATTTATTGTGTATCTCAATTCTTTAAAAAATGTTCTGAGACACATTGTTAGAGTAAATATTATATCCAATATAACAGAGAGATAATGCTGTCTAAGAAGTCGTAGCCGGCGGCATAAATTTTGTAAAAATATGGGCACTACAATACCCAAATGTTAAGAATTTAAATTCGTATATTTCTATTACTTTTCCAATATTAAAACCATAAAGTTGATGGGATTTCTAAAATGCAAAGACTTCTATGTTGTATTCTTGTTTTCTTACAAACAATAACCATTTCTTATTTTCAATATAGGTTAACTTTTATACTGTTTATAATAATGCGACTTCTGGGATTTCTAGAATGTGTTTTTTTTTTTTTATAAACAATAAGCATTTTTTATTCTTATTATAGGATAACGCTTTTACAGTTTATACTAATATGACTTCTGTTAGATTTTAACTAAACCTGATATGACAACCTGATAAAACATTTTTTCTCGAACAGATACGTTGAACCTTCAACTTAATGTGTAGTTGACAAATTATTTTCTGTCACTAAAATACATACGTATTATGTGGCTGTTATGTATTTCGCCCAAATTTTAGTCAAATTAATGTTAGAATTTAATATATATCTCTGGAGATGGCACAAGTGAGTACGAGTGAGTATAAAAGAAAATAATAATAATCTTGGTGCTCTCCAAGCGCAGTGAAAATAGTATTTTCACACATGTCGAATTTAGACCAAACAACTATGTGGACGCCTATGTGCCTATAGTTGGCGACCACTGCCTGTATTCGCTGAATACAGATAAATGCTGCACCAGATCCTTACGAGTATCCTTACCCCGCGTACGATGATCGAATGTGAATGTTGACGAATGTATCCTCGATTCCTCGGCAACTGTTTCGATGGACCGTAACGGCCGCCTGCGGGTCTGCTGCTATCGACGAAAGAAATCGTTGATGGGGCTTCGTCGCCGCGTCTGGATATTCGTTTGCCGTCGGAATTAAGCATATGGTATACCTGGCTGCATGTTACGTTTGTTGTTTTCAAGTTTAAATTGTTTTAAATCAAAATGTACCAGCAAATAAATATATAAATCAGTTTAAAAAATTTATGTTTTATTTAAGTACTGCGCCCCGTTTACTTACAGTTTTTTCGTTGATCAATATCGTTAACCTCAGGCCTGTGGCCAATGCATCATTCATATTCGACTCAACTGTTGGTGGCCTTTTAAGTGGACAGCATCAATTACAGTTGAGTTGACCATATACCTTCTGTTTATAATAAAATATATGTTGTGCACAACAAATGAATGTTGCAATGCCCCATTGTATAACGTATAAAGTGCAAAACACTGTCTTAAATTACTGTCATAAAAAAGGTGTTCTATATTGGAAAGCTGCTCTTTAAGCTTCATTATTACTATAATATATCTACTTGGCTAATAATTTCTGCACATCAGAATTATTATCATTAAGATCAATCAATTTATGTTTTACACACACAAATTCAATTTGAAAATTAATAGACAGGTAATTTTTACATTTTACAAGGGCATAGCTTAGAAATAAACTTAGTGATTAAACATAAATAATAAGCCTGAAACATAGGATCTCCTAGATAAGGCAAATGTTTAAAGTTTTTACTTATTAAAACTGTGGTACACAGTAATAAACACTTATACTACATTTATGGATAACAAAATGTATGGATTCTATTATTCAATTTCTTATTGAAATTTCTATCAGCAGGCTCATGTTAGGCGTACCTATATTAATCAGGTATCAGCTAGTTGCTGTATAACTTATTATCTGGTTCCATGAAGTTGATAAATTTTAGCATTTATTTATAGCTCTGCTTATGCACGTTATACTGGCAGTTTTTCGTTACAGTTGTAACAATGTGTATAATAAAATCATACATAATTTTATTATAAAAATTTTGCAAGCCAGAAATTTATCTCAGTACCGATGGTACTCTATTATTCCGTTGGGATCAACGCAACACCAAGGATATCTATGATATCAAAATTCACACCTGATGAACTAAGCTGTTGTCAGGGCTGCTGTTGCAGCTCTAGCAGAGCAGCCGCCTGGCTGGAAGGCGGATGGCGGCGAATTCGGCGGACGGCGGAGTCACCCGATTGGTGCTCGGCAACGGTTCCAACATGGTAACCTTTGAGGGCAGCTTGCTTTTTACACTGTCGCGTCATCAGGGGCACTTTGAGTTGCTGCACTTGTTGCAGTTGCGTTGTCTGACCTATCTATGCGGTGAAATAGTCCAGTGTGACTATTTCGAGTGCAATAGATATTTGGTTCATGCCTTATTAGACACATGCCTTATGACAGAAAGTACCCAGTATGGTAAGTTCGTGTCAGACAAATTAAATAATTAAATGGTAAAAGCCCAGTGTAGCAGTTACGCATTTATAAATCTCAGCAAACAATGTTGTCTGGGAGGGAATGCTATTAGCATTTAGTCCGCTCTTTTTGTACTCATGTACATTAAAGTAAAATAAATATATATGGTAAAAGCCCAGTATGGCAGTTACGCATTCATAAAGGTAAGCAAACAATTATGCAGTTAAGCCAAGTAAACGGTAAAAGCCCAGTCTGGCAGTTACGCGTTCAAGCCAAGTAAACGGTAAAAGCCCAAAATGGCAGTTACGCATTTAATAGTGTTTCTCCATCTTGTATTCTTCTTCTTGTCCTCTTCCGTCTTGAAAACTTTTTTCCTTTCTGCACGAAGCATTTTAACTAAGTACAATTAAATTTTCACTGTATAAAATATAATTCTGAAGAATTCTCACTTTGAGATTGTATGCGTGCGTCCGTGGCGAAGCACGAAAAGCGAATGAAAAGGTTGGCGCCGAATGGCGGCGAAGAGAATTCGAGCCGGAAATGTCAAAATATCTGTCAATTTTAAATCAAATACCTTCTCTTTTTAGGTTTTTTAGGTTATTACTCTAAAATAACGTGCTAAGTGGTGATACATGCAAGCGATACTACATGTGTTAATAGTACTAATATCGAAGGAAGAATCCTGAAGTATAATGCGTTACCTACTTATTGTTATTAATTTGTTACTACTTACATAATTGTGTTGATGGTTATGTCTTATTAGAAATTATGACGGACTGACTCGAGAAACAATGGACACAGCCGGACTATCAATTTCTCGAAACCACTCTGGTCTTGATTCGCCCTGTAGTTACAAATTTTGAAAGAGCTTGCTGTACCTTTTTCATAAAATACTAGTAAGGAACAGATAGCAATATTTAGGATCATAAAATAGAGTATTTTTTTAAAACTGAACTTAAACTAATCAAGGATTCTGCTAGTCTAATATTAATCAGTATTTAGTTGAAATAAACATAGTAGCCTTGGGTAAATCAACAGTTCGCACATTAATTACGCGACTTGCTGAAACTTGCGATACTTGAGTCGTGTTTGTTAGCGAACACACAGATCAACCCGCAGGAATAATTAATGGGGCAGTTTTGGGATCGGATGATCGATTATTCGACTGAATAAGAATAACTATATTTTTTTATTATTATTTATTAGGAGTAGGACCGCCAGAGAAAATTAAATTGAGTATTACATAGTAGGTGTTCACATTATAACTGAAAAATTCTATTGAAGGCGGCCACAACATGCCTTACGGACGGATAATTGACTATTATACTTAACTAAGGGACTGTCTCACAAAGTCCGGCCAAGCTCAAACTAACACACATGACGAGCAATTTCATATGAATTCTGCTCCATTCCCAAATAAACCAGTGCCCAACCAAAAGTTGTGAAACAGACACCTAAATGAAACATTAATCTACTGGTACTGTATTGTAGGTTAAAGTTTAAAATAGAGAGAGAAAATAGGAAATTTTTAAGCATGTAATCCTATTGAAAAACCCAACAAAAGAAACTCCTCCATCTCCCTTCTTCCATCGGACATCTAGAAATACGAATCAGCGCCATCGTTTTTTGGTGAATATTCCAAAGACTCGCGCTAAGCGTTTCGCTTCAAATTTTATCATCCATACCACCAAAGATTGGAACTCCTTACCTGAGTCTGTGTTTCCCGATAGGTATAATCTGGGGGCCTTCAAGTCGCCAGTAAATAGGTATCTCTGAGCAAGCGCGTTTCAGCGTAGATCCATCATAGCTTACCATCAGGCGTGATAGCGGGCAAGCGGCCTGTCTATCATAAAAAAGTCTGACTCTCACTCCCGAAGATTTCGAACAAACTTGAATGTAGAAAGTTCGTCCATCACAGTATTTTTTTGTAATATAACTATTTATATTAACGGTTTTAGGAGTACTTAGTGAGACTTTGCTTCTTGCCGAATATTATTGACAACTAGCTTTCCGCCCGCGTGGACTACAGATTATATCGTGCGGGCGGTGCCCATCAGTAGAATAAAAAGTTGCCTATGTCCTTTCCCAAGGTCCCATCTAATCCGCTCTAAATTTCGTCAAAATCGGTCCAGCGGGCTAGGCATGAAAATGTAACAGACACCTATAGTTACTTTTGCATTTATAAATATATGGATATAGATTGTGTCATTTAGCTTCTAGATGGTCTTATTTTTTTTCGCATTGACTTAAAAGCTAGAATTTTCATTCAAGGGCCGGTGACCAAATTAGATATTCATTTCAGGTTGATATCTTTACGCTTTCCTTAGAAAAGGTCTTGACGTAGGTACAGACTACGAAGAGATCCTACAAGGTTTCTTTGTACCTTTAGAGGTATAGAAGCTTTACTAATGTACCTTGAAGACGTTCTACAGAAAATCAGTACATTGATTGTACGTGTGATGTTAAAAATTCTGATCACTTTGTGATTGTCACATCGATTGATTTGCGTTTTAAACTTCCTACAACCTTTTGCGTAATAAACTCCTATTTATAGAAGAAGGCTATTTTAGTCTTTAATTTCAAGAAGGTAATTTGGAACCTTTTTATTGGAAAACTGTCTAATAAAAACAGAATTCGATTTTCACAACCACTCAGAATATTACACAAGATATTTCTTGAACATGATACTTTTCATTAAACATTCTTATAGTCTATTTATCCTTATTTGTCCTATTTAGTAAACAACTTGTGACAGTTGTTACATGTTTTTTTTTTTAAATTTAAATCATTGTTTAAAAATATGTTGTCTTATTTATTTTAATTTAATCAAATTGTCACAAATAATTTGTAATTTCGTTCGTAATCTATGTGTGGAAAAACATTTGTTGTATTTTATAATTGATTTTTTCAATAAAGAGATGGGTGAAGATTATTTACCAAATAATACAAGTAAGGATAAACAGACTATAGGAAAACTTATTTAACTGAAACATTTCATGTATTATTTCTTACCGAATAAATTGTAGGTAGTACTAAATCAGTTGGTTGTTATCCATTATATTTGTTGATAAATGATGAGTCTTGATGGGGCAACAATAAATATAGAGAAAATAGGGAACTGAATAAGTACAGACAACGAAACGGTGCAACAGGAGAAGTAAATAAATGACCCCCATTTGTCTAGTATTCTTTCTGTAAGCGGAACATTGATTGCGACTATTTGTTATTGCAACTTTTTTGATGGTATTCCAGTACCTGAGGGGAAATCAATCTTTTGGACGAACTGGTTTTCCTCTAATTTGGTATCATTATTGCTCTATTATGTCTTTACTGCTAATAAATCAACTAATGGGACATAAACAACTCAATAGGACTTGCCTAAAACCAAAATGACATAGAATTAATCAAATACCTACTTATCTTGCGCAAGTAATAAAATTCGATTGAGCGTTTGAGTTTTATGATGCTTGAAATGTAGGCGACGAACTTTCGTCATAGTACTTAAGATCTTTATCACATTAGTAAAGCAATAAAGAAATGCCTTTGAAATCATTTGGTGCTCTAAGTTAGATATCCCATTGATGTTGGACAAGAAAAGGTATAGCCCGGCATTAAATTACGTAAGAGATTGTAATTATAATTACTTCACCATCACCCATCTGATAACTATAGCCTCTGACTTCTACAATTAGAGGCGGAATACACCTATCTATATTGAAGCGTAGCGTCTTGAAATAGAAATCATTTATTTTAAATAGACCAACTACTACTTTTGAATTGTCCAAATTCAATTAACTTAACAACCTTCGATCAAGAATAGGTATCCTAGATGTCCGGTCAGAGTCTCAAAAATAGCACCTCAAGTAGCGTCCCACTTACAAACTGGGCGCTTATTTTGCACAAAGTAGGTGCTAAATGATGTGATTTTGTACAAAATAAGCTATTTTGAATCACATCTTTTATCAGTTTATGATATAAAATGTGAGTTTGTACAAAATAAGAGGTGATTGTGTGCAAAATAAACGCCAAATTTGTAAGTGGGATGCTATTTTGAGGTACCATTTTTGCGTAGGTACTGTTTTTGTTCGTGAAGCGTTATCTAGGATATTCTTGATCGAAGTCCACAACCTATCAGTTATGTAATGATTATAAGAACGTATGCATAGTATAGACAAAAAATCAACTATTCTGAACTAAAACATGATGCTCTATTAGTGAATGTTAATGTTGGAAATCAGCATTCTGCTCACAAATTATAAATTTTCGTAACAAGTATAATTGAAACCTTAATAAAATGAGCAATTTTATCAGTTAACTGTTTTACAACCAAGCTTGTTTTATGAGATCTCGGTCAAACTTTATTATAATGTGTAGTTCCTCGTAATAACGATACAGCTCTCTTGAATGCAAATACAGAAGATATTAAGGCACTGAGAATGCTTTACGGGGATCCCTTGTTTTCGCATAATTGTTTTATGCCTAATTTGATTTGGCATAACGGATTTGGCATAATCTTTTTTGTCATAATAATACTTTCGCATAATTGTTTTTTGGCATACTATTTATATTAGCATAATTATCATTTAGACTAATTTGTTTTCGCATAATGTTATTAGGCATATTATCTATTCGCCTAATATTATTTAGACATAAAAATAAAAAACAATAAGAATTAATATTTTTACGCACTCATTTATTTTCATGCAAATGGGGTAGGTATTGTATTAAAATGCCAAAAACTCATAACACATACGACCTAAATATCGACTCATAAAACACCTATTTTTAAAATACCAAAAATCCTTAATGTCGATATCCAATAGACCGAAACTTGAAAGATTTATTATTAAATGACTGATGATAGTTCGAAACCCTGAAAGTTAAAATGCCGATAGTTAAAAATCCCGAAAATCTGTTTAGGTCTATTAGGTGCGACGACGAGCGAGCGTAGCGAGCGAGGAGGAGGTAAGGTTCCATTGCGACCAACAACGCACGAGCCGAGCGAGCGAAGCGAGCGTGCCGCGGCAGCGGCCGGCGAAGTGCCAGAACCGACCTGCTGGCATGTAACCCTCAGTTAACCTTCGGTTTTTTAAGCTTCGGGATTTTGTATTTTAGGTAAAATGTTCTTTCGTGATTTTAAACGTCGTGATTTTTTTGTTTATAAAAATATGCGTAAATAACATTATGCGTGTTTAAATTTATGCTAAAGAATATTATGCTTAAACATGATTATGCTTAAAGTAGTTATGCTTAAAAAAATTATGCATAAGCTGTTATGACTAAATAATATTATGCGTAAACATCATTCGGCGAAATCATATTATGCTATGACATATTATGCCTTAAAATTTTATGCAAATACATAGGGAACCGCTTTACGAGCTCCACAGATAAAATGCAGTGCTCTTTTCTGTAGGTATACTGGACTTAATTAGCCTGTGTAATAAATGTAGGATGTAAGATAACGAGAATGGACTACGGTTTTGATGATGTCCGTTGTATTTTGAATATTTGCAATACTATTATCAAATGTAGCTCCAAAAAAGGCGTAGAGCATAGAAAACTAATCATTTTCATTTCTATCATTATAATCAGCATATTCTATAAAGCTAATAAAAACAGAACAGTTTATTTTTCTATGCTGTAATTACACGGAGGGAATCATCGAAGAAATAGATTTTAAACAGGTTAATGCGTTGCAATTATAAATAATAATTAATGCATTGCAATTATAATTAATGCATGACAATTATAAATTATTCTAAACTGCTCCGTAGATTTGTGTAGCAAGAATTAACTACCATCGTTATTATATAAAAAGCCGACTACGTTTTTCATCCCTTTACTTAAATTTTCATAAAATGTTTAATGTTTATGGCTCTAATTCTCAAAGCAAATGTTGAGTTCTTTTAAATGCATGTACAAAAAGGAGTTTAGCAGTAATGAACCTTCTGATCTACTTTATGCTTTACTTTTGATGTGCCTACGGATTTTTTTGTTGTAATGATACGTAAAATTCTAATGCCCTGCATCCTTTATATCAGTTCTATTTTTATCTAACTGGGGAATATGAATCTTTATGACTTTGTTGTTTTTTGTAAAATAAAAAGTTCACATTTGGAAAAAAAATCTTAAGTTAGATAAACTATGAAGAGATAGATAACCGAAATAAATTTAACATTGATTTGAAATAGGATTCGTAGCGTATATCGTGATTACTTAAAGAATTCTATACATCATTTACCTTTTTTCACCTGCCCCTATCCCAAACAAACAAGAAATTCGAATGAAGTGAATATTGCAAAAGAATGGAAGAGTTCCATTATTATTAAGAATAAATCTCCTCCCCTCTCAAAAGTTAACTCTGATCCGAGGAAACTTATTATTTGTTCGCTGAATAATAATCGAGTGTTCTTGACAGAACGATTAAATCGAATAAAAACCGACCCTGGCGCAGTAATCGATTCTTGGGCTGGTGGTTCTGCGAATTTCATACAATGCATTTTGATCACGTCAGAGAACCAAAAATAATAAATGATTCTGTGGTAAGTATACGTTTTAGTTTCGTCTGTTGATGACTTGTCAATATTTTAATGGAAGATATATACAACACAATATAATGTGTAACTGAAATAACGCATATACTGAAAAACATTAATAGGACTCATCATTACAAACGTTATTTAACATGAAGCCAATACTTATTTACGTAAAACAAAATGGAAAAGCAATTTTATTCTGAAACAGGTTTTTAGGGTTCCGTATCAAAATGATAAAAAAAGAACCCTTATGGTGTGACTCAGTCTGTCTGTCTGTCACAGCTTGATATCTCGAGAACTACTAATGGTATCAACTTGGAATTTGGACTAGTTTAAGATGACATTTGCCCAACTATTTTGCAAATAAGAAATAAATAAAAAAATAAATATCTTTTTTACAACAGGGCCTGAAAAGGGGTCTTAAAATTTTGAAGTAGGGCTACTAGGGCATGTGGGGTATCAAATGAAGGAGCGCCGTTTGCACGTTTTCAATAATTTTTTTCTAGACTGCATAGTTTTCGACTTATGATGAAATATGTAAAAAATACCGTTCCGGAGATAGGGAAGGCCCTATCTCCGAAGTTTGCAAAGAGAAAAATCTGAAATATTTCTATGTGATAGCAGTTTATATAAAGATTACAGGAAAAATAAAACAATGTCTCAATATAGCACACTTTTTTAGAAATTATCAAATTTCTAAAAAAGTTAACATTAGTTCTACTATCGGTCAAGAGATGGCGTTGACCTAAAACTGTAATACTAATTTTATTATTCTACTCTGCAGTGTGGTTTGATGGTGCAATTATGATGGTACGGAACCCTCGGTGCGCGAGTCCGACTCGCTCTTGACCGGTTTTTTTTTCAGTATTGTTTTAAAGATACTCGTAATGATGTGTCCTGATAACTTGACAAAGTCTAATGCCCTGCATCCTTTATATCAGTTTTATTTTTATCTAACTGGGGAATATGAATCTTTATGACTTTGTTGTTTTTTGTAGAATAAAAAGTTCACATTTGGCAAGCATTTGTCAAAGCAAAGCAACTACGAATAATACAACGTGTTACAAAAATACCCTAATGCCGAATATGGTAGATAGGGACCATCAAACTGAACAACTTTTACTATGGAACCAACTCTGAATCGCAAAAAAAATACAGCTGTTTCATACAAAAATTAATAACGAAAATATCAAACGGTTTGAATCAGCAGATTTTTTTTCCACGATTTCAGAGTTGGTCCCATAGTAAAAGTTATTCAGTTTGATGGTCCCTATCTACCATATTCGGCATTAGGAGTATTTTTGTAATACGTTGTATTATTCGTAGTTGCTTAGCTTTGACAAATGCTTTGTCAAGTTATCAGGACACATCATTACGATTATCTTTAAAACAATACTGAATAAACCCGTTTCAGAATAAAATTATAATAATAATTATACTAATTATACTAATAAAATACATTAAGTTTATTACATACTAATAAACCTTATATTATTTCAAAACGAGTATATTAAACACATTAGCAAGGTCCCCAACCAAATTGAACACGCTGCAAATTGTTACCAAATATATTTTGAAGACCCTAAAAATGCGATTGTGCCTGGAAATAATTCAGTTGGTTACAAGGGTAGTCCCGACCTCACTGGGCTTCCATAATCCCCCCGTAAATTGTATCACCTCACCTGGCTCAAGTATCCACTTGGATATTTGGACGTCCTCTCACCGCTATTTAATGAGGTTTTATGTTGTGCTAAGTTGCTTTCGAGATACGAATTGCTCAGAAAAATTAATTTTTGTTACTAAAGTCCTTCAAGGAGGTTTTTCTACAATTTTATTAAAATTATACCAACTAATAATTTTCATTGTTCTAAAGTTAAAAAAAAACGAGTGAATTAAGACTGTATATCCACATTTCAAAGAAATGAGCGTTTTTCCAAAGAAGTTATCTAAAGAATGAAAACATTACTATTGATGTAAACTTTAGTTTTAGGAAGAAAAATTCTTAAATTAAGAGAAAAACATAATAAATTTAAAAGTTTTTTATAACAAAGACAATCTGTTCAAGTGGAATTTCAAATTTGCTTGTCAGAGGTATTTTTCACTAAAGTTTCAGCTGTAACAAATAAGAATACAACTCATATTTATTTTTTTTACTTATTGTTTGTATTATCAAGGAGTGCACTATAGAGAGAAAAACAATATTTTTAATCACAGAGAAAATACAATAATAAAAAACGCTTAAATCGGTACACTTTGACATGTCTTTTTCCTGGTATTTCAAGATTCTAAAGTATTTTTTTTAGGAATAATGAGGTATTTGTCTAATTTATTGCGTGTTTTGTATATCCATATATCTCTTTAATAATTAAATAGGAATCTTCAAAGTTCGCCCTTATTATGGCTCGCGCAGTGTTATTTTGATCATTTTGTATTGAAAATTTAAAAATGGAACGTAATGCGTATCTACACCCTTAAAACACAAATAGCTTTTAGTAAAACGTTATCAACAATTCTAAGCTAATCTAAATTACGTAAAGTTTAGTATAATGGTATCTAAACGTCCAAGCAAGAAAAAAAATCGTCTTTATCTTTATATGTTCGAAAATTAGGATGCTTATCGGCAACTTATTTTGTTACATAGTCAATCTAGAGACGTGGTTAACTGCATGTATATTAATTTGCAACTTTGTTCACCTTAACGAAAACATTTACCAGGTTCATAAAGGAAGCCGCGCGCTAATATGGGCATATGCTGGAGCTGTATTGCGTTAATATATCAAATTCAGCGTTATTTATGAGATTGTGCTTTTCGTTAAGGCCTTGTCTAACGGGCGGTATAATGCGCTGTAAATAATCGCGAGGATCGTCTCCGCCGAATTAGATTTTCAAAGCCTCGTATAAATCATTTATTATGAGAAATATAGGTGGATTTGTAACCGGTTGTGTGTACTCACAGTTACAGTACTATAGCTTACAGAGGAATTATTTCATAGTTATTTTTTTGCGACGTCTTGACTTTCTAGATTTTAATTTTTGATCTAATTTAACGTCAAATGCGAGTAAATAAACAAGAACAAAGATATCTATTATATGTATGTGCAATATTGAGAAATCAGCATAAAAGCTGGCAAAATTTTTCAATTTATAACTCAACGTAAAGTGAATCAGTAATTGGCATCCTATCACAGTGGGCTCTTGGCTTATTTCCAAAAATGCCTGAAAGTTGGGATGAATTTATGATTGGCAACATCGCAGATGATAAAAAGTCTAAGTTTCGCATACAAAGCAGTTTATGCCAGAATGCCTCCTTGTCTCAGATTAGGAACTAAGCCTCAACATTTCCTGATTATTGGCGAACGTCCTTGGGAGGGATCCGTCAAAACATGCGTAACCAATGCGGTCACTGGGCGCGAGGGATGCTACATACAAGTACTTTAAACATCGATGGAAGACTTTCCTAGTTGGGAAACTTTGGGAAAAGTTTGCTGGGTGCTAATTGGAAACAGAACTTGCAATGGTAAAAAATACAACACTAATACTACTTAAAATGTCAGAGTTACTGCAAAATTTCATCATACTAAACTCAAATAAAAAGTTGTATAAGAGAAACTAACTCTGACGTTGTCTGACTTTGGATAACGTGGATTCCTTAGAAATTTCTATCGCAAAGATCATTGTGCTTATTCTGGCTTAATTTCATAGCAAAAGTGTAGACAAATAGACGAAAGCAATTATCTAAAAAATAATAATCGTAATTCGTGACGCAATATCGACGTCCAAAACTGTCGATATTCGTACCATCACTACTTCAGAGGCAATCTCTTAAAACACTCTCGAGCCTGCGGTTGACCTGACGGATCCGAGTGTTTTGCCTCTAGAGGGGGGGAAGGAGGGGGGTCAATTAGCCGCGGTATCAGGCGCAATGTCCTACTTAGGAACATCACGACATTCACAGGGAGCTCAGTAGATTAGGACCCGCTCACTCGGAGCAATCTATTGTGTACTGAGATTGTTACATTGTCATGGAAGCAAATAATGTGAAAATGTTTATAAGCCTTTGAAACTTTTCTTTTGATTTGAATATTCTCTAACAACAAACATACGAGCATTGAGTGATATTTTTGGAAAATTTTCGTATCTCATTTCAAGAACAATTTTATCATCTGTAACAACAAATACTTTGATTTTTATATTATTGCTATTTCGTAGCATTGTTTAATGTTTTAACCACCTTTGTGGTCTAGTGGTTTGCCCACCCGTGTAAAACGCAGGGGTCCCGGGTTTCATTCCCAGGGGGGGTATAATTTGTATATACTCGGTTTGGTTGGTAGTAGGGCTTATTTTAAGTCCGCCTGGCTAGCTACCACCATCTTACCTAAATCTGACGCCATAACAACAATTAAAAAGTTGTTGTGTTCCGGCAGTTAGAGGCAAGGTAGCCAGTTCCTCAGTGATGAGGATTCCGGGTGTAGTGCGCTTCCATCTTAGGCCTTATCGTCACTTAACATCAGGTGAGGCGTAGGCCAAGCACTATACCGTTGTGAATAAAAAAAAGAGTTGAAATTTTTGAAGAATTAACGTATCTCATTTTAAGAACAATTTTATTTTCTGTAGCAACAAATACTTTGATTTTTAAATTATTGCTATTTGGTAGCATTGTTCATCTGAAACAAATCAGTTTTGTACCTTTGATTAGCAAAGATAGCAAACAGTCACATATCGTTTAGAAATGCTGTTTTCTTAATAACCTTCCAATATATTCACAAAGTAATTTCTCACTACAATTTCTCAAACCGATCTTATAAGCATTTCCGACCATACACAGCCGCGTGATATAAGGTTTTACGCCACATAAATTGAATGACACAGCGGCGCGTATTATGTTAAATATAATCTACGGGGCGCCGAGAGCAGTCGAAAAACATTTCCCGTCACGCTTCCACTGTTTTTGTAAGTCAAGAGCGCGATTTGTCAACTCATTCGGCTAAGGTGGAAGGGAATATTCGCAGTGAAAGAGCGGATCCGTCCTACGTAAAAGCTTTTAACTCCTCTGATGATAAGTGATGATAAAGTCAAAAATGGAAGCGCACTTTTCCGGAAACCTTTAACTCCTGAGGGTAACTTCCCTCTAGCTATAGGTATTTGAATATTTTTGTTCAGGTAACAGACCACTGTCCAAAATTATGTAGAAACTTTTGCTTTCCCAGCTTTACTTAGGGCCTTCGACCAATAATGTCCTAGATAACACTTCACAAACTAAAACAGCATGTAAATATGGCACTGACTGACAAAACAATAAGCGATTCGTTGAAAAAAGAAATTCGCATTTCCGAACTCGGTAATCGTGCGTGGCGACAATAAGACCTCTACAGTATCTTTCCGGAAATCTATGGTATTTTTGATCGAAGCTTGGGGCTCAGAGTCAGATATAAACGTGCGTTAGCAAAAATTATGTTAGGTTTACCTAAAGAAGCTGTGAAGACAGTAGCTGTGTGTTAATTTTGAACTTTAAAAATATCGACCACTGAAATACGCCTCTTTGGTTTGCCCACCCATGTAAGACTCAGGGGTCCCGGGTTCGATTCCCAAGGGGTTACAATACCCGGTTTGGTTGGTGGTAGGGCTTATTTCAACTCCGCCTGGCCATCTTACCTAAGTCTGACGCCCCATAACAACAATTTAAAAGTTGTTGTGTTCCAGCAGTTAGAGGTAAGATAACCAGCTCCTTGAAAATGAGGATACCGGGTGTGATATGAATAAAATGTCACTTTAGGTTCCCTATGTATTTGCATAAAATTTTAAGGCATAATATGTCATGGCATAATATGATTTCGCCTAATGATGTTTATGCATAATATTATTTAGGCATAACAGCTTATGCATAATTTTTTTAAGCATAACTACTTTAAGCATAATCATGTTTAAGCATAATATTCTATTATTTCTATATTTATTCTTATTGTTTTAGATTTTTATGTCTAAATAATATTAGGCGAATAGACAATATGCCTAATAACATTATGCGACAACAAATAAGTCTAAATGATAATTATGCTAATATAAATAGTATGCCAAAAAACAATTATGCGAAAGTAATATTATGACAAAAAAGATTATGCCAAATCAGTTATGCCAAATCAAATTAGGTATAAAACAATTATGCGAAAACAAGGGATCCCGTCAATTTAACATCAGGTGAGGTGAAGGCCAAGCACTATACCGTTGTGCATAAAAAAACGGCTTTATCACTCTCAGTTTAGAGAAATTCGGGTTTTCTAGAGATGGGACATACGGTTACAAAGCTTCAATGAAGTATATTTAAAGTTTAGTAATTAATTCTTATTACTTTGGGATATTATGAGCTTTAACAAATAAAATCTTCTGATGGCTTGCAGATTGATTAAGTTTGATAGTAGGTACTCTATTTCTGCAATAGAATGCGGGAAAAGGGCAGATAAAAACAACAGTGATATGGTTTTTATACGGTGTAGCGTGGAAGCCATTGCTGGCAGACATAAGTTTATGGTCGTATGATTTACGATGCTGGGACAGCCTGGAGACACAAATCTCTTTATCAGGACTATTTTTTTATAAATATTTACGCATTTTTGTTATTGACTTGGATCTTTTGTTATCAATCTACAATTGTGTTTACGCACGATCTAACTTCTGAGGATGCTCCGGGTTGGGGCGAAACACGTGAATAGTGGTCTAATTGGTGAAAGTGCAAGGTGTGTTGCTGTCAGGCTAAATGCAGGTATTGTGCACTGATATTCTGTGGTGGGCATGTGCATTTTTTGCGGGCGGGCGGGTGGTGCATCTTGCATATTATATTTTTTGCAGAAGCTACATAATATTTCTTTTTTCACCTTTGGGGCTTTGCCAATTGACGCCTGATTCAATCAAATACTATTAATCTACAAGTTTTGATGTAAAATAAAATTATAATATTGTACTTTTGAAATTTGAATTACTGATTTTTATATATATTTTTGTTTTCTACATTTTTTTTTCTCTCATTTCTAATATTTACATACACGTCTCTGTCGTCACAGGCGACCACACGCTTACTGGGCAAAAACTGAAAATCGGTGCTTTGCTTTAATTTAAAAGCAAAGGCATCACTGAGTTTTTGTCTTTTTCTGTCTCGATGCGGTACACAGTTCAGTTCTTTTTTATATGTTTCTTTATAATTTTGTCATTTATCATCTGTGTACTGTATGTGATGGAAATAAACAATTTATCTATCAATCTACTTCTTTAGTTGTTACTCTTGTGTTATGACAAGAGAAAGGATAATTGTACTGATTTTCCACGTATCAAATCTTGGTTCCATCTCCGCGAGGTCAACGCTCAAACGATTCAACGATTTCGAGCGACGATATTAATTTCAATTCAAGAATGAAAGGGAACTTCAGCTAATGAAAATGAGCTGCCTCCTAATCGGTTGATAATTTTAATTTGTCACCGTTCTGTTGACGACTTGACTTAAATTAAAATTGGGATTGTCTCATTTAGTTCAACGTTTAGTACAGGTTTGTGAGCCGATGTCGAAGCTTTTCGTTTTGAGTATGGTTACTATACATATATAAGTTTAGCAGTATGAAAGTTTCAGTTACTGTAAATCGATTTATTTAATGATAACTAACCCCCCATTCATATATTCGAGAAACGATTCATCTGTCTGTCCGGCTCTCCGTTTGTTGTCCTCTGCAGGTAGCATTACTAAACCGATTCTCGTGAAATTTTGTGAGCAGATTCGTTAATACATATACAAAACTTTTTTTCAATTCAGTTTTACTTAATTTTTCAAAATTGCTGAGATTTGGGCAATAATCATATCGAAAAATATTAAAAAATGTTACAAACGATATACGATTTAAAATAAATACAAAGAGAACTCATCGATCCGTCAAAATATGACATACCACAGCCTACAGTCTACACACAACTCAGTAGGCTTATAATATTCATGGGGGACCGGAGGCCCGTGCCATTCATATGAAATTGCCCTCTCCAAGTAATCTTTTATGTGGTCCTAAATAATTTTCTTTTGGTTTCGCATCATCCTTGTTTGGACGCTCGGGATTATGAACGCCGCCGGTAATACGGTCAAGTGTTTAGGTAAACTGTTATACCTAATATTGATATATTATGATTAAGGTAATCTCGTAGTCTGTATTTTAGTAATAATCCGATAAATCGACTCCAATATAAG
Source organism: Agriphila geniculea (assembly GCA_943789525.1). Classification (NCBI taxonomy): domain Eukaryota; kingdom Metazoa; phylum Arthropoda; class Insecta; order Lepidoptera; family Crambidae; genus Agriphila; species Agriphila geniculea. The sequence continues at coordinate 23,782,509 of OX038889.1, read as the reverse complement.
TACTACGCGGTTATTTCGTAATTTCATGACGTCATTGACGTCACAACTAACGGAGTTGTGACGTCAGTTATGACGTCACAACGTCGACCGTTATGCCTAGTTTAGATACTCGCCGAGTACAGACGAATAGGCACGAAGACGAGTATTTAAACATCATATTCGGGTATATTCGGTACTCGCCGCGAATATTCGTCTGTTCTCCGTGCGGTGTCGGTTTTTTGACGCGGATCAAAGGATTATTCGTACGTATTCGCGGCGGTGTTTACATAATCGTCATTGTTAACGAACTTTGTCACCATAAACATTGGTTGCATAAAGATTAAAAATCCATTAATGATGCTTGGGTCCGTTTAATGAAAGTATCCATTGCAGAATTAAATAAAGAAGAGATTCGCTAATGGTGCTGTTAAAGTTTTACTTTTATAAGTCGATATACATTTAATATACGTAAAGCCGAAGCAGCAAGTCGCACTTCATCCATTTCTGAAAGTTCTATGTTCACTGAATATAGACGAATGTCTATATAGACGAATGTCTATATTCAGTGAACATAGAACTTTCAGAAATGGATGAAGTGCGACTTGCTGCTTCGGCTTTACGTATATTAAATGTATATCGACTTATAAAAGTAAGACGTTTATATATTCATATAAACGGGTCTGTATTCGTGCCCGAATTACTCGGCGAGTTACTTGGCGAGTATATTCGCCGATAATCTAAATGAGGCATTAGGTCGACGCCGGCAATGTACTTACACTGTAAAAGTGTAAACAAAAAGTAATCATGTTTTTCTACTGTTTTTTTTTTATTTTTTTTTCTTGTTGAAAGAGTATTACTAATTTACATAACAAATTACGTTCGCCATTATGTAAGACTTTTTCTCTTTTAATCATTATAGCAACGCAAATAAGTTAACGAACTTAAATAATAAATCAACAGAAACAAAATTAAGCTTTGCGTTGCTGTCCGTAATACAAAGGCGACGCAGGGGGTGCGGTATGACGAAGCGGGCCGGGAGGTAGCGGCAATGATGAAGAGAACTCGTAGTAGTTAGATAGTTTGCAGATTTTTATTTTAACATAATATCTCTTTAGGCCGCGACCACGGCATCACCACACATCAGCCTCTCAGCTCGTCATCGTGTCCGCGCAGTGGTTACTAAGGTGCAAAACGCAAGACGTGCGCGCGGTAATGTCGTGGTAGCGGCCTTAGGCTGCTTTCAAACGATAACACACGACCCAACCTTAACCCGAACTCAACTCAAACTCACCCACAGCCCATTCCTTGAAATACATCGCTTTCAATTTTGAGTTTTATGACACATTCATATGCTCCGTTATATTTTGTAAATGCAATTGCACACGCCCCGCGCTCAACCTGAACTCAACTCAAACTCAACCCGAACTCAACTCAAATTAAACCCGAACTCACCTCAACCCACCTCAACATTACACAGGAACTTATTAATGTGTAATAAGACTCAAAATTGTAAGCGATGTATTTCAAGGTGGGCTGCAATTGAGTTGAGTTCGGGTTGAGGTCGGGTCATGTGTTATCATCTGAACTCAGCCTAAAGGGCCTTAGCGCACATAATTTTGATGACTGCATTGAATACTGCATCGCGTCTAGGTAACTGAAGTCAAATTTGAAATAATAAAATATTGAAATTCAAATTCGTAAAAGTGTTTTCGCATCCGTAAAACAAATATTTGCTTAGGAGCGGCGTGTTTGTGGCGCTTCGTCCGGAGTGCAAACACATAGAAGGGCAGAGTAAATGCATTACGCATCCACATTTGCAAGCGGAGCGTGAGGAAATACATAGTGCAAATACTGATAGAGTTGCAATTTATAGGCTACTGGTTTCCGATATTGCCTAGGTATGTTGAAGGATGGCAAACTACTGTATACAATAATTTATATTTAACTGGCTTTTGCCCGCATGATTAGGATAGTTGTGCATTTATTTTGAAAGTAACGGATTACCAATATACCTAGGTATTTATCAGTAGACCTCTTTTTACACATTTAAATTTCATCAAAACCCTTTCTTAATGCTCACTTACACCATGAAAGGCATCTGCCCTCCAAAAATGGTGTCTCTACCTTCAGCCCTATATAAATTCCCATACAAACTGGAACACCCTGTAGACTCCCGAGTCGTCGAGCTTCATACAAACGAGGCGAGCCCTGTAAAACGACTCCGAGCTCTAGAGTCTTGTTTGTCTAGACAAGGATTCGAGGCCTCGAGTCCGTTTGTCTAGATAAAAGGATTCGAGGCCTCGAGTCTTGTACATCACTAGGTGGCGAAGGGTCTATATATGCCAATTCCTATCGGCTTACCTTTTAAAAATCCCACCCGACCGACCCACTATGCACATTATAACATTTTTGTAGAACGAAGTTTACCTTTACCATAATTTCACCCCTCGCCACTGCAGGTAGGCATGTATGATTATACCATGGGGGCATGTTTTTTAATCACCTGGATAGTATATCTGCTACCGTCTTGCCTGCACTGCGGCGCTGCCAACCGAAGCGTCTCGCAAACAGCAGACCGCTATCTGTCGGACACACAACGCCACCGGCGGCGCACTCTGATTGAGGGATTCACTGCCCCGTGGAAATCCACCCGCAGCCATAGAGCAGGGAGTGTTAACAACTGACACAGGGTAGGAAAAAGCCATACTGTTGCGGGAACGGAAGAAAACTTCCAAATCCACAGTAATTGTATATTTAAAAATAAAGAACCTAAAAGTACAAGATATACATGGTTACAAACAGTCCGTTTATACATTAAAATTAATTATCAGTGATGCGTCTACTACATAATTTCCTCTTACCTGCTTCAGGATTGAAGCAAGTTCTCTAGGACATGAACTGCCTATGGCTATCGTCTTACATACACTTGTACATGTACACTGTATCTTGCAACATATTACATGGTATTTATTACTCTTTCCATTTTTAAGAAGTCACATTAACAAAATATTTAAAGTTTTAACGAATAGAAACGATGTTTCTTTGCTGGTATTTTTATTGGACTGACGTGCAAAGACGAACAAATCATATTCTAATTATTGGTTTTCCAGAACAGAAAAACATAGCTTCGTATTTCCAAAAATAAGGTTTCATTCTCTAAGGAGGTCGAACGGCCACGTTACAATACTATACTAGGAATTAGAGTAAATTTGATAAAGTACTACGACCTCTGTGATTGAGTGATTCACACCACGCACCGTGGAAATCCACCCGTCGCCGCCACAGAGCAGGGAACACCAGACATAATAGGGTAGGAAAGTTGCATGCGTTCCTTAAATCTTATTAAAAGAAATAACATCAAAATTTGTTGATTGATGTGTCCCAAAGAAGTGATTTCATCATTAAATGATGGAACTAATTTATCGTTTCGGTGCAGATAGCAGAAACTTTTGTATATTTTATGGACAGTTTGATAATTTGGAACCATGAAATAAAAACCAGTTTAATGAAATAAGAATATTAAAAGTTAGATAAAACAAAATTACTATATTCATGAAGCGCACGACTATAGAGGTGCTACTAATCGACTTAGAACTTAAAAAAATGTTTAAAAAAAACAAAAAAACCGACTTCAAAAAACCTACCTCTAAAAAGCAAGAAATAATATTCGTTATAATAAAAACACGTCTATTGAAGTCGGGTGGGGCTGGAGTACAATAGTAGATTGTACAACAAGTGCATAAAACGTATCATTTTACCCGAGACGTATTATCCACCCGAGCCGCAGGCGAGGGTGGATAGTCAAGTCGAGGGTAAAATGGGTTTTATGTACGAGTTATACACTCTGCTTTTCACTTCGATTGTGAGGAAATTAAACAACAATAATGTAAAATCTAAAAAAAAATCTTAAATTTTAGTGACAAATTCTATATTTTTGGAATGTGCTCATCAAGACCTTTCATTTGATACCCATATCCAAAAATTGAAAAAAAAAATTTTTTTTTCTTAACTTTTTGTGACAAAATATCTATTTTTGGAATGTCCTCATCAAGGCCTTTCATTTGTTACCCATATTCAAAAATTGAAAAAAAAAATGTTTTTCTTAATTTTTTGTGACAAAATATCTATTTTTGGAATGTGCTCATCAAGGCCTTTCATTTGATACCCATATTCAAAAATTGAAAAAAAAAACTCTTTTTTTATAAAAAAAATATAATTTTGGAATGTGCTCATCAAGGCCTTTCATTTGATACCCATATTCAAAAATTGAAAAAAAAAAACTCATTTTTTTATTAAAAAAATATAATTTTGGAATGTGCTCATCAAGGCCTTTCATTTGATACCCATATTCAAAAATTGAAAAAAAAAACTAATTTTTTTATAAAATAAATATAATTTTGGAATGTGCTCATCAAGGCCTTTCATTTGATACCCATATCCAAAAATTGAAAAAAAAAATTTTATCAAGGTCTTTCAATAAAATTGATACCCATTTTCAAAAATAAAAAAGTATTAAGTATAACACAACAAAAAATGAAGAAACAATGAAATATGAAGTTAATTTAACGAAGTAAAATTGCGTGTGTGGCTGTTTACCTGGCGACCTTTGTCTTAAAGTCTGAGACTTAGACGAAGATTTTACTTTATGCACTAGAGCATAAAAAGCGATTTTATGCAGCCTACACCCAACATAAAGACGAACTTTACGAGCATGAGAAGTGAAAATTCCTTTTTTTTTATTCTAAAAGCCACACCCGACTTCAATAGACGTGTTTTTATTATTACGAATATTATTTCTTGCTTTTTAGAGGTAGGTTTTTTGAAGTCGGTTTTTTTGTTTTTTTAAACAATTTTTATTTTTTTTTATTTTTAGTGTAGGCACCTTTTGTATTAGGTAGTGTAGGTATATTATTTAGGTAGAAAACTCGGGTCAGCCAAACGTGAGTTAATCGCGGCGAAACATACATACATGCGGGTCAAACTGACAACCTCCTTTTTTTAAGTCGGTTACAGAACTACACATAAGATATCCCTTTTCCAACAAAAAATAATTATCTTATTCAGTTCATAAACAAAGAAGTCATACGACTGATCATCGAGGTAGTTCACACAAAATCATACTATTTTCGTGCTTTTTTCAAGATTACTTGAAAAGTATTGAACCGATTTCAAAATTTAAAAAAATGGGACCAATTTGGGAGTTTACCTAATGTAATAACGTTTGAATCATTTCAATCGGTTCAGCCGTCTTCGAGTAATCGGTGTACATACAAAAAAAAAACGGATCGAATTGAGTACCTCCCTCCTTTTGAAGTCGGTAAAAACAGTGTATTATACAGCGAACTAAAGCTATGGATTAAGCATCAAAAAATGGCACCACACGAAAAGTACAACTAAGTGGATAGAGCTAAAAATGCTGGCATTTAATTATGCAACACAAAGCGTCTGAACCCTAGTTGATTATTAGCGACCATAATTTGTATACAAAACAAAAAAATAAGATACTTTATTTCTGCATTTTACTGCCTTCTTTGCATCTTTTACACCATTTGGCTATAAAGGACGTCATTTCTAATAAACTCTCTCTTTCTATCTTTTCTCTACAATATAAACTGCAATTTATTGTAAAGAACACTAACGTCAGTCACCGGGTGCGTGGCTGGCCCGACTGAAGCTGAGCGGGTTGTACTTTTTCGGTCCCGTGGTGCCATTTTTTTAGCAATATTTGTTTGCAATTACATTTCCATAGATTTTAGTTTGCTGGTATTATAGAAGGGAACACGGAAAGAAGGGGTTCATCGACATTTAGCATTTGAGAAAATGGCTGTTTAAAGTTGAATGATTTATTTTTACTAAGGCGAATTAACGAGAAATGGGCCTCTTTTAGTTTGTTTGGAATATGTAATGGACCTTAGTTTGTTTTAAGTATGTCAATGCTATCGAATGCAATTGTTAGTTTGAAATAAACAATTATCAAAAATATAAGAAAATTTCTAATTAAAGATTTTATTGCTTATCTACTTTATTTTTACTGGGACGATTTAACGAGAAATGGGCCCATTTTAGTTTGTTTTGAATATGTCATTTGAAAGACCCATTCAAAGGCTATCGAATGCAATTGTTAGTTCAAATTGATCAAAAATGTCGATGAGCCCCTTCTTCCCGTGTGCTCTTTTATAAATGATAGAAGCGTTTAAAAACCAGTTGGAATTTCAAAATTGAGTGTTAAATGGATCTTTTAAATGGAATTTTATTTTATTCTTAAGTGCATCTAAAAGAAACCACACAAACTGAATTAAAACATTTTGATAAGTGCGATCTCATTTAAAGTGAAGGATCTGCCAAAGGCTGCTCTGTGGCGCTGGTCGCTGACTCCACACCTCATTATCGCTAACGATGCGGTCTCCTACATATTATCCCCCCCCCCCTTCCCCCACTCCGCTAAATTTAAAAAGGCCGCTCGCTGACACCGCTGATTGCTCCAAATAAAGATACGATGATTGTTACTCTCGCATTTCCCCTTATTCTTTGTACGTGAGAGGTGTCTTAATAGAGTTCGCTTGAAACACTTGAAGATACAGTTTTTGGGGTTTCTTGGTTGGTTACATTTTTTCAACGAACTAATATTACTAGTATTAGATAGTACGGTATTATATAGATTCACTGCATTTTTTAATGTACTCGCAGAAGTGATGGAGTGATCACATGCTCACAGTTTAAAAGATAACTTAAATATTAGTGTACTTAGTGATGCAACGAATACGAATATTCGTATTCGCCGAATAGTAGATATTTACCGAATATTCGTATTCGCCGAATATCATCACGAATATTAAAACAAACTATTTATATTATAACTAAACGCAAACGACACCCAAATTACGGTTTGGATGTGCACCGTGTATCCGAACGAACGCACCTACGCACTATACTGTTTGTTTGTATCTATTGACGGGGAATACCCTAACATTGAATGAATGAGCGGAGTTGAGTTCTCAAGTTGTCAATTGTTTGTTTCATAGCATACAATGCATGCAAATGTTGTGCTTCTGGAACAAATATTTGTCAGCAGTTAATTTTAATTATCAAATATCTTAGTTAAAAAAATAATAGTGTGTATTATTCATTACCTTGTTGAATTATTCGTATTCGTATTCGTTGAATAGTAGGTATGATATTCGTATTCGTTGCATTACTTTATAGCACAGGGTGAAAAACAAAATTAGTGTACCTATAGCGTACAGACTTTATAAGTTATCATTATCAAGTTAGAAAACTTTACTTTATCCTGGTTTATACGTTTATTATGCAGGTGCCAACAATATGAATCATAAAATAGGTGAAAAAATAAGTTAAGTAACGGTTTTATGAAAAAGAAAGATTAAAAACTAAAAAATAATTAGGTAGGTCCTAGGTACTAGTCTTCATACCACTTTCCTCATCAATCTAAATTTCTAGGGCATTGATCAAACTCAAGTATAAAATCGTTGGGCGGTGCGTAGCCATGAACCTGAGTAAATTATGTAAATAGCATTTACGTTCAACACGAAAACTTCTAATTGAAGTCTATGACCTCTGATACCCATTTACTAAACTTAATTTTGGTATGAAAATTGATATCATTGTAAGTTATTGTTGAAAGACGTAGTAGTCACTAGCAAAAATGTGATAATAGGCCATTTTTTATCACTAAGCAGTGATATTAATATCGTATATAAGTAACGCTTATAACTGCTAGTTGTATATCTGTGTTTGAAACACTTATTAGCTGTATAAGGATATACAGCTAAATTGTCGTATTAACCTATCACATAAACGTTTACTCAGCTGTTTTATACAACTTATATAACACAGCTACAAATTGATACTCCTTAACTTGAATATGGAGCAACTATGTTGTATTGTATAGTAGGATTTATGATGCTATTAAAACACTTGTGCTAAATAAATGATAAGGGGATCCTAATAGCACTCATAAGTTGTAATGAAGCTTTGTGCGCGCTCATATATCACCAAAATATAATTCATCGTAATGGCCGCCCGATGTTGTATATCGTCTGAGTAGCAGCAACACTAACACTAATTAATCATATATTGGTATCTTCACAAATAATTTGATAAATTAAATCAATTTTATTGATTAAATACTACGAATTCGAGGGGGGCACTAAAAAAACAATAACATTATGCTACTAATTTAACAATAGAATTGCAAGCGCATGTGAAATTGCACTTACACTAATCTTTTTTACACACATAAATTGGATAATAAAAATGGAGCACACGACGGTGACATAAAAAATATTACTTTACAAAATATACCTATAAATATTTAGCTTTTTGTTAAAATAACCAGTAACGCGTTCAATTATTCACGTTATTCAAACAGTGTTATTATAGAATCACAATCACTAATATATCACTATATTGTGTTGCAACTGATTCGAGGTCACTGATATGTATCTGATTAGTCCTAAGTGGAGCTACAATAGATATACTGTATCACTTTATAATATGTATGTTTATAATAATGTTGACTTTCTAAAAAATACTATAGAAACAAAGAAATTATTAAATAAAATGACAGAATATAATCTAACACAACATATAAAAGAAGCAACTCGCATTACATCTACATCCTCAACCTGCCTCGATTTAATATTCACTAACTATGATAAACAAAACACGAAAGCATATGTAAAGGAATTAGGGTTCTCAGATCACGCTGGTTCAATAATCCATGTCAAATCTCGTTTACAATACAAAAAAACTGCCTGGTTTACCAACAGACGACTCTTTAATTCTACTAACATAAACAAATTTAAATCCCTGTTAGCACAAGTAAACTGGAATCAAATCTTTGAGCAAAAAAATAAAATGAATGAAAACTATAATAAATTTCATAATAAACTTACTGAAATCCTTAACACAACTATTCCTAAACAAAAGATTAAATTAAAAATTAATTATAAAAAGTACTGGCTTACTCGCGGTATTAGATACTCATGTAAAAATAAACGTTTATTAAAAATCTTTATACAAATATCCAAAGATAAAACTTTAAAAATCCATTATAAAAATTACGAAAAAATATTAAAAAGAACAATAAATACTGCTAAAAAACTCCATTATAAAAATATAATTATTAGGTCAACAAATAAAACTAAAGTCATGTGGCGCATCATAAACGAGCGTACAAATAAGACAAATAAAAAAGAAAAAGAAAACATAAAATTAATAATAAATAACGAATGTATTAATGATCCTGTCAAAGTTGCAAATACATTTAACAACTATTTTGCATCAATAGGCGAAAAATGTAACACTACCTCGGACAATCACCCAAAGCAAAGTCCCATAGAGAACTCTATTTATTTAAAACCAGTTACTTGTGAAGAAGTTTACAACATCCTAAAAAACTTAAAGACCAATATAAGTAGCGGTCTAGACGACTTTCCACCGCTATTGTTTAAGCAATGTGCCTCAGAACTAGCTTGTCCACTTAGCGTACTTATAAATCAATCTTTTAATGAGGGAACTTTCCCTGACTTGTTAAAAAAAGCTGTAATTAAACCCATCCATAAGAAAAATAAAAAAACAGACCCAAGTAACTTTCGCCCAATAGCCCTCTTGTCTACGGCGTCAAAAGTATTTGAAAAAGCTATTTATGATCGTGTATATAAATTTTGTGAAAAATATAATATTTTTGATAACTGTCAAAACGGCTTTCGTAAAAACAGATCGACAATTCTAACAATATATAAATATATTCAAGCAATTCTAAATATAATAAATGAGAAAAAATATGCAGTCGGTATATTACTTGATATGACAAAAGCCTACGATAAAGTCCAATTTAACATCTTATTAAAAAAATTATATAACATAGGAATTAGGGGAAATACTTATGAATGGTTTAAAAGTTTTTTGTGTGATCGGGAACAATATGTCAGTATAGAATATTTTAATGCAAAAACTAAAGAAATAGAAAACATAATATCAAAAAGCAAAACTACTAACGCCTCTATTCCACAAGGTAGTGTAGTTGGCTGTCTGTTGTTCCTTGTATACATAAATGACCTTCCCAAAATAATAAAAGAGTTTAACGTTCTGTTCGCTGATGACATTTCACTTCTCCTGTCATGTAATAGTAACACGAATCTAAATAATGAACTACATATTATGTTTGATACGATAAACAAGTGGATGATTGAACATAACCTAGAAATAAATTTCCTGAAAACCAAAATAATTACTTTTCATCCGTATCAAAAACCACCACTGGAAATAAATTTTTCTTATGAAAATCAAAAAATAAAGACAGTTAACGAAGCAACTTTGCTTGGACTAGAAATAGACACACTATTAAATTGGAAGCCCCAAATTCAGAAATTAAAATCAAAACTGTCAGGCTTTGCGTATGCATTGCGAGAAATTAAAAAAACAACAGACATACAAACAGCTATTACCACCTATTACGCATATGCATATGCGTGGCTTAGCTATGGTGTGATTGTGTGGGGAAATAGTACGGACGCTCCCTCCTTATTTACCCTGCAAAAGAAACTTGTGCGCATAATTTTCAACATACAAAATCGAGATAGCTGCAAACCCTATTTTGTTAAATATGAAATTCTTACTCTACCTTGCATATTTATACTAGAAACTTGTAAATTCGTTAAAAAGCATCCCGAATTTTATATAAGACGCGAAGACGTCCAAACAAGATACGCTTTAAGAAACCCCCAAAAACTTAACCACCCAACCTGCTCTCTACGGATATACCACTCGGGTCCTTTAGTTATGTCAATAAACATCTACAACAAATTACCCAAAGCACTAAAAGAAATAAATAAAGAAAATGATTACATAAAAGAAATCAAAAAATTTTTAGCTACTAAGCAATACTATACCATACAAGAATATTTAAACGATAATACCATCTGACTCCCATAACAAAAAAGGTACTTATAATAAATTAACATAATATGCAATAATAAATAATAAAAATAATAATAATGAACAATAAAAAATATAAAAAAAAAATTAAAATATATTTATTACTTACATAATTTCAATTTGACATTTATTCCTAAAAACATTTTACTATATGATAAAAAAGCTTTATTTTATTTTAATGAAAGATGCCTCCCTCTCTTTTGCTGTGCCCGACAGGGTCCATAATGCGCTGTAACATTATATTAATATACCATCCTGTAAACATTATGGTGCAATAAAAGATATGAATATGAATATGAATATAGTGATAAAAGTGGGGCCTTTTTCCAATGATAGAAACGTTTCTGTAACACATATGCGACTGTTTATATCACCGATATACAGCTAAATTCTGTGTCGTTTTGCTAGCTGATATTCATTAAATCATAACATCTCAACGATACACCACCACGCGTGAAATTACTCAGTGTAGCCATTCTCCACTCGACTAGCCACATAATCCTGTATCCCGATTTTCTCTCAGAAAAATATTGAATTTCCATCCTTATAATTTTTCGAATGATTAATTTCGTTTTTCGAGATAGCTTAGTGTTCCCTTGAGTAGGCTCCATTTTTCAGAACTTTGGGTTTCATTAGAGAATATTTCTATCGATATTATGTGTGGATTCAATCAGCTTCGGCTAATTCAAATGGTGCAATCATTTATGATAATTAATCTTTAATTTTATAAAAGTCCGAAAGGTAGTACTTTCAATTTTTAATTTTCTACATTAATGGTTTAAATGAAATTTATTAATGGTATTTAAAATTTTAATTATTAATTAACTAATGAAATTATTAATCTTTTATCAGTTGTATTTAAAATGTTAATTTTAATTTATTAACAGTTACCCTAGTTTTATAGTGATCATTGTTACTGACACTAATATGGGCTCTGCCTGAAATAAAGAATTTAATAGTAATAATAATAATAATTACGATCCATCATAATACTTTAATGGCTGCACTGAATTTCAGAAAGTGTTATATAAATCAAACCAAACTTGATGAGCTTTTTTACTTCTTATACCACTATTTTAATGCTTTACCATTAAAGTGTTCCACATAAATAACACGGAGCATTATTTAAATTGCTCAACATTAAACAGTGACTGAGGCAAGATAAAGTTTCATTTTTACGACTGCAAAAAGCCCCAGCAGAACTCAGACTCATTATAATATAAACTGGAGAGAGATACGGCGGTCATAATGAGAACAGAAAGCTTGCTAGTTGGCCGAAGGAGAATTGTAATTCTAATGTTTGTTTGCAAACTGAGTGCTTTGCTAATGACTCATTTTGTAACAAAACCTAGAATGTATATTAGTTTCAACATTGATTGATGTGTAAAATACACTTAAATAAATATACTCGAAAAAAAATACAAAAGCTCATGCCGATGTCTCACTGAAAAGGCAAATCACCAAACAATTTCATCTTTACATTTTTGTATTTTTACTTAATTTGGAAATAGCCGATATATGCATGTTGATGCTTCAGCTATTGTTGTGCTCGCTCATTAAACGAGATATTATGGATAAAACGCATTGTTTCAATTTAGTTTTATATTTGACCTTAAACTCAGGAATATTGAGCTGTAGTGTGTGTATTAACGTATATGCACACACGCATCTCTCCTCATATAAAAGCACATTGTAGTGTATAATCAATGAGTTATTGATCGCAGTCAGTCTTTTATTTAATGTCTCCTAGTCACCTCCTTGCATGGCGACCCTGCCAGTGCCGCCTGCGTCGGCGGCGATGTGTAGCCGGTTTACCATAAAGTGAGTATTTTAAATAAAAACAATTTGGATTATAAAAATAAAAGAAAGTGAAGTAATAATGTCACGGAGCGAAAAGGACGTCGTAAGTCAGTTACTTTTTGCGGTTCTTGTGAATACGACCATGAAGATCTAAGTTAGTCATTAAATCGAGATACCACAGATGTAAATGATGAAGATAGAAGCGCACTCTATCCGTAATCTTCAATCGCTGAAAAATCGGTTATTTTACCGATTAACTATCTGAATGGACTTCAAACTTTAAAGCAAGTGGCAGGGGCTTACTTTTAGATTTAGTTTGTGCCTAAAAAGGGGCATCAATTACCAACGTTGAACCATTCGAAGAAGCTGAAAACTTTTAATATAAATTGTTACAGGGAACCTCGATTTGGCTTAAACTCAATTTCATACAACACAAAAGCATTTTAAGCTTTTATTAAAAGGGTGCCGCAAGTCACCCTTAAAAGCATAAAAATTGAAAATGATTAACTTTGTTAATTAAGAGCTTTCTCCTCGGAGTGCAAAGAAAATGGAGTGGAAAATACAATGTTACAATAATATGAGCGTCACTTAGGTCCGCTGGGAGCCTCTTACGAACAAAGTAATTTACTTAATCTTATTGAGAAGATGGGGGGTGTACTAAGCGTATTGAATATGAACACACTATATCATTTTAATAATTATACAGAGACAAAAAGGAGAAACATACGTTGCAATAATAGAACTTACATTAAAAGGGTCTATTTAAGTATTTTGGTAACTTTGAAGGAAACTTCTACATAAGAATGGATTTTGATGGTTTATAAAAAATTTAAGCAGAAATATGAAGTCCTTGTTTGTTTGTAATTTTTTTCCATTTAGAGATTTACTAAGATTGACCCGAGGAAGGTCTAAAAGCTTTGTTTCTTTTGTGATCTAACTAAGTACTCAGTTCAAAATAGTCATTCAAAGAACATTATTAAAATATTTTCATGAACATTGTTTAGTCTACCATTGAAATAATTGTTGGGAGATATTTTGTTTATTGCACTAGTGGCTCTTTGTGATATTTTTGGCACGTTTGTAGCAATTTTTATATTTTTTCTAAATGGCTGAAATATGTTATTTTTAACGTTCTCCGCCATTTTGAAAAATTTCGAGAAACTGAATCGACGAAAGAGATAATTATATAAACAATACTAAATAATATACTAGAAAAAATACGACTCGCACCAGATCAATACTCAGACGGGAATCGAACCCGCGACCTTTGGATATCCGGTCCAATGCTCTGACCGCTGAGTTACCGAGTCACTAGTGACATCGTCGAATTTTTCCAAGTATATCCTAAACTCTTACGCTGTAAGCCAGCGTTATTTCACCAATGTGAGGAATTACCTCGACATTCAATTGAAATATCTTTCCAGATATTTTAACAATTGATTAAGATGAAATAGCTATATAATTTTTAAATTTGAGATTTTTGCATTTACAATGCTATTTTTAAACAATACTAAATAATATACTAGAAAAAATACGACTCGCACCAGATCAATACTCAGACGGGAATCGAACCCGCGACCTTTGGATATCCGGTCCAATGCTCTGACCGCTGAGCTACCGAGTCACTAGTGACATCGTCGAATTTTTCCTAGTATATCCTAAACTCTTACGCTGTAAGCCAGCGTTATTTCACCAATGTGAGGAATTGCCTCGACATTCAATTGAAATATCTTTCCAGATATTTTAACAATTGATTAAGATGAAATAGCTATATAATTTTTAAATTTGAGATTTTTGCATTTACAATGCTATTTTTAAACAATACTAAATAATATACTAGGAAAAATTCGACGATGTCACTAGTGACTCGGTAGCTCAGCGGTCAGAGCATTGGACCGGATATCCAAAGGTCGCGGGTTCGATTCCCGTCTAAGTATTGATCTGGTGCGAGTCGTATTTTTTCTAGTATATTATTTAGTATTGTTTAAAAATAGCATTGTAAATGCAAAAATCTCAAATTTAAAAATTATATAGCTATTTCATCTTAATCAATTGTTAAAATATCTGGAAAGATATTTCAATTGAATGTCGAGGTAATTCCTCACATTGGTGAAATAACGCTGGCTTACAGCGTAAGAGTTTAGGATATACTAGGAAAAATTCGACGATGTCACTAGTGACTCGGTAGCTCAGCGGTCAGAGCATTGGACCGGATATCCAAAGGTCGCGGGTTCGATTCCCGCCTGAGTGTTGATCTGGTGCGAGTCGTATTTTTTCTAGTATATTATTTAGTATTGTTTAAAAATAGCATTGTAAATGCAAAAATCTCAAATTTAAAAAAAGATAATTATATAATTATAAAAAAACATCGAATTTGCTCACAAAATTTCACGAGAATCGGTTGAAAAATACTATGCTGTTGGGTAGAGAAACAAGAAAATATTAACCAATAGGATTGCATAAAATCTCCGCTTTGCAATCCTATTGGTTAGCATTTCCTCGTTTCTCCGCTCCGCCACCTCGCTCTGCGTCAATAGATAGGCAGCTTTATGGATTGTTAAAGCTTCACTTCTGTTACACCCCGGGCACTCCATACAATCGCGTTTCAACTACCTATTACACAGACGCTACACAGTGACGTTTTTGAACACGCGCTACTGTGTGCGTGAAGTTTAGGGCTATCGAATGAGCACAAATTCGGCACCGGCACACGAACTCGCGCGGTGGGGTGAGGTACGTCACTAAGCGCCTGTTTCATAATCAGGGTTAACCCTAATGGTTAAATAAAAAAATAAAAAGTCAAGTAACTTATTTGATATAATAAACCTGTAAAAGAGGCCCTATACGTCATATAGAATAAAGGTGTCGACACACGACCCCGTGCTGACCCGCTGAATTGCGGACACTTCCGTGCGGTCACAATGCGACTTGATTTATTCTGCAGTGCTCGGGGTATGCTATTTTGTCACGCAGTTTGTCATAGTGTACAGTGGGATGCATGAAACATACCTCGGAAATGGGATATGAATGATTTTCGGCTACAATTTTACTAGCTATTTTTCATGATCATCGTTGTGTTTTTATTAAAATTTATCCGGTAATTTTGTTTACCTAAGTTGCTCTTCATTTTTGAAACAGCGCTGGGTGACCTCGAGACTTCTTGGAAGATTTAATAACGTTCCAATCCCAAAAATTACGACTGGCAACTTAAAATAAAACCATTTTGTTCTCCAAAATTAGTAAATATTCACCAAATCCTAAATCACTCAAGAAGATTTGGTAAGCATTTACTAATTCTAGGTTAAGTTAGGTTAGTATGGTGATCATTTAAACATTAAGACATTGATTATATACTTTCCTCTTGACACTGAGCTAAATTCGACGCAAATAAAAATTAACCATAGCTTCACGAATGCTCTCGAATCTGAATTGTTTTCGACGAGATATCTCTTTCTCGAAGTTGGACATAACATAAATAACTGTACTTATCGTCCTAGGTATACGTAATTGGTCAGGTCAATAACTTCCGAGTGTAGTGAACTAAAGCGAGCAATGTGTTACTTTAGTGTAACGTATCTTTGTTTTTACAAAATAAAATCTACCTAATGGGGTATTTCCTAATCGGGTAGCCAAAACTCTTGGAACTAAGTTATTAGACTTTGTTACCTTTGTTACGCCGTCAACTACATAGACGAGAGCTACGCCATCACATGCGATTCAATTTTGGAAGCGACTTGCTAGGTGACTTATAAAGTCGACCGTCACAGTTGACTAAAATCGACCCATGTAAATAGCCCATAATCGTACTAGAGATTTACTTTTGTTATTCAGAAGTGTAACAGTTGCTTTGCGGTTAGCAGTCAAACAGGAGTGATTACCCGCTCGTGGTCACAGAATTGGAACAATTTGCAGTTTCCTATTCCACCTGTAGCAGTAAATGTCAATGTGCAAATAATTTATATTCAAGAGATAAGCAGTTCCGTTTAACCTAGCTGCCAAACATGGCCATAATTCTTGGCTACAAATCGTCAGTATTATTGATAGTGGCTCGTCGGTCAGAACAAATTACGTCATCAGGGCTATCAGCATCAATTCCGCCATAATAGAGACGCGTCACCCTGAAATCCCCCCACTCCCGAATATTGGGGGGAAGGGACGCGCTAATCTATACTGCAGTCCATCATGAGGGAAGTAACCAAGCGTTTCAGCTTAGACTGGATTTCTTATTAATATTATAAGAAATAAAGTGTTATTTTAGATATGGGTCGTTGTGACCTTGCTGGCTGCCTTTTTACGAATGTTGGCGATTTTGTTTGGCGAATTGCATCTTTTGATGCCACCGCTCGGAACCAAGAACTTATTGCTCTTGTTATAACTACTTGTGCGAATTTTGTAGCCAGGATATTTAAATCTACCAGATTTCCTTTACCCTTTAACCTTACCCTGGCTGATGTCCTTTTTAGAGCACAAAATAGCTGTACCTGCACCACCTCCTTATTTAGTAGATGTAGTATCAAGGCTCTGTCACTCCGAGTTTGAGTATGAAGCGCCCAGCGTCCTCAGGAGGGCCAATTTTATACGTTAGAAAAGATAAGAGGCTACGCGATAGAAAAAGGCAACTACTTGGTGAATATAATTTATGAAAGGGAGCACTGTGCGACCTGAATTGCACTTTATTGTGTCGGAGCAAGAGTTGCTAATTATTTAACTGATTTTGCGGAGTAAAACTTCTGTACGCTAGTACTATTATCTATTCTGTGGTAGTACCCTTATGTGGTATTTTTGGATTAATATTTTAAATGATTTGATAATGTTATGAATAAAATATCTTATCTTAGCCCCTTGCGGTCACCCTACGTTATCTCGATCCCTCTCACCTTCTGTCCGATAAAAACGACGTTAACCCCATTTCGGAATCCTTTGACGTGGAGGTGAATTCAAATTAATCGCTTTCTACAGATTAGATTAATGCATTAAGCCTGCGAGCCTTTGAGCCGCCTTTGTCGGCCCCAAGATAGTGGATTCCTGACCTGACAGGGCATACCAGATTTTAAGCCTGAATTCAAAATTCAAATACGATTATTTATATAAAACTATTATTTAAGGTGTTACCAAATAATGTGATGATACTTAAACAGGTGATAGCACAGAACAAAGAATTTTTTTTTCCTTCTATGTTCTGTGGGTGATAGTGTTGCTTTAACTGAACAACCTTCTCCAAGGAACACAGGGCGAAAAATGATTTTTCAGTAAGCCATAGTGAGCCGTCCGCTGAACAATACATTTTGTAAGGAAATAAGTATGCATTTTTGAAGTGAAAACTTCTTTAGCGGCGTTGTACACTTTTTTTGTAATGGGGAAAAAATGTTAAACTCGCGTCAGTCAGGGTCATGTGACCCTGACGAAGACGGATGTAGCGTAGACAGCCGGTGGCGGAAGAATTCGGGTTGCACTCCGGGATTGCCGGCAGAAGTGAAAACTTGAATATTAACGTTGTGCATTTTTGATATTTTGGAATGGTTAGGGAATAATTTTGCACGAATTACTTTAATTATCAATATAAAAGTACTATCATTTATCAGGTAGAATACAATATTTATTTATTGCGCTATCGTTCACAAACATGACAATGTATATTACATTAAAAAGTTTATCTCTCAGAAAAATCAACCCGCCGAACGCCAAAACGACGCGCCGCCATTTTCACTGCGCCGTAAAAAGAAAGGGGGATACTTCCGCCGCCGGCTGTCTACTCTCCAACCGTCTTACGAATTTTCGATCAGGGTCACGTGATCCTGACTGACTGACGCGAGTTTAAGATTTTTTCCCAATTAGAAAAACCGGCCAAGTGCGTGTCGGGCCACGCGCAGTAGGGTTCCGTAGGTACATTATATACCATACCATATTTTAATACCGCTATCATTTTTCGTCTGAAAAAATAACTTTGTTTTTCACAGTGTTTGTATGAATGACAAAGTTATATTTGCGGTTTTGGAAAATGTACTATATCTCCAAAACTAATTACTGTATCTCGTTCAAAATAATTTTCGTTGAAAGTGTTTATTAAGATCTATAGTATATATTTTTTTTAGATTTTTCACCCTCTTACTTTAAAAGTTAAAGGGGGGGGGACACACATTTTACCACTTTGGCGGCATATATCTTTCAAACGGTTGACTTTTAAAAAAAATAGTCTTAGAAACCTCAATGTCATTTTTAAAGACCTATCTATAGACACCCCACAAGTATTGGTTTGATGAAAAAAAATATTTTCAGTTTCAGTTCCATGTATGGGGAGCCCCCCCTTAATCTTTTATTTTTTTTTATTTTTGTATAAAAATCGTAAAGCAGTTTACAGAATACACCTACCTACTAAGTTTCAACTATGTAGTCCTAATACTTTTGGAATAAAGTGGCTGTGACATACGGACGGACAGACAGACAGACAGACAGACAGACATGACGAATCTATAAGGGTTCCGTTTTTTGCCATTTTGGCTACGGAACCCTAAAAAGCGTACAACGCTGCTAAAGAAGTTTTTACTTCAAAAAACTGAAAGACGCAGTCCTCGGTTTTAGGGCTGGGATTTCAAGTCCAGGCTAGCCACCACCATCTTATCTAAATCTGACGCCATGACAGCAATATTAAAACTCAGAGAAGATACGAGGCCAAACATATACATAGCGATTCGGCTTCTAATGATTAAAGGAGGACATTCCAAGTTCTTATAATTATTATTATTATTATTATTTTATTTTATAATCAGATGATGTAGTTTTTATTTTTATTTTTTTATTGGTAACTGGTCAGGCATTTGACCACCATCTTGTTTGGTAAACAGGATGTGGTCTAAGGTGTAGCACACTTGCCCAGGAAATTATTTCTCACTCTTACCTTGAAGAGACCAAGGTTGTAACTATCGGAGAACACATGTGCAGGCAGCGCATTCCATTCTTTAGCAGTTCGCATAAGAAATGTATTGGCAAAGCGCTTGGTACGGACCCTTGGAGTATCTACTATGTAAGGGTGAAATGCTAACCTGCGTCTGGTACCCCGATGGTGGAAAGGGGCTGAAGGAACAAGGTAGAGTTCCCTCGCACACTCTCCAAAAACTTTAACTGCTTTTTTAATTGAAATAGAAATTTTTTTAAACATATACCTTCAAGCAGCGGTTATTAAGTTATAGTGACTGTGGTTCGAAGTTAAAACGGCTTATTGAGTTGCAGAAACTACTGCAACCTGTACAACTGTACAAGCTCTGTTTAATTTACAACTAAACTGGCATAAATGTACAGTAGATGCAAAATAAGTAGGCAGGAGTTGTGTATAGGTTGTAGAGTAAAGTGATAGAGTAAACAAAAAACTGAAAGTTGTTTTCAAACTCTGGTGTTCAGTTGACACAGCAATGTAGCTTTTACACGCTACATCACAAACATGCTTAAACAGCGCTTTAAAAAGGCATCCACAGTTCCACACGCTTGCTCGGCAAATTCCGAAGCACGTCGTAAACGCACTCGACATGACACAAACCGCGTGTGATACGTAAAAGTTACTGTTCCCGCCATTTTTCCCGCCAACAACGAACGTTAATTAGAAATTTGAATTCCCATTGGAAGTTAGATCAGGGTTGCATGTCGCAGAGGTTCCAATTAAAAAAGTTTTTAAGTAAATCCCATCACTTTGGGATAATATTTACAGTACCTACTTGATAAGAAAAGAAAACTTTATGTGTTGAGCGTGCTATGCACGTTCCTCTACATTTTGGTGCGAAAACAGACAAAAAGCGTTTTTTGAAGTGAAAACTTCTTTAGCGGCGCTGTACGATTTTTGTAATGGGGAAAAAATCTTAAACTTGCGTCAGTCAGTCAGGATCACGTGACCCTGATCGAAAATTCGTAAGACGGATGTGACGGATGGAGAGTCGGCAACCGGCGGCGGAAGTATCCCCGTCTCTTGAAAATTGCGGCGCGTCATTTCAAGACGTAAACACTATGGTGACCATAGCAACGCGCTAATTTTTTAATTCAATGTCAAAACTCTAGATTTTCTGTCAAGCTATGGATAAGACTTTCGTACAGTACAGTTCTGTATTCGTAAATTCAAATGCAGAGTAAATTCGTAAGATGGCAATTCGTGCAAAATTATTCCCTAACCATTCCAAAATATCAAAAATGCACAACGTTAATATTTAAGATTTCACTTCTGCCGGCACTCCCGGAGTGCAACCCGATTTTTTTTTATTTGTGTAGCTGTGTTTTGTTTATTTATTTTTTATTTTTTTTTGTTTTGGACAACAGATGGTCATTTACAAAACATATTGTATTGTACAATAATCTAAAGGAAGACCTTGAGTGTCAACAAAAATACGTGTTAAAACACCTCTAATGTCGAATATGGTAGATAGGGACCATCAAGCTGAACAACTTTTACTATGGGACCAACTCTGAAATCGTAGAACAAATCTGCTGTTTCATACATTTTGATATTTTCGTAATTAATTTTTGTATGAAACAGCTGATTTTTTCAGAGTTGAACCCATTACACCTAAAAGTTATTCAGTTTGATGGTCCTTATCTATCATATTCGGCATTAGGGGTATTTTTTAAAACGTTGTACTCGTATAACAATTATTTAGTTTAAAACAGCCTAGATCACACATATAGATATAGTCCGTATAGTTCTACTGTTTTGTTCTACTAGTAGGACTAAACGGAGAAAAATATCTGTTTATTTCTACTGGTAGGAATAAACGGATATTTTTCTCCGTTTAGATGTGTTGATTAGTCAGACAAGCCAAACAAAATGAGTTTTTTTACTGGACTTCTGACTATCTTGCATTTAGCATGCATTTGACAAACAAATCTGTCTCGCACAGCTCGATATTAAAAAGTCACTTTTTTGACTTTACAGAAAAAATAATTGAAGCATCAATTATTAAGAAATAAACTGTTTTTATTAGGATTGAGTAGCAGCCCTGATTAAGTCTGTCATGCAAATGCGAAACTCCGCGGCCACTCGCCGCTCCGCTAAGTGCGGCTCGGCACGCAGCAGCCGCTTGAGGGCGCCACTAAACAACGACCGGATAAACGCTTTGAGCAGCTGTAAACATTGTGACGGGGTTTTTACAGGGAAATAACGGACATGGACATATAAACTCGCATTACAAACGGAAAATTTACACGAGGTTAAATTACCTTTTTTGTTTTTTTAGGGTTCCGTAGCCAAAATGGCAAAAAACGGAACCCTTATAGATTCGTCATGTCTGTCTGTCTGTCTGTCTGTCTGTCTGTCTGTCTGTCTGTCCGTCCGTATGTCACAGCCACTTTATTCCAAAAGTATTAAGACTACATAGTTGAAACTTGATAAGTAGGTGTATTCTGTGAACCGCTTTACGATTTTTACACAAAAATAAATAAAATAAAAGATTAAGGGGGGGCTCCCCATACATGGAACTGAAACTGAAAATATTTTTTTTCATCAAACCAATACTTGTGGGGTGTCTATAGATAGGTCTTTAAAAATGACATTGAGGTTCCTAGGACTATTTTTTTTCAAAGTCAACCGTTTGAAAGATATCTGCCACCAAAGTGGTAAAATGTGTGTCCCCCCCCCCTTTAACTTTTAAAGTAAGAGGGTGAAAAATCTAAAAAATATATATGCTATAGATCTTAATAAACACTTTCAACGAAAATTGGTTTGAACGAGATACAGTAATTAGTTTTTGAGATATAGTACATTTTCCAAAACCGCAAATATAACTTTGTCATTCATACAAACACTGTGAAAAACAAAGTTATTTTTTCAGACGAAAAATGATAGCGGTATTAAAATATGGTATGGTATATAATGTACCTACGGAACCCTACTGCGCGTGGCCCGACACGCACTTGGCCGGTTTTTTTTTTCAGTGTTTCAGCCTAATAAAATTTTTGACTAGCGAGCGCCCACTTCTTCGTCTTCATCCTCATCGATTTCCTTTGTCTGTGAAAATTTTGAGAATAACATTTGGAAAGTCTGATTCGTAAAAATTCATGAGAACGTAACGGACAAAACAGATAGACAGACGTATAAAGTTACTTACGCATAAATACCGCCTCTGTGGTTTAGTGGTTTGCCCACTCGTGTAAGATGCAGGGGTCCCGGGTTCGATTCCCAGTTGGGGTACAATTTGTACTCGGTTTGGTTGGTAGTAGAGCTTATTTCAAGTCCGCCTGACTAGTTACCACCATTTTACATAATTAGTCTGACGCCATAATAACAATTTAAAAATTGTTGTGTTCCGGCAGTTAGAGGTAAGATAGCCAGTTCCTCAGTAATGAGGATTCCGGGTGTAGCTTCTACCTTCGTCACTTTTACATAAGGTGAGGTGAAGCCCAAGCACTAATTCGTTGTGCATAAAAAATAATAGCAATAGTAACTTTTAAAAAGTGTTATTAAACCGTCACCCAAGAACGGTAGTGTTAAAACGTCATTAATAACCCAAGCTCAAGGTTGGCACCCCTAGTAATGACAAACGCGGCGTGACACTCCGCCGGCGGCGCTGCGCCATCCATCTCCTGCTTCAAACAAACTGTACCACCAAATAGACAGAATACAGAAGACAAAGCTAAGTACAAAATGCTCGAGCAACGCACACATAGACACCTCTCACTGACACGGAATTTCAAAACCACTTAAAACAGTTCGAACGTGGTTGTCACGCCACATTCGTAAGTTTCGCGGAGATATTGTGCATTCGAGATCGGAAATAGTTTAGTATTATAATTACTCTTCAATTAGATATTCATTAATAAAATCGAGAATGAAATGGAAACAGCTAATCTATTTTTTTTAAACTAGCAGAGACTTTGGAAAGCTAAATAAATAGTTCATTATTGGAAATCTGATATTTTTAATTTATTGACGAACATCAACAGCTTATTACGATGATCTTTTTAATTTCGTTATGAAATTCAATCACTTTATTTATAATTTTCTAATAAAGTAAAAAAACATGTTTCAAATCGTAACATTTATTATACAACGTGATACAAAATAACCCCTAGCTAGTGCCGAATATGGTAGATTATAGGGACCATCAAACTAAACAACTTTTACTATGGGATCAACTCTGGGATCGCGAATAAAAAAAAATATTTTTTGTATAAAACAGCTGGTATTTTTTCGTGATAGAGTTGGTCCCAGAGTAAAATTTGTTCAGTTTGATGGTCCCTATCTACCATATTCGGCATTAGGGGTTATTTGTAATACATTGTATAATAAGTTTCAATTCGGTGGTATGAACACGGTAAATCACACTTACAACCCTAAAGCTGCGCTCAAGTTTAGGTATGAAATTTAGGTCCAACATAAACTTGACTTCTGTAGCCTCTCTACTTTGTGTTCCGCTTCAAACTAACTGTACACTTCGGGGACGGCCATTTGTTTAGCACAGCCCTAAATAACTGCGCGCGATGAATTCAAACGAGCTGGTTGCCGTAGTTCGGACATTTAAAGCTAGGGTTGTTACAAGGGTATTAATATGATTAATATGACGCAACATTTAAAATGGAAAAGTTTATTGCAATTTCGGGTGGATATGTTTCATTCATTAATAATTAAAAACATCGCACAAGCTATGGAATAAGCAACTCACATTTATTTCAATTTAAAAGCTATTCTTATGTACAACGTATTACAAAATAACCCCTAATGCCGAATATGATGGATAGGGACCATCAAACTTAAGGACTTTTAATATGGGACCAACTCATAAATCGCAAAAAAATATCATCTGTTTGATATAAAAATTATTAACGAAAATATCAAAACGTATGAAACAGCTATTTTTTTTCCCGATTTCAGAGTTGGTCCCATAGTAAAAGTTGTTCATTTTCATGATCCCTATCTACCATATTCGGCATTAGGGGTTATTATGTAACAGGTTGTATAATGTCTTGACTCAATTTCAATATTTTTTCTTTCCTATCTTGTTTAGTAATTAAGTAATTTCAAGTAAGAAGTCAATAGTCAACGACCCCTGTGGTCGTTTGGTTTGTACGCCGGTATTCATGGAATCGCCATCTAAGGTTTCGGGTTCGATCCCCGCCTGGGCCAATTTAGAAAACGAACTTTTCTATATTGGCTCAGGTCTGGGTGTTTGTACTTTGTAGTTCCACCGTTGTCTCTGATTTCTATAACACAAAGTGCTTTATTTACTTTGGAATCGAAACAATGTTTGTGATTGTTGTATAATATTTACCGCAGTTGTGGAGCATTTTAACCGCCTCTGTAGTCTAGTGGTTCGTCCACCCGTGTAAGACGCAGGGGTCCCGGGTTCGATTCCCAGGGGGGTAGAATTTGTACTTGGTTTGGTTGGGCGAATTTCAAGTCCGCCTGGCTAGCTACCACCATCTTACCTAAGTCTGACGCCATAACAACAATTTAAAAATTGTTGTGTTCCGGCAGTTAGAGATAAGATAGCCAGTTCCTCAGTGATGAGGATTTCGGGTGTAGTGCGCTTCTACCTTCGGCCTTATCGTCACTTAACATCAGATGAGGTAAAGGCCAAGCACTACCCCGTTGTGCATAAAACAAATAACAATTTGTTTTCTGCTTTTTGGATCATAAATATTTTGGCAGCCCTGCGCGTCCGAGGGCTGCTATTAAGGATTTATAGCGGGGCGGAGGAGCTTGTCATATTGTTTGTTTTTCGCAGTTATTTATGGGTCTTGTAAGCGCCAGATGAGTATCGGGGCCACTCTGCCTTATCTATTGGTTTATACACCTTCTGATAACTGCGTGGCAGATTTATTTACGTTTTGTACAAGTAATCAGAAAAATATGTAAAAGAAACTGACAAAATGAGAAGAAATAAAGCTAACCGTCCACGATCCGCATCGTAAGCTCGCACAAACAAATGAAACATGGTCCGTTCCGTACGATCCGCATTAGAGGACGTAGTCGTATGAATTCCTATGCAAAGGATACTAACCCCCGTATCTATGGACGAGTAAGTAATGACTTGAGTAAAACTTGCAATTTTCAAAGGCTTCTAACATTTTATTCATGTGCAATTTATAGTATAAATTAATCTTAAATGCACCAAAACTGCACTAAAACTGCATTAAAGATTAATTATACTTTAAATTGCATGTGAACATGATATGAGAAGCATTTGAAAATTTGAAGTTTTACTCAAGTCATTACTTACTCGTAAATGAATCGATGATTTCTAAAATGGCACTTTTGACCCTGTTTTTTCTAGTTGAAAAATTTGCAGGAGACGAAAAAGGCAAAAGACAAGAGTGCCTCTTTAGTTCTAAATGAATATTTTGATGGCGTACAAACTTACGGAAAAAGAAATTACATGTGGCCTTTTTACACAAAATGAAAGCAAACATACACCTTCTTTAAAAGAAGAGAAGAATGTTTAAAAGATACCATTTAAAGTCTTTAATATGGACAAGTGCTCTTTTAGAAACCATCGATTTGATCTTTAGAAACGTTCGACGGGATGCCTGCGTTGCGTGTGATGAGGATTAGTGGACACTTAGTACTATAAAATTAAGAACAATGACCACTTCCCATACCAGCGTTAACCTGTCAAATAGGTAGCTTTTTACCCGACTGGAAGAGGGTTATGTTTTTCGCGCGTATCTTGTATGTAAGTTTGTATGTAATATTCTTTATTACCTCATATCTTTCAAACGGCTGAACGGATTTCCATGATTTACATATCGTTAGATTTGTCTCGTCAGCCCAAGTGTTCTTAAGAAGGTGGCGTTATAAAAAAAACAACATGGCGGCTGTACGGTGCTATTATACGTAAAGGGGAAAAAATTTTTTTTTAGAATAATGCAATATGGATGTCAAATTAAAGGGCTTATTATAAGGATTTCAAAAAGGTATATCATATAAATAATAACTAAAAAGAAATAAATAAAAAATTAAATTAAAAAAAAATTAAAAACCCGCCTGCATAAAAAGACAAGTCAACTGAAAAGATGGAAACAAGATTAAATATTATAGGCAACATTATAACATGCAGTCGGAGGCATATAACTCAAATCATTCATAATGTCACTTTTTTTAAAAGTTTATGTATTATGACAATAAAATGTTATTTGAATAGTTGCTATGAGAGTAGAGAACTATTTTTATTGAATTTTGATTTGAAATCAGAAAAATACCTAATAGTAAAATCAATATGTTCTAATTTACACTAAATATAATTATTGTCAATCTTTATGATTGATTTTCTCTCTTTCTTTGGTGTAGATTTTTATTTTAGTTAAAAATTTATTAATAACAATAAAAATGCTATTTTATGAGCTATATTACTTCTCTATACATTGATAAAATCAACATTTAAGGAAGAGAGAAAGAAAGGGCGTCCTTATTTAGGGATTTAGAAGAGCAAAGTGGCTTTGTCAAATAACTTTACCATTATTTCAGCAAACAAAAACCAAAAATGTGCCCAGTAAGATTTCCTTTATCTCCATGTTCATCGCTTGAAATTGTTTGGAAATGGGAAATCAAAGGAAATTAATCAAACAACGATCTAGGTCCGGCAGTAATATCAAAACGGTGAATAATTAATTCCGCTTTCTAACATCAGTCAAGGCCGGAAGGGTGACCGGAATTCGGAATGCGAAAGCTCCAAGTTATCCTGTTGTGTTATAGAAATTTGATGGAAATTCACTTACGGCAAAGTAGCGTTCAACAAAATTAATCTATCTACTAATGATTTTGTGAGAGATAGTTAGATTTAATTTCGGGTTATTCAGCATATAATGAACACTATGAGACGCGTGTGAAAAACATATTTTAATAAATACTAGCGGCCGCCCACGGTTTCACCCGCGTGGTTCCTATTCCCGTGAGAATATCGGGATAAAAAGTGTTTCATGTTTTAATTTAGGCTATCTACTATATGTGTGCCAAATTTAAAGCAAATCCGTTTTGTAGTTTTTGCGTGATTGAGTAACAAACATCCAAACCCAACAAACTTTCACATTTAAAATATTATTAGTAGGATTACGTCATTGGGTTACGATTATTTATCATCATAATAAAACATATTGCAGTATTAAAAAAAAAACCACTACGTATAATAGCATCGTACAGCCGCCATGTTGGTTTTTTTATAACGCCACCTTCTTAAGAACACTTAGACGGTTCTCACACTGGCAACGCGCGCGGTCGCGGGGCTCCCGCGCGCGGTTTTACTTTGTATGCAAGTACATCAATTTGTATAGAAAACCGCTTGGTCCAACACACCGAAGCCGCGCCGAGACGCGGGAGCGTGTGACGCCGCGTGCCGCCGGCGGCACGCGGCGTGCGCGCCAGTAGGCGCGGAAATCGCGGGGTACAACACACTGAGCTCCATAGTATCGTGCCGGTTTTTGTACGTAAGCGCGGGGCCGCGTCTGACGCCGATCGGCGCGGAGGCGCGTCGAAAACCGCCCGAATTGGCGTCACGCTGCGCCGTCGCCGCGCGCGTCAAACGCCAAACCGCGCCCCGCGACGGCACGCGCCGGCAGTGTGAGAATCGCCTTAGGCTGACGAGACAAATCTAACGATATGTTAATCATAGAATTCCGTCCAGCCGTTTGAAAGATAAGAGGTAATAAAAAATATTACATACAAACAAACATACTTACAAGATACGCACGAAAAACATAACCCTCTTGCAGTCGGGTAAAAATTCGGTACGAACGGCTGTGCTACGAATTTATCAACTACGAGGGCTACGAGGGCTACGAGCTTCTAGTAGTTCGTAGGTTCGCTGAAGTCTTCTACCACAGAAATACTGAAATAGCACTACGTAATTCTGTGACTACGTAGGTACTGGGGGTCTATTACGAAAAGTTTAATGCGATACACGCAGCTGCGTCCGTGCTTCGTTCTGATTGTTTCGTATTACAAAGCACTTGCGTATGCGATATCGCAAAGTGGTTGCGTAAGTTTGACAGTTTCTCTCTAGCGGATCCGACATCATTCGTTCAAGAATCTATGGGCTACGATAGTCAAGATGAAAATGTTTGTAATAGCTACAACCGACGAATTGCGAACGACTATCATGAGAGTGACCAAATGACTGCGTTACGCAATTGCGTGCGTTATTTTCGTAATAGGCCCCCTGTTTACTAGTCGTATTAAATACACGGTTTTTTCTTTGGTAGGTGTCGAAGTAAGTCCGATTCACGCATATCAGTTAAAACACAGTTCCCTCACAGTTCCGGCACAGTACCGCCACCGTAATAATTATTCTTTCATACATTCTCTATGAACGCGTCCACACCCGTCAGTGTCATTGACGAGACAGTGCACTCAGTGTCTTACATAGAGTACGTAAACATTCTCACGCGCGCCCTCTGGCGTGCGGGTAAGTAGGTATTGGTTTGCACCATTTCTACTGCATCCGTTTCCGCACCCTGCATAGAGCAGAGTGGTCGATTGGGGTCATCCCCCCCTTCCCTAAGTTTCTTCACCGACCGTCCTCAGCGCGGTCAAGCCCTGCCAGGTGAGGTGAGACCCTTGCGGGAGGCCCAGCGAGCGACCTGTGAGTCGTGAGGGGGGAGAGCTTACATAGAGAATATATAAAAGAATAATTATTACGGTGGCGGTACTGTGACGGAACTGTAACTTCGCTGATATGGTGTGAATCGAACTTAAAAGAAGTCTTTATTTTTTTTATTTCTGTTGTCTTTATGCGTTATGTATTTTAGACGTCTCACCAAAAAACCCTTAAACGTGAATATTTGTTGGTTTAAACAAAAGACAATAAATTACATTATTCTTCTTTCGTTTTCTTAAATGTAGACAAAACACAACCCATAATAATAATGATGAAATTGAAATAGCTCTACGAAAACACGCTTATAGATGTTTTCATCAATATACGTTTTCAGTTGAAATATGATTAAATCAAAGTTATTAGATGGTCGGGCTTATCTCCATATTGGAATGCCAGAGCGCCCTTCCGCAGAAACAGGGCGGACGGATGGCATGATTTATCAACGTTACGTACATATTTGTTTTAGTTTGGTGTGGGATTAAACTGGATGTTTTCGGGGGATTTGCTGCGGGTGCTAAATTGGGGACGTCATTTTGATGAAAAATATAAAAAATTGCGTTTTTTCCAAGTAAAGTTGATAAACTAAAAAAACATGTACACTTCATTACATACACAGGCTTCCGCGTGTACAGTTCATTATAAATAAAACATTTTTTATGGATTACAGCGCGTATATTGGTTAATTCAGATGTTATTTTAGAATTCGGCCTTACCACAAAACACTGTTCAGAATCTGAGATTGGTTCATAAAGTTATAAATGTGATTCTGTCACTTTTTTTACAATATTGTTTAGACTGTGTCTTTATACAGTGTTATAAAATCTTTTTAGGGTTCCGTACAAAAATGGTAAAAAGGAACCCTTATGGTGTGACTCAGTCTGTCTGTCTGTCTGTCTGTCTGTCACAGCTGGATATCTCGAAAACTACTAATGGTATCAACTTGAAATTTGGAATAGTTTAAGATGACATTTGCCCAGCTATTTTGCAAATAAGAATGAAATAAAAAAAATATTTTTTTACAACACAATAAGTTCGGTACTTAGTATTATAAACAGTTTGCAATGTGGAGTGCCGCCTGTTCGCCCTTCGCACCTGTCCGCCGTTTATCCTACTTTTTTAAAGACTACGAAAGTAACATATCTATCCATATTTATGATTGTATGGAACCCTCGGTGCGCGAGTCCGACTCGCTCTTTACCGGTTTTATTTGGGATAAGGCCGACTATGTTTATTAGCCACAGAAGACCCTTCCATATAATATATATGTTACGGCTTATACCCGAGGTGCGGCTAAACCTAGTTTTAGCCGGCTAAAACTAGGTGAACCGATCTGCTTTACCCCCTAAATTTCAAGGTTAATTTTTTAACAGACAACAGAAATAACTTTTTTAATACCCCATGCTACACCTAATTTTAGCCGGCTACACCTAGTATTAGCCACGAGCAAATCGTCTACACCTAGTTTTAGCCAACAACTCTCGGTTACACCTAGTTTTAGCCAGCTAAAACTAGGTTTAGCCGCACTTCGGGTATTAGCCGTAACATATACAAATAAAACGTATATATTTTCAGGCCGTAAAATTATTATGACATATAAAATAGTTTTTAAGTATTTCTTGATTATCAAAGGCATCATAACTCCAGATACGCTCTCTCCAAATTCTCCCAGCTTTATTGGACGAGCACATATTGGAATGCACAGGGTGCTCCCATTACACGAGTAACGGTGTACGGTATCAACTTGTGTGTCCAAGTTAAGAGCGGCGAACGATTAACATTGGCACCAAATAGGTATTGGGAGGGTGCGAAGGTATAATAATCGATCGCAGCGCTCATGGTGGCAAAAAGTAGAAATAATGAAGGCTCTGTAATCTGTTTGAAAACGATATTTAATTTATTATTAGCGATACAGGAATAATTATATATGTTTATTATCACTAAGTAAAATTATTAAAGTAGCTTTATCCTCTTGTTTTACAAAATCAACAACTAAAAAAGAAGTAAACAAACCCTGATATAACCAAAATAAAACACTCTTTTTGAATAGATCTTACTTGCCATATTTAATTTAAATGACCAAAAATGATTTCACAACACTTTGTCCACCCAAATCACAGTAATTTTGAAATTTACATTAATAACACAATATGTATAGTATTTTTGAACATTTTGTCACAATGCCGCCATTACATATCAAAACGTCAAAACGGTCAGGTCAGAGCCAACAAAGTTGCAATACGCTAGGTGGCGCTAAAAGCGTGCACGGAGCCAATAGACCATAGACATAGAAAAATTTTCGCTGCGCTCAAGAAGACCAACAAAGCGTGGAAAAGAGAAGTTAACATCATACGGACACGGTCTATGTAAAAAAGAGACAAAGGATCAAGTGACATGTGCCAACATTTTTCACAGTAAGAGCCCCTAGCGTCCCGCCTAGCAAATGAGCAATCACATTTTTTTTAATATTTGTTAATCTAAATTAGAATTTAAAATAAAGGTCTCGTGGAGATTGGTGTCTTGTGCTCTAAGTAATTGTGATGTGACAAAAAGAAACAACAAATGTGACAAAAAGTAATCACACTTTTCACAGGTAAATAAGATATTGCCATAAATTTTTCTAAAACCAAAGTTCTCTACATTTATTCGTTTATCGACGAAGAAAACAGTATGGAACAAAGTTTATTAATTTCCTTTGCCATATAAAGTCCTATTTTATGAATCTAAGTATTTTTTTACGTATCTCATATAAAATGTATGCATTCGTTTTCGGATCTCCTGTTTATTGACATTGTTGTTCTTTGACATTCTATTTCTATGGTATAGACTGTAGTGGTAGGTAACAAAAATATTACTTGGTACTTTGTAAATCTTCTACACATTATTTTTTTGCACAATGGGATACTGCTTGGCCTTCACCTCACCTGATGTTAAGTGACGATAAGGCCAAAGATGGAAGCACACTACACCCGGAATCCTCATCACTGAGGAACTGGCTATCTTACCTCTAACTGTCGGAACACAACAATTTTTAAATTGTTGTTATGGCGTAAGATTTAGGTAAGATGGTAGCTAGCCAGGCGGACTTGAAATAAGCCCTACCACCAACCAAACCGAGTACAAATTTCACCCCTCTGGAATCCGGGACCCCTGCGTCTTACACGGGTGGGCTAACCACTAGACCACAGAGTCGGTTATAGAAAAATTTAATTAAATATTAGTTATACACACAAAACTTACAATTCTCTTAATCCTCGCTTCATTATTTTATCTTTGCTTGCAAAAACTACAGCAATATTAAGTTTCACATTTACTTTCCTCCTAGTTTTTTCCTCCGCTCATTTATACCTTAAGCCATGTCTAAATCCGGTGCAGGAATTTGACGAAGCTTCCTGATTGAGTGCGATTTACCTGTATTGACTATTGCGGCGGCATCTTGTTCCGGATTCCTTCCATTCCATACCTTACAAGGCGCTAATTCATAATGTAACTACATAAATAGATTAAACATTATCGTAAATGGACGATATTTAATAATAATAATCTTTATTAACAACAACATTAACAATGATGAAACATGTGTAACAAAGGTTTCATACATTATTATCAGATGTTAACATTGTATCGTGAAACGCATCATAGCTAGAAATTAAATGATTTCTACATTAGGCTAGTAGTAGGGCGGTAAAACAAGGTTTAAGGTTAGTTTTCGCACAAGTCATCACGGAAATAAAAAAATGTGGTATTGATGCATTCAGTACGATGCCCTGATCACAAATATATAAGATGACAAGCGCGAAAATGGTGGGGGTAGAAACTGTGGCGTCATAAAGTTTTCAGTACAAAGAAATTTTTTTTTCATACCATGTGGTATATCAAATGAAAGGGCTTTGTGAGTAGATTGCGAATATATAACACACTATAACATTCTCACTACGTGGTCTAACAAATTATAAGCAAACGTCGTAAAATTTCGCAATTCAGAGTCGCCATTGAACAGGTCCAGATTGAAAACGACTGAATTGATTTTTACAAAATACATTACAAATAACTCTGCACATACTCTTTTCGAATGTTTAAAGGTAATTGACCAAAGATATTTAAAAATAAGAAAAGTACATCAGTTTTAATAACAGCATAATTTTCTGCTTTTTCTAAATTCTCAGATCCCGTTAATAATTAATAAAAAAATAAATAAATAAACTTTCGTATGTTTATCCTTACTAGGACAAGTTAGGATAAACAGACGAAGGTTTAAATAACCAAATTTTGACACTTTAGATACTTGTTTTAAACTTAATCACTATTTTAAAATATGTTGTCTTATTAAATCAAATATTATTAACAATTTACAATATTTTTGGTATTCTATGCGTGGTATAACATTTGTTGTATTTTATGAATGATTATTTACACCTGTTAAGCCCCTTTTACACCCATTAGAAAGACTGTGATTTTTGTGTATTGTTTTGATTTTTTATAAATAACTTTTGCCTATTGAGTTTCGTCACGTTATTTAGGTCTCCGAGCAACCGTGTGTGTTTTCCATGTGTATTTGTCATTACTTTTAGTTATCCTTACTTGTCTTATTTGGTAAACAAACTATACTCAATTCTTTTTTGAAATAATCATGTATAAAATTCAACAAATGGTTTTCTACGCATTGAATACTAAAGAAATTGTTTACACCTTTTTATAGTGATTTAATTTTAAAAGTCGCATGGAAACTGTCAAATACTGTTTACTAAATAGAAAAAGTAAGGATAAACATACGAAACTTTATTTATTTATTTTTTATTAATTATTAACGGAATCTGAGAATTTAGAAAAAGCAGAAAATTATGATGTTATTAAAAGTGATGTACTTTTCTTATTTTTAAATATCTTTGGTCAATTACCTTTAGACATTCGAAAAGAGTATGTGCAGAGTTATTTGTTATGTATTTTGTAAAAATCTATTCAGTCGTTTTCAATCTGGACCTGTTCAATGGCGACTCTGAATTGCGAAATTTTCCGACGTTTGCTAATAATTTGTTAGACCAAGTAGTGAAAATGTTACAGTGTGTTATATATTCGCAATCTACTCACAAAGCCCTTTCATTTGATATACCACATGGTATGAAAAAAAAATTTCTTTGTACTGAAAACTTTATGACGTTACAGTTTCTACCCCCACCACTTTCGCACTTGTCATCTTATATATTTGTGATGAGGGCATCGTACTAAATGCAACGATACCAAATTTTCATATTTCCGAGATGACTTGTACGAAAAGTGTTTTCTAAGCGTCTTTTTAGGGTTCCGTACCAAAATGGTAAAAAAGGAACCCTTATGGTGTGACTCACTCTGTCTGTCTGTCTGTCTGTCTGTCTGTCTGTCTGTCACAGCTGAATATCTCGGGAACTACTAATGGTATCAACTTGAAATTTGGAATAGTTTAAGATGACATTTGCCCAACTATTTTGCAAATAAAAAAAAAATAAAAAAAATGTCTTTTTTACAACAGGGACTGAAAAGGGGTCTTAAAATTTTTAAGTGGGGCTACTAGGGCATGTTGGGTATCATATGAAAGAGCGCCGTTTGCACGTTTTCAATCATTTTTTTTTTTGTTTTAGGCCGCATAATTTTCGACTTATGATGAAAAATGTAAAAAAAATGACCGTTCCCCCCCCCCCTTATCTCCGAAGTTTGCAAAGAGAAAAATCTGAAATAATTCTATGTTATAGCAGTTTATATAAAGATTACAGGAAAAATAAAACAATGTCTCAATATAGCATACTTTTTTAGAAATTAACAAATTTATAAAAAAGTTAATATTAGTTCCACTATCGGTCAAGAGATAGCGCTGACCTAAATCTGCAATACTAATTTAATTATTCTACTCTGCAGTGTGGTTTGATGGTGCAATTATGATGGTACGGAACCCTCGGTGCGCGAGTCCGACTCGCTCTTGACCGGTTTTTTAAGATTACCGCCGCTCTATAGGCCTGTATTGTATATAATCTTTTACACTTCGGTTATCAGAATAAAAATTATAAATGCGACTTATATTAGCATATTAAATGTATCAAAATAATTTTCAAACTAAGATCAATAATGGAGTTTGCTTATATTTAATTTATTGGTTTTTAATAGGAATAAAAATAAAATGAACGTCTTGTGTGTATGTGAATGTGTGGATGTGATTGTAGTTTGTATTTCTTTGAAATTTATCTTCTTAAAGGACAAAAATTTCGTAAAAGTCTCTAACAATGTTGATATTATGAACTCTTTTGACGTAGTCTGTTTTGTGTTAACTGAAGGGTACATTTCTTTAGCTTAAAAGGTTACTAATGGTCGCCAAAAACTTTGCACAATCTTGTATTTATCTGGACCTATACCCAGCAGATAATAACTACCTACCTAAATTGCGTACAAACCTACCAAAATGTCGGACGTCATTAAAATTTCAGCTGAAACTTGTGAAATGGCTTCTAATCGTACGGTCACGTCGATCCGAGGCCGATCGAAACTTTTGTCTGAACCCTTTCAATTAGCATCAAATGGCGAGATCCTCATTGAAAATGGACTGGCCACGTAACAGAGCGAACGGCGGCGATCGGGTTCATTTTTATTGGGAATCATACGCAATTTATTTAGCCCTTTCATGCGTGTCCAAAAGGGTGGAATAGCGCTAAACTTTTATACTTCCGGGTTTCGTAAAAGACAATTTAGACCTACTGCTTTATAAAATGAAGAATAATGAAGAATAAACCAATAAGTTTGTTTAGGAATGTGATGCTTTGAGACGCGAAACGTAAGGAATAATATTTCCATACAATATTTTTGGTTAAACCAAGGATAAACTAGGTGTAGAATTATTCTTTGTGCGAGATATGCCTTAGTAAATTTAATTAATAAGTACATTTAACACATCTTCCGAGAGAAAATGGGCTGCAGCACTTTCCGATGATCTACAATCCGTCTGACATGCATGAAGATTATAGTAACACCCTTTTTCAGGAAAGGCCTACCCCTTAAAGCATTCCTGTAACGATCATTTGCGATTGTCAATTTTTACGTTATTGACGCCCATTGATGCGAAAATTGATCGTTTACACGTGAAATTGAAGCGATTGTCACTGCCTCCAACAATGGCATTGGCATGACAAAAAATTGACAATTGCAATTGATCATTACCGGCGGGCATAGCAGTGGACTATAAAAAGCTATTATGGTGAGCCTTTATTAAATATTTGCTAGCCACATCGCACCGCCAGTCGCTCTATTGCGTGGCCAGGCTGTAGGATAAGGTGCGATCGTTGGGTGTTGGCCTGTTACATTCGGAACAATGCCCAATTTAATCGCTTTACCGGTCATCTATCAAATCATTGACAATTATAATTTAACCTCTACCAATGGCTTGGGTAATCACGTTTTAAATGATCATAGTGGTGATTTTATTTCTTAGGTTTTCAATATTTTCCTAAGCCATCACTTTTAGTGAGATCACTACCTACTCGGTTTATTAAATTATTCATATACTTACGCACTTTTAATATACTACCCATGTATTTATATGCAATAAATACACACCGAATAATGCGTATTTAGTTGCATGAGTTTTAAAATCCAGATAACTTATAAGAAACTCAATTTTATTATTCTATCACTTTTATTTTACACATAGTCGTCATTTACGGCAATCTCAGTAAATATTTATTTTATTTTCTAATACAATGAGAAATACCTACTGTTAAAAATCTCCTGCTAGAAATCATAAAAACCACAATTAAACCACAGATTAGAACAGACTAGTAGGACGGATCGTACGTAAGTACTTGTTGTATGGTCTGTGAGTAGGATGAAACTTGTATATCACAAACAATGTTACCCCTCGTTTTCACCAAGGTATAATACATGTTTTATGCAATTATTTTGATTTTTGTTCTCATTCATACACATGTATAAAACATGTTGTATACAAAACTTGTTATGTGCTTGTAATTGCCTGATGTTCATGATCTCATGTTTTATACTTGTTGTACCAACTTGAATACGACACAACAACAGTGTAAACGCCGCCGTTGAGTTTTATATTTGTATAAATAAATACTTGTTGGTTACACAGTGTGAAGGAGAAGAATGTTTGAGACTGTTGCAATACATATATAAAACAAATACTTGTTTACAACAAGTATTCTACAAGTTTTGTACGAGACTAGTATTTAACATGTTTCTTGGTGAAAACGAGGGGTTGCAATTTCCATATTCATACAAAATAGTTGAATACATAAAAAAACAAAAGCACATCGCGCGACTCATGATAACACAAAAACAAATCACGGCTCAGGCCCCGCGTCACGTTATCGTGTCGTGTGACGGCGACACGACGTGACATGACGTGACGTGGCACGGCGACACGCACGACATGTCACAGTTTCCGACGCAGCCTCCATATTCAATTGTGCGGCATATCATTAGTTTTTGTGAAGATCAGAACGTGGAATTGTTGATTCGTTTTGTAAATACGAAGCGACAATCCTGAATTCTAGATATTCTAAAATAGGTGCTAAAATTCTATTGTTTATCTCCTGGAATTTGTCTTTGGTTTGGTCGTAGATAACCATGCAAAAACGAACTAAAAACAGGAAAATAAAGTTGATAATGATATTATTATTATAGCTATACTATAAGTTACTAGCGGCCGCCCGCGACTTCATCCGTTTGGATCCTAAGAACCGTTGACCAGGATAAAAAGTACCGTTTATATTAATTCAGGTCTTAATCTGTCTATCAATCAAATTATACACATCAACTTTATCTAGGGATACCAGGTGTTATTTTCATACAAACGAGGTAATTTTGAAGCCTTGGTTTTCTGCCAGGGATGTACTGTGCTGTGATATGATGACGGCTATCCAGTGAGTGAATGGAGGAGATTCAGATCGCTATACACACCCAACTGATCTGATCAGCAGTCTAAAAGATATGAGTCAGAGTTCTCAGTTTGAGGATTTCCATACATTTTCATGCTATTTTCGCGGTTTTTTTTAAACATGTCCATTACGTTTTTAGATAGCCGTCATCAGATCACAGCACAGTACATCCCTGGCAGGAAACCAAGGCTTCAAAGTTACCTCGTTTGTATGAAAATAACACCTGGTATCCCTAGACAAAGTTGATGTGTGTATATCCAAATCTATCCAGCCATTGATAGGTGAAGACAGACACAAACAAACTTCTGTATTTACAATATTAGTAGGATTGGAATTGTAATTTTGCAAAGCGAACTTATGAAAATTTTGACTAGTTTTAGTATTCTGCAACAGTAGACAGAATATGTGCAGTGGCAAGGAAATGCCATGCGTCCGCAAACTGCAGTTGACACATACGAGGCTGGTCATTAATAAATGTAATTAATGACTATTGAATTATTTCACTTCATTAGTTGCGAGAGCTGAATGGAGTTTGACAGTTAAGTAGTGGATAAATCTATTATCATTATTATCGGTGTTGACGGAGAAAATGAAAATGCGAATGCGATTTAATTTCCAAAGACAGGTCAGTTGAGGGGCACCAATATCTTTTTTTATTTGTTTGCCTTTGGCACAGAATATATGTGTACTCTAACATGAACTTTTGGTGTATTAATTTAAATTCATTTGAGTTAAGGTAACAACACACACGGAAAATAACGTAAGTAAGAATAATAAGAAAACGACAACCAAATAAAAATAAAACAACAAATATTAGAAAAATAGGTAGTGGAATAGAATCACATCTTGGATAACAAAACGAATCAGACAAAAATCATGACGTGTGTGTAGGCGTTGCTATTCTTAGATTCTGTATCGTGTGTTGGATGGACTATTACTTTTTAAGAAATAATAAAAAAGAAAGTGTATTTAGACCACAAAGAAGTTATAATACACAAAAAGATATTTTTTGGGACGGGTTGTTGTAAATATTAAACCGTTTCATGTATTTTTTTCTTCACAACACTTTGTTACACATAGCTAGCATTTACCTCAAAATAAAAGTTGTCTTCATGAGTGGACGGTCGATCAGAGTAGTCATTGACGGCTGTTCCTCTGACCTCATG
Source organism: Agriphila geniculea (assembly GCA_943789525.1). NCBI lineage: Eukaryota > Metazoa > Arthropoda > Insecta > Lepidoptera > Crambidae > Agriphila > Agriphila geniculea. The sequence goes on along the minus strand of OX038889.1, from coordinate 23,743,128 downwards.
GCGATCGATGCCGGAGTTCCTCAGGGGTCGGTGCTCTCTGCGACGCTTTTCCTGCTGCACATCAATGACCTGCTAATATCGGGCATTGTTGGGTATGCAGATGACAGTACTGTCATGGAGAGATATCTGTCCAGCGCGAAAGTCGGTAGAGATGAGGTAAAAATAATGAGAGAGGCCATGGTTGAGCGATTGAACCTGAAGTTAAATCTCGTCTCCCAATGGGGTGATGAAAATCTCACGCAGGCGTGTCTGTTCAGCGCGAAAAGGAGTCCATTCATTTTAACTCCTACTTTCCGAGGTACATCTATCCAAGTAACTGATACTCTCCAGCTTCTTGGCATGGAGTTATCTTCTGACCATAACTTCGGCACCACCATCAAGTCCAAGGGTCAAACTGCAGCTAAGAAGCTGAGCGTCCTAAATAAACTCAAGCGGTACTTTACGCCTGGGCAGCTTCTAACCCTTTATAAAGCTCAAGTCCGATCTTGCATGGAGTACTGCTGCCACCTTTGGGACGGCTCGGCAAAATATCAACTTGCTGCACTGGACTCGGTGGAACGAAGAGCCAAGAGATTAATAGGCGATGAAAAACTGGTAGCAACTAAGCTTCACAGTTTGGCCCACCGCCGAAAAGTTGCTTGCCTATCGGTCTTTTATAGATTGTACTTCGGTGAGTGTGCTCAAGAGCTGCATGAGCTCATTCCACCTTCAACTTTCTACTATCGGACATCCAGACGTACTGCTGGTTACCACCCGTTTTTGGTTGATATACCTTTTCTGCGTACCAAGCGCTACTCAACATCGTTTTTAATGCGCACATCTATGGAATGGAATTCCCTGCCGGCGTCTGTGTTTCCGAGTGCATACAACCTGACTCTATTCAAGGCCAGAGTGAATAAGCACCTTCTGGGCAAGCTCGCTCCATCGTAGGACCTGTCTTTGCTTTTGGGCTAGACTGGGGTCAAGAGCAAACCCATTTATGATTAAAAAAAAGAAATAAATTTTCGCTGAACTGTTCCACTCGGCATTCTTTTATTGCAGACAATATCTATTGTTTCCCCGGCAATGCATTCTTGAACTGCATTTTAATCTTAAGACTCTACACAATAATTCATCCCTCGGGAAATAAGCTGTGGTGACGTCGCCTGCGCCTGACAAGTATTACGACAAATAGGCATTCAAGCATTGTTGCAGTGTAGTGACGTCAGTGTGATGTGAAAGTGAAATATTTTATGACTCTACTAAAAGTTTTAAAGCCTGCTACCTCCGTGAAAATTTGTTTTTCACAATAGTTTATGGAACAATAGTAGCCATTGTTCTACTCTAAAGTGTTTTTTTTGTACAATAATAGTAGCCATATTTCTTTTCCAAGGTCCAAACTATCTATTTATCCATCAAAATAGGTTTAGCGCTTAATTCGTGAAAGCACAATAGACAAACAAACTTTTCTTTATGAAATAAGATAAAAATCATCCCATTTCCCTAACATAGGGCATACTTACTAATAAAATAATATCCATTATAATAATAATATTGGCAGTTTTACCTACAAAAGCAATGCAAAGGTACTCCCGCAAGGCAAATTCCATTATGAGTTAAGAAAAATGAAATTTCATATCAGGTAGCCTTAATCTGCGCTCGTGCCCCGCGGGATCTCGCTAATCCCGGGATTATAAATATAAAACCGGGATTCCCGCGTTATCCCGGGGCATTGATGGAATATGATAGATGCAGTTGTGTAATCTCTTTGGAACTACGTTCAGAGAGATCTAGGTTTCTGCGATCTCATTGCTTATTTAAACTCAAAGTTGTTTACATAACTGTGGAGAGAGCGTATTTAAAGTGTAATTTGTTATTTCTATTTAAACAGGGGCCCGATTAGACCAAAACTGATAATTTTTGAGTGAAACTGATAATAAAGTGACTCAACTTTTTTTTTTGTCAGGAAAATATCGACCCATGTGTAAATTTTTATAAATTAAAACAAAACTAGATAATTCTTTTGTAAAAAATCTCTATTTTACGATATTTAGATTCATAGCCAATAAAACATACTTAGTTTTGTACAAAAATAATCAATAGTTTAAAGAAAAACATGGGTGACCCAGGGGACAATGTTGTCCCCAGCTTTTATATGAAAAATAGGAGTTGTCTCCTGGGTTACCTATGTTTTTCTTTAAAATCACATAAAAAATTTCATGTCTTTTAAGTTTTCTTATAACATAATTAGCTATAATATATATAGATATATAGAGTATAAGCAACTACAGATTAACTTCATATAAAAATGGTTCACGTAGATATTTTAAGAAATGCCTCAAGACAACAAAAAGTTGATTCACCCTTTTACCAAAAGTCTTTGGTCTAGTTTTGAAATTGCGGATGTCAATCTTATTGATATTATTATAGCTTAGGATTAGGCTCCCTAGGTTATAGCTTTCAAGAATTTTACCAAATATAGAGCGAGTATTTTTCTGTAAATAAAACACGGTAACGATTTAGTTTGGGTTTTATCGATGAAAATTATCACGATTTGGTCCCAGCAGTACTATACTAATTCTGTGCCCCGTCAATCAAGTAAAATAACAAAATTCTTTTGAAATTAGATAAGAACTTTACTAAAAATATCAGTGGTATTGAAAACAGTAAAAAAATCTGCATCGACGTACCATTTCACGTCAAAATAAAAAGATAGGAATACCGTCTTGAAAATTAAACATCAATCAGCGATCCCTATATTTCGAAATTGCGATCCATTATCTTAGCGAAATAACGCTACCGGCTTTTGTTAAGTTTTCTATAGAATCCTGACAGTTATCATTTATCACGGTGTAAAATCTAAAGCGAACTTAAACAATAACAGCGAAAACAGCACAAAAAGGCGCTTCGAGCGAGCGAGCGTAGCGCTCGAGCGCTTTATTTGTGAAATCTATTGAGCACAAACAAACAAATTCAGTTAGTTGGCTACCGTCTTCCGTGGAATGATGACATGTTTGTAAACTCAACACCGGCATTTTGCGTCAACAGTTTCCATTTAAAATGCTGATTGTGGGATACCGCTGACGCTAACCTCAAAGGTTATTGAATTATTCAGTGTAATTTAAAATTCGAATGGTCGATATAAAACTACTCTTAATTTTATGTTCTTTACATCAACAACTATGCCTATTCTGCAACATGAAATATTTGGATCGCCGAGAAAATAGCTTTCAATCTCTATTATCATATAGAACCGACCAGTAGTTTTGTTGTTTGGCGAATTCAAGTTCGGTTTTTTAACAACAAGGTTTCCTGACCTTAAGTTACACTAAACAAGATTGTAAAAAGCTAAGACTTATGATACCATTTTGGGGTTTAGTGCCTAAAACTCCGGGCGAAGCGCTCATGGCGGAACTTGATAGACTAATCGTACTAGATCACGTTTGTTAAGCAACGCTCAGTACGGTCAGGTGTCGGATGGGTGACCGTTGAAGTGTAATTACAACTGAGTGTTTCCGTGGTTCGGAAGGTACGTTAAACCGTCGGTCCCGACTGTTGTCATCTGATAACAGTCGTTAAGCCAAGTTAGAGGCCTTACAGGCGGCTTGATAAACTCTGACACCAGAGGTGGCCAATCCTCATTCGATAAGAAAGAAAATCCAACTCCAAAACATTTTGTATTCCAGTAACATTGCCTCTCCCGTGTATTTACATATGATACCGCAACAATCGCCGATAGATTCCGTTGGTTTGCGAGCTAGCGGCTATCAACTAATGGCGCGGACTGCATATCAATTAATGGCCGCCCTGTACTGCATTGATAGGCGTGATACATGCAAGCATTGCAATGTATACGCCGAAACTGTGAGAGTTATAGCTCTATACCTGGTAATTTTTTCCCCTATTTCTCGTAGTCCCCCCAAAATGTCCCACCAGTGCGTTCACGGGTATTTTTTTTCAAACCGTAGTCCCACCATTCTAAACAATGTTCATCGTGATACCCATTGTCCCACTAGTTAAGTATATCTGAATGAAAAGTAATGTGTGTATCTCTTTTCTTTACTAATCAAGTATGTGCAGTTAAAAAAATTCAATATATCATAATTTAGTCCAAATATTGAAGTTTGTTTCCTAACATTTTACTGATTTGTGGATTTAGAACTCACTCATAGGTTTACTCGTGCGTATAGTGAAAAGAGACTGTCTTGTTTACTTAAGTCGTAAATCGTGGTAAGAATGATTGCGTCTATGCACGCGTTTTGCAATTTTTGTAAATTTGCCGAATAATCAAGATGTTTCCGATAAGGGTGTATTGCTTCGACGTCAAACAATCAGACCGACCGAACGACCGACTAAAACTCGATCCCTAGGGGCTCGACAGAAATAGAACATTATGGATTCCATAAACTGCGTGTGTGTTTAGGATGTGTGTCCTATAAATTCTTTGAAATAATCTGCTGTTGCATAATCGGACAAAAAAGTGTGACGCTATTTTTGTATCAAACTATTCTGTGTTTAAATTAATATTCTAAGTCTCTGACATGCCGAAAAGGTCTAGTTGTTCAGTAATCGGCACGATTACACCTTGGAAAGTAGGAGTTAGGTCGAAAATACACCTTTTAACAGAGAACAGATACACTTGGGTTTTTGATGGATTGAACCTGACCAGATTGGCGTCGCCCCATTCGGAAATTGCCGCAGTGATCGGTTCATGCGTTTGACCATGGGCTCCTTAAGACACTGGACTGTTCTGCACTGGCTCGAGCATCAAATATATAACTCTCTACCATGGTGCTGTCATCTGTGTACCCCAAAGTACCGGGTATTAGCAGGTCATTTTTTTTTTTTTTTTTTTTTTTTTTTTTTTTTTACATCTTATACCTCCAGCATATGGTTGGAGTCTATATTCACAGCTACTCTTTCATACCAGTTCTCGCAATTTTTCCTCTCGCACTTTCATTCAGCATACGATTCTTTCTTTCATACATCATCTTTTGCACTTTAACAGGTGGGATGCCTGCCTATTCTACTTTATATACTTATTTTTCTTATCTTACTATATTACGCAAGGGGAAATAATGTTTACACTCCTACCAAAGGGTTCTACATTTTTCTTATGACATATTATACTCTACATTTTCTTTTCTTACTTATTTTCTAGTTACATATTTTATTTTATTTTTCTTACATTTTATACTGGGTTTGGGGGTAATTACAATGTGCCAAACTTTCCTTCTATGTATACATTTTTATTTCTTACTTTCTAAATACATAATTATGGTAAATTTTTGAGCATAGTTGTACATACACATTTTATTTTCAGTTTTTCTATGCTAATCAAAAATATACAATTATATTTTGTTAACATAGTTTACTTAATCTTTATTACGTTTAATTACTCTAATCACTATTTCTTTACAATACCTAATAAATTCATCTCTGTCTTTACTTATCATTATTTTCTCTATATTATCTGTTTCTATTTTAGTTCCTAGCTTTTGCTCTATATCGTATCTTTCTTTAGTAAACACAGGACATTCGGTAAGTACGTGGGGGACAGTTTCGTCTATATCGGGGTCGCATGTGCATGATGAGCTCTCCCTCAACTTGAACCGTTTTAGGTAGTGGGAGAACCCACCATGTCCGGTCATTATTTGTGTCGTCACACTATCTAACTGCATTTTACGTATTATGCCATAGGCGGAGACTGCGTTAGGGAAGAAGATTTTTGTGGTTCCCGCTGTTTGACCGGTTACGTATCTATGGTTCCATTCGCTAAGCGAGGCCTCTCTCAGACCTCGCTTAACGAATGATATCGGACATAGATCATAATCCGGTTTACGTTTTTTATTAAGTGCAGCCTCCTTTGCCAGCTGGTCGGCTCTCTCGTTGCCCTGCAACCCAGCGTGGGCTTTTATCCAGAATAAAGCTATTGTTTTATTTTGCTGGTGTAACTCATTCAAATTACTCCTAGCTTCCACGGCTAAGGGGTGCAGAGTACTGTGGTTTGTTATTGTTTGTAGGGCTGCCATTGAATCGCTATAAATCCCAAAACTAGCATGTTTGTATCTAAGGATTTCCCTTGTGGTTCGGCATATCGCCAGGAGTTCAGCTTGATATACGGTACTATATGGCGGCAACGCAAGCTTGAGGGCCTTGATTTCGGTATCTCCATTCCAAATGGAGATCGAAGCCCCAACCCGGCCCTCAATCTTGCTGCCATCCGTATATATTTGGATGTCAAAGTTACTGTTGTTACTGAGTTGTTCCTCGTCTTTCAGGCTTGTGATACTCCAGGCGATACGCCTAGCAGGGTGTGGGGCCTCCAGCGCCGAGGCCATCCGCTCCACCTCTCTATCCTTCAATGCTGGCTGGGGCACCCCTCTCTTGGCTTCATAAAGTGAAGCCGCTTCGCGTATGCGAAGATCAAGAGGGAGTATCCCAGCCAGCAATAGTGCCGAATTTAGTGATACCGTTCGGTACGCTTTGCACAGTTTTTGAGCAAAACCGCGTTGCAACGCCGCGAGCTGTTTTTGTATACCTAGCTTGTTTACAGCTGGTGCCCATGCACTAGCTGCATACATAACAATTGGTTCTATTGTGGCTACGTAGATTGCGCGGATCACCTCGGGATGGAGTCCCCAGCTTACTTTGGCAGCCCTTGCGAGTTGTTTATATATCCCTATTGCTTTCTTGCAGACATTTCTGACGTGTGTATTAAATGTTAGACTTTTGTCAATTGTGACCCCCAGTAATTTTAATTAGCAGGTCATTGATATGCATCAGGAATAGTGTTGCAAATAATACCGATCCCTGATGGACTCTGGCATTGATAGCTAACTGGGGCCGTACCGGCTAACGCATCGAACTTCGATAAGTCTGCCCGGCTTCAAAATAAAACAAATAAATCGAGCCTCAATCAGGTCAAAATGGCGAACCCCAATTCATGATGTCACAAGAACATACGATATCTTTTAAATAACTTCGGCAAATAGTAAAATACGAAATTCTTTATTTACATTTATCTGTTTTAAGTTGAAGCTCGGCAGACTTATCAAAGTTCGATTCGTTAGCCGGTACGGCCCCTGGTCGGGCGAGCAGCAATCGCATCGATAAATCGAATCGACTGATCCCTCAGAAAATCCGATATCCAGACACACAAACCGGCGCGGTGTGGAAAATCCGTATGATGATGAGCTATTTTCATAGGTCGATTTTAGTCACTGTGACGGTCGATTTTAGTCACCTAATAAGTCGCTTCCAAATTTGAATCGCAGGTGATTGCGTCGCATATGCAGTTGATGGCGTAACCTAGGTAACAATAAGTAAAAACGTAGTCCCAGTTTTGGCCTCCGGATCAGATAATTTTGTTCAGTCACCTGCGAACTAGGCCAAATTGCCATTTACACGGTTGATTTCCGCCGTACGACGAAAGTTGTGTGGTTATAGTCGCCCATGTAAATACAGCATTAAAGCTTGCCAATAAGACTATCATGGCACACCCTGTTAAAAGCCTTTAGGATATCAAGAGAAACGGCGAGTGCCTCTCCATATCTCTCGATGGCTTCGATCTATTTGTAAATGGCGTTTGTTAGGTCAATTTTACTTGACTAACGCTTTTATCAACAATCACTTGTAAAATCGAATTGCTACCTCATTTAAATTAGGTAACGATTTGATTTTTACAAGCGATTATCGATAAAAAGCGCTAGTCGACCAGAAAATCGACTGGAAAATAGACCCGTATAAATCCCACACGACAGAAAAAGATGATCACGTTAATGACTCAGAAACAAATGAATAAAATCACCCGCAGAGATAACAAACTCGAACTTGTTGGAATAGAGACAGTCAGCGTCCAAATTGATTCATGATCGGGCACGTCCTGACACTCGTCATTTTATTGTTTCGTCTTGTTCAAAGCCTTTGCTTTTGAATGACTGAAGCTGACTTTTCAGTTTCAGTTGAAGGGTTGTATAAGTAGACAGTAATTAATTTGCTTTGATATTTATTATGATTCAACTAAGTACTTGGTGCTTCGGGCCACAAAATGTAATTATTATTTTGTTATCGTCAAATAAATAAGATGATAGTTAGTGATAAGATACTAAAATAATATAAATATCTATCATTATACTCAGCTTGTACTGTACTGTACCAAATATTCTTATGGACCCGCTGGGAAAGAAAATGCTTTTTTATTTTTAATGTCGTGGACCCGTTGGGAACCAAAGTATGAACTTACATTTTTTGAAAACAATAAAGCTGTGGAGCTTTGGGAATAACCCTAATTAAAGTCGAATAAAACAACTTTTCAAGACGTGTTTAGCACAACGTAATAAATATTATATTTAAAAAATAAAGCCCGCTATGTTGTTGACTGTAAAATGCGAAAACAAAATAATTGAATAGAATTGACCAAACCAACTAACCCAAGCAAATTTTTAAACTGCTTTTTAGGGTTCCGTACCCAAAGGGTAAAAACGGGACCCTATTACTAAGACTCCGCTGTCCGTCTGTCTGTCTGTCTTTTTGTCTGTCTGTCTGTCTGTCACCAGGCTATATCTCATGAACCATGATAGCTAGAAAGTTGAAATTTTCACAGATGATGTATTTCTGTTGCCGCTATAACAACAAATACTAAAAACAGAATAAAATTATAATTTAAGGGGGGCTCCCATACAACAAACGTGATTTTTTTGCCGTTTTTTGCTCGATATTAATAACGACACAAGGTAGACAGTTTCAATTTTCACAGATGATGTATTTTTGTTGCCGCTCTAACAACAAATACTAAAAACAGAATAAAATTAATATTTAAGGGGGGCTCCCATACAACAAACGTAATTTTTTTTGCCTTTTTTTGGTACGGAACACTTCGTGGGCGAGTCCGACCCGCACTTGGCCGGTTTTTATAAAATAAAATAAAAATTCCCAGTAGTCACACTGGTGTGGTAAAACGGTGTGACCACGGGTCGGTCGTGAAATAAACATGTTCCACATAAGTAGGTACGTGATAAATAAGCTTTTTCATATAATTATTTTACTTAATAAAATTAAACAATTGTTTATCACATGAAGCTTTTAACAAACAAACTCTCCAATTGCAGAGCTATAATTCACCACTATTCCTATTTACGTTTTGTTTCAATGTTGGTTTAGATTCGCCGGAATGGAACGCGATTTGTTAGCAAATTATCATTGCCTGATTGAAACATCAGTCTAATTGAAAGCCTCTAATAGATTGAAGTGGGTCTTTGGGGTAAACTCACATAAATTATTTATAATCCTCATATTATATTAATAACTTCCTTCCACGACTAATCTACGTGGAAATCCACTTTCCGATTTTCTATTTTGTTTTGTCTACTTCTACATAATAATTATGTCATTACAACTATCTGTAGCTTTTATCACATTGAACGATAAAAGTACTACACGAATCTTGTGTCGTTATTGTCAAAGGTAACGTGATTGACATGATTGTCGTTCCGCAATTCGGCGGACGACACGAATTGCATTTATAGAAAGAGATTCAATCCAAAATGTTATTTACGATATCCTTTTTCAGCCATAAAAATATTAAAAATTAAGCAAATGTCAATAATGATTAAATTAATATTTTATAAGTATATGTTAAAAGCCAAAGTAGGCTTGGGCAGATCGTATTATAGGTTCCATTAATTTTCATCATTGTATTCATTTTTAGGCAAAAAATTTCCAATTAAGCTTTTTTTAAATTTAACTTTAAAATATTTTACAAAGTTCGATATTTTCTTGATACTCCTAAAGATTTTAGTCCAAAGCAATTCCATCAGTATATGCGTAAAAGTGTTTTATTTAAAATGTGTTTAATTCGTTAGACTAAAAATGTATAAACATTTTAAGATAAGAAATACTCTAGCTAGACAATGATCTTAAAACTATTTGCTCGGACGGTTCAATAGTCAGTTAGTATCAGAACTTGTTTTGATCCCTCTTCAAATAGTTTGCAATTGTGGCGGTTCCGTCCGCAAAGAAATGGAGCCATGAATTTAAATGTGATAACAAAATGGCGGCGTACAGCTCCCGATATTGTCTATGTTTACAAATGGCTGCTATTCGCTGGCAAAGGATTCTTGCGGAACAGATTATAGTTGTGTAAAGTGGTTTTTGCTCTTTGCTTCTCCAAATACCAATCTACACGACGTGATAAGGAGTTCTAAAACTAAAATAAACTTGAAATTTTTGAGCAGATTTGAAGGAAGTACTTAACTTTCAGTAGGTTTACGTTAGGATAAATTAATATACCTATTTTTTCTAATATATTAATTATCCTAATATAAAAATAGCATTATGAATGCTTAAAAGAAAAAAAATCAGTACGGTTTACGTTACAACTAAACCTTAATTTTTAACCGACTTCAAAAAAAGGCGGAGGCTATCAAGTCGACAGTTTTTTTAAATATTTTTTAAAATAACTTCGTCAGTTGTTAACCGATTTATACAATTCTTCTATTATCTTAAAGAACATAGTTTGTGTGTGGTCCCATAAAATTTTTTTAGAGATCTGGCTAAGTAAGTTTTTTCATAATCCTGAAAAATATCAATTATTTAGCTTGCCATCGCACGAGTTTTTACGGAAGACATGACACCTTTGTTTATGAACCGATTTAGATGATTCCTTTGTAGTACATGGTCTTAGTAAGTGTTTATTATGAAATATTTAGTCTTTAATGATGCAAAAAAAAATTACGCACACGTACCAATCGAAGTTTTCTTGGTGCACTTTTTCATGCAACAAGTAAATTTTCCTTTCATTGCCTTAGGCCCTTTTCCAGATTATTTGCATCTCTTATAAATAAGCAAAGTAATGGTTAAAAATAAGTCCAATATTATTTCCGTACAACTACATCGTCGTGGGAAAGTAAATACGTGTCAGTGGAGTGCTCTGAGGTAGACTCGACATGATTTATGCGGTAAAGTGTGTCCTAGCGAACTTACACGTGGTAAGGCAAGCTTACACTGCCTGCGGCCGCAAACTACAGAATAAATAATAGTACTACAGAACTTGAAAATATAGTAGTAAAATTCTCCACCGACTGTACAATTTTTGTTTTAAAGCGAATTTTGCATAAAGCTGTCTTAAAGATCCTAAAATAATAAAAATCATGTCTTAAAGAAGTGAACAAGGGCACCAGTGGAGACGCTTGGCGGGGTAAAGTGGAATAATCCCAATTTGAGCTACTTTTTAGGGTTCCGTGGTATGGTATAATGTCCCTACGGAACCCTACTGCGCGTGGCCCGACACGCACTTGGCCGGTTTTTAGGGTTCCGTAGCCAAAATGGCAAAAAACGGAACCCTTATAGATTCGTCATGTCTGTCTGTCTGTCTGTCTGTCTGTCTGCCTGTCTGTCTGTCTGTCTGTCTGTCCATCCGTATGTCACAGCCACTTTATTCCAAAAGTATTAAGACTACATAGTTGAAACTTGGTAAGTAGGTGTATTCTGTGAACCGCTTTACGATTTTTACACAAAAATAAATAAAATAAAAGATTAAGGGGGCCTCCCCATACATGGAACTAAAACTGAAAATATATTTTTTCATCAAACCAATACTTGTGGGGAGTCTATAGATAGGTCTTTAAAAATAACATTGAGGTTCCTAAGACTATTTTTTTTCAAAGTCAACCGTTTGAAAGATATCTGCCGCCAAAGTGGTAAAATGTGTGTCCCCCCCCTTTAACTTTTAAAGTAAGAGGGTGAAAAATCTAAAAAAAATATATGCTATAGATCTTAATAAACACTTTCAACGAAAATTGGTTTTAACGAGATACAGTAATTAGTTTTTGAGATATAGTTCATTTTCCAAAACCGCAAATATAACTTTGTCATTCATACAAACACTGTGAAAAACAAAGTTATTTTTTCAGACGAAAAATGATAGCGGTATTAAAATATGGTATGGTATATAATGTACCTACGGAACCCTACTGCGGGTGGCCCGACACGCACTTGGCCGGTTTTTAACGTGAGGTCTACAGCTCACGGAGCCACTAGTATAATAGAAATGGCTAGAAAGAAAGTTACCTTTGAGATGATGAGTGATAGAAATGTATGGATGAAAAGTACATTTTGCGCCGACCCCAAATAAATTGGGATGAGAAGGTTGACTGCATAACTATCCAGGGAGTGAATGGAGGAGATCTAGATCGCTATACACACCCAACTGATTCTGATAAGCATTCTAAGGGCTACCGCGAAAATTAGCTCTGATCCTAATAACTCTTAGAATGCTGTGATCAGGATCAATTGGGTGCATATGCGATCTGGATCCCATTCATTCATTCCCTGGATATAGCCATCATTAAATCACAGCTCGATCGATTGATTCCTGGTGGAGAACTAAGGCTTCAAAAATATCTTTATCTATTTATTTATCCTTTTAATTCAACTAAATCAATTTTAATAAAAAAAAATGATGGTTTTCTTTTCTAAACAAGTTTAAATATTCAGAAAATTACCATGGTCATTTGTATAGCTGCTCGTTTTAATTAGGGTTCCATACCCAAAGAGTAAAAACGGGACCCTATTACTAAGACTCCGCTGTCCGTCTGTCTGTCCATCTGTCTGTCTGTCTGTCTGTCACCAGGCTGTATCTCATAAACCGGGATAGCTAGACAGTTAAAATTTTCACAGATGATGTATTTCTGTTGCCGCTATAACAACAAATACTAAAAACAGAATAAAATAAATATTTAAGGGGGGCTCCCATACAACAAAGAAGATTGCCGTTTTTTGGTACGGAACACTTCGTGGGCGAGTCCGACTTGCACTTGGCCGGTTTTTATAAACCTTAAGTTTAATTTCCATCAACACAAAAAAATCTGTGTAAACATGACTATACAGTTTCAATTTCCATGAGTTCAAGAACAAAATATTTTGGTGTGACCGACAAACAAACAAAACAAAACCAAAATTATACCTGCCTTTAAAGTCTGCGGCTAAATAACGCAGTTATGCAAAAATATAATGATTGCATTTAGTTTGTTTTGGTCCGAGTTTCACCCAAACAGAACAACAGTAAATCGGCCCAATCGAATTAAAACTTAGTCAAATAAACCTCCATTTATACTGTTATAATTCCATAAACAAATTCAACAAAAGCATAAATTCATATTTTGATATATAATCCTCCGTACAGAAACCAATTAAAAGTTCAATATTTAATTTAAGTCTATATTGGTCCACAAATTGGAATTAAGAAACATTTTACTAATTTTGAATGTTGTTATTTTGGTAGCTGTCAAAGCGTAATCTTGAGTTCAGTTTTACAAATTAATTAAGTTCAAAGATTGGTATTTTCTAATTATTGTGTATATCATTTCATTTTTTTTATAATTAATAGGTTTGCTCTTGACCCCAGTCTAGCCCAAAAGCAAAGACAGGGTTTACGATAAAGCGAGCTTGCCCAGAAGGTACTTATTCACTCTGGCCAACATTTTTATTCAAAAATATGCTTTACAAACTGTAGGTTATTTTGACCATAGTCCGTAAGCCCGCGACAGTATTGCCTACGTCATATGACATCACGATGAAATGCATGGCACACGGTCGGAAAAGTTGTGCTGAGTGAGGATCAGAAGATTATCGCAAATAAAATTGGCCGGAAGCTTGAGAAAATCTTCCACTTCCGGTCAAAATTTTAAGATTATATTTATGTCATGTGACATCAATAAGAGACCCGTGTTATCATTTAGTTTTCAAACATAGAGAGAGTAAACATAAAGTCTGTCAGTTCTGAAATGACTAAAAAACAAAAAAAAATAAGTTTAAGGTATTCCGGCCATTTCAGAACTGACAGACTTATGTTTACTCTCTCTACGATTGACAACTAAATGATGACACGGGTCTCTTACTGATGTCACATGACGTAAATATAATCTTAAAATTTTGACCGGAAGTGGAAGATTTTCTCAAGCTTCCGGCCAATTTTATTTGCGATAATCTTCTGATCCTCGCTGAGCACAACTTTTCCGACCGTGTGCCATGCATTTCATCGTGATGTCATATGACGTAGGCAATACTGTCGCGGGCTCACGGACTACTAGTTCCATGATTCTATCACACATTTTTTACTACTGAAATTTGTTATGTTGCCAAATATAATTTTCGTGTAAGGTTTGAAATCGTTGAGTAATAATAAACAATAATTTTACCTATAAAGAAATATGCATAATATTAATAATAACTTACTTATAAAAGAATATCAAGTCTTCAATGCAGCGTAAAATATGTTTTTTAAGAAATAAAATAATAATTTACACTTTAACTTTATAGCTAATATTACAGTTAAATGAAACATCTGTATAGCTGTAATATTTTTTTACGATTTTTAGTCAATGAATTTTATTAAAAACAAAGTATTCATAAAATAAAATAAAATATTTCTTGGATATTTCAAAGGCACGTTGATACTCTATTTCTATTAATAAAAATCTTTACAATTTACAAGAGATATTTACAGAACGGTAATTCACTCGGAATCCTTAATTTGGTTTCAAACAGAATAATGGTGTACGCGTAATTGTGTGTACCGAGATTCTAATTACATTTTGAGCAATGAAAACTCCGTTAATTTTTGATAACCCTTCACGGGTACTGAAAACGTTAGAATACAAAGCATGATAATTTATTTATTGGATAATGGTTCAACATTCAATTCCGAAAGATATTTTAGTTCGTTGAAACATCCCACGCAGATTGAACGATAAGTAAAGTATCTGACAGTAAAAACTCTTAATTCATGAATCTCTGCATATTGAAAAAAAGGCCTAGATTTTTTTATTATTTCAATTAGAGTTAAGGGCTAGTGCTTTACGCAATGAATGGTCCATAGTCCTGGCGTAGTAAATTATGAATACGCAATCAGAAGTGGGAGGCACAAAAATGAGAATTTCAGAACAAAGTTCCGTCGACATTTGGACGTTAAGCTGACTAGGGACGCGTTGCTCTGTAACTAAGCAAAAACTTTAGCTTACAGCGTAAGAGCAGGATATTCTAGAAGAAATTCGACGATGCCACTAGTGTGATTTATATGGCATACACAATAACTTATCTTATACCTTTAAACGAGCAATTCTTGTGTATTTATTTATTTCTAAATTTATTTCTGTGATCTCGGAAACGGCTCTAACTATTTCGCTGAAATTTGGTTTGGTATATGGGGATTTTCGGGAGTAAACAATCGATCTAGATTAGCCTTATGTTTGGGAAAATGCATGTTTTCGAGTTTTCAAGCGTTTTTCTTTCGTCGCAGAATATGGATATTTTTGTGTAGTCTAACGCCATCTAGCAAAGACTTTTGAAATAAGTGCTTGGCTAGCATACTATTCGGTAAGCAGAGGCTGTGTAGTAAAGTGTACACAGAATAAAATGTACACAGCACTTCAAAGATGGCGATACTCCGGCTATTACCAATTAGTTTTTTAGTTTTTGGAAAATAAAATATATGATAACTACTTTTACTACGTTTTATAACACCACCATATTAGAATAAATAGTAATAACCCAGATATTTTTACTTATACAGAAGTAAAAAAAAAGTTTTTTACATTATTTTATAAGAACCTATTGATGAAAAATATTACAGTAGTCAGTAGCATATAGAAGTAAAACAGATAACATCTTTGAAAGTAACATAGTCATACTTTAATGAAAACTTGATATTTATATTTGAAAACTTTATATTTATAAAATAAGTTGATTCTAAATTTGGTACCAAAAGCTGGTATCGAAATCTTTCCGCATCACTAGCGTCTGCCACAGATTGTCTGTAGTTTTGGCGGGAATATTCGCGGCAGCCATTTTAAAACCCGCTTTAATATCTCGCGGCGATCCTTCTGATGAAAGAGCCGCTTTATGCCTCTTTCAGGCAGTCGCTTTACCTCGCAGAACTGACCTAGTTGTAATGTAAATGGACAGGGTTGGTTTGTTATTAATGTACTGTTTTGTGTAAACTATGACAAATAACATAATCAAATAAAAATCAGTCAAGAGCGAGTCGGACTCGCGCACCGAGGGTTCCGTACCATCATAGTATACAATGCAGAGTAATAAAATAACAATAATTATTATTTTTTATTGCAGTTTTAGGTCAGCGCTATCTTTTGACCAATAGTGGAAGTAATTTATTTTACCTGCAATGTAATTTTGCAGTTTTAGGTCAGCGCCCTTTCTTGACCGATAGTGGAACAAGTGTACTTTTTATGCGATGTAGAATATTGCCGTTTTGTGTCAGCGCCATCTCTTGGCCGATAGTAGAACTAATGTAATTTTCGTTGGTAATTTGTATGGAATCCCCACTAAATATTTATTTTATTCTGTTTTTAGTATTTGTTGTTATCGCGGCAACAGAAATACATCATCTATGATATTTTTAACTGTCTAGCTATCACGGTTCGTGAGTGTATCTTATGAACCGTGATAGTCAGATAGAGAGGGTCCCGTTTTCACCCTTTGGAAACGGAACCTACTCAGACACGCAGGTAGTCAAATTGTTGAAGTTAAATTTAACGGATTAATTATAAAGCAACTTTAGAGAGTGAAATAAGTAAAATACTGCATTTTACATGACTGTTCCATAATTATGGAACATTAAAATATGAACAATCAAAAAGTTATAACTTTTCGATAGAACAAAAGATTAAGAATATATTTTTTATTATAAATCAATTTGCACCAAACTTTGCTTCATTAGCAACCAACCACAACAAACTTTTTCTAAAATTTATTCATTTTTCCCTCTAAAACAAAACGCAATTACACGAGCCTCAGAGAGAGCAAAGGTCTCTTTAATTAGTCCCCGAGTGTCAGCCGCGGGGGTTGCTCTCGGTCTCTCGACTACTACACTTACACTGAATATTTTTTTGTAGAAGTTCAGGGCTTTTAATAAAGTTTGAGCTAATTTGTACAAGGTTACTTTTAGTTAATACAAAACCTCTCGTGACCGTTAGATCAGACCATCAAACTACCTTGAAGTCGCGGAAAAAAATCAGCTGTTTCATACATTTCGTGATTTTTGGATTAGAATTGTACTTTTGTATATGTTACGGCTAATACGCGAAGTGCGGCTAAACCTAGGAGTAACCGATAGCTGTTGGCTAAAACTAGGTGTAGCCGATTTACACGCGGCTAATACTAAGTGTAGCCGGCTAAAACTAGGTGTAGCATGGGGTATTAAAAAATATTTCTGTTGTCTGTTAAAAAAAAATACCTCGAAATTTAAGGCTCACGCTACGCTGCGCTTCACGCTCGCCTTAAATTTCTAACCTATATTCGGGACCTACAGGGATAAAGCAGATCGGTTCACCTAGTTTTAGCCAACAGCTATCAGCTACACTTAGTTTTAGCCGGCTCAATCTAGGTTTAGCCGCACTTCGGGTATTAGCCGTAACATAATATATGGAACGGCAGATTTTTTATTGTGATTTCGAGGTTGGTCCCATAAAGTTGTTCAGTTTGATGATCTGATCAACCCCACGAGAGGTTTTGTATTAACTAATAATAACCTTGTACATATATGTGGGTACCCACGACTTTCGAAAGAATCTTCTTTGCAGATGTTTCACAATCAAATATGATGAAATAGCTATTTGATTTTAGACTGAGATTTTTTCGTTTGCATTTTCAAGAAGATTTCGACGCATTCTTATTAATCGGACAACGAAAAGGTTAATGCCTGATTTCTGAGATACTTTATCGGAGGTTCGATAAGGGCATCTAGTTTAAAGTGATAAAACTAATTTAAAGTATAAGTTAGGGCATAAGGTCATCCTACTTACATAAGCAAAACGTAAATGTAAATTGCATTTTCAGATTTCGCCTTACTAATCCATTAGTGATTAGTATAATTCATGACTTCGTTGTCACGTTACGAATACTTTTGGTACCTACTTAAATAAAAATATTGGAGTCGGACGTCATCTCATAAGTATTATGAATGTTTACCAATAATAAAAGCCATCCTATTTCGTGAAATCAATAACTTTTCTTACAATATTACAAGAAATTTCATAACAAAACCGATCAATTCAATACCCACATGTCACAATTCTCAAAAAGTGGTCACATCGGGCCCTTACACATTTGTTTATTGTCCTCATGGTAATACAAGGACAACTTTACCGACAAAATTAATCATCATAAATAAAGGGCTCTGAAGGCTCTCTATAAATATGGTCGTAAAGATCCCGGAATAGCCCGTTATTATTCCCCCGGGATCTTCCAGATAACTATTAGCATCGAGAAAATACAAAAACTCGAAAGTACGGTCCGAGCGATGTCCGACTTGCGTCTATATAAGATTGGTAGTTTTGCAGTTAAGAGCAATAGAAATGTATAACAGAGATCTTAAAATGATAACTTTGATATGAATTGTATATGTCGTAGGATAATTTTACAAACAGGATTTTTACAAAAATCCTATGATTGTAAAATACCGGATAATTAGAATCTAAGACAGATTTTTGCAATCATCCGAGTAATGTTCAGGATTTTTACAAAAATCCAGCGTACCTTAGGTAAATCGCCAATTACCATTTATTGGCTGCGCGCTGATTGGCTGACGTCATCGTTATGGACTGACGGATGCTCTGATTGGCTATTTGTTTTTGTTGTCAAATATTTCTTTAGTGTTTTGTAGAATTATACGTTTTTTATTTTAAAATCTGGGTGCTCACATCAATCAAGAGACATTGAAGTACGATGAGTGAAGTGAGTGAATTGGATGTTATAATAAGTGCCGGGCTCGATCAGTGCAGATAAATTAGAGGTTATATCCTAAAAATAACTTTTCTACATAGAGCTAAGAAAGATTAATATTCTTAAAACTTCAATTGAAGAATTAAATTCGGCAAAATTACGAAATAACCCCAAAACCCATCACCAATATGTTCTGACCAATCAAATTGAAGTTGTTATAAATCGTCTCTTAGATTATCCAATCAGCATTCAAGTTTGCGATTTTCCGAAACATACTAGGATTTTTACAAAGATCCTAAAAATTGCTCGGATGATTGTGAAAATTTATCTCAGATTTCAATTATCCGGTTCTTTACAATCGACCTAGGATTTTTGTAAAGATCCGGCTTATACGATTATCCTACGACATATACACGCTCGATAACTACCGACATTTTTTTTTAACTCTAACTTGACCATTAGCCATTTTTAATATCCCCATTGCTGGGGCACAAGCCTTACATATGGGTGGATAAGAAGGATGGGCCATAACCCACCACGCGGGCCTAATGCGGATTGGTAGGTGTTAACGACTGCAAATGCAGCTGGGTCCAATTGCTTAACGTGCATTCCGAAGCACGGACGAGTTCGAGATGATATATTTTTGGTCACCCAACCCATGACCGACCCTTGCGAAAGTTGTTTAACCTTCGCAATCTCTGGGTCAGGTGCTAGACCACTGTGCCACCAAGCTTCTCTGCGTCATCGAGCTCCTCAAAGAAATGTGACGTTTGATGGGGCTAATTCGAACAAAAAAAAACATGCAAGCAACTAAAACGCATTAAGAAAAAAAAGAACTAAAAAATACCTAATGCGCTATTTATATGGGTTGATTTTAGTCACCTGTAACGGTCGATTGACACCTAGCAAGTCGCTTCTAAAATTGAATCACGGGTGATGGCGTCACTGTCGTCTATGTAGTTGATGGCGTAACCCATAGATCTAGATCGTTAGACGTGCCCCTAACATAGTATGAGCTCACCGAAATGTGTCAACATTCAAATGAGTGAGCCTCACTTCTTTGCTCTTAGTGTTGGTTTGAACACGGTGTCAATAACTTCTATATTTTTTAAGAAAAAACCACGAGAAAACTGTCTTGTGCCTTTCATCTGTGCACCAATAATTCTAGGAATACAATTAATAGCAAAATCGTGTAATATATCACGCGTAAGTATTTAGATTTCAATTATTATCGAAATTTATTTTCCTTCCGTTGTCAATTCCGATGGACGTAAACAACGCATCACGCATGCGTGCGCCATTTTGACAGATATGAAATAATCCTACAGATTTTCAGTACCAGGGCAGATCTAACGATCTATATCTATGGCGTAACCTAGGTAACAGTATGTAATAACGTATGGATTGATTTTAGTCACCTGTGACGGTCGACTGACACCTAGCAAGTCGCTTCTAAAATTGAATCGCAGGTAATGGCGTCACTGTTGTCTATGTAGTTGATGGCGTAACATAGGTAACAATATGTAATAACGTAGTTCCAGTTTTGGCCAATCAGATAGTTTTGTTCAGTCACCTGCGGCTTAAGTCGAATTGCTATTTACATGGTCGATTTTTGCCGTGCGGCGAAAGTTGTGCGGCTTTAGTCACTCATGTAAACACCACATAAAACACTATGATAGTAAATCTGCTACGACATAACTCGCTACGATTGACACTAAAAATAGTTGACTACACCACAGTTGCTGACTATGAATGTATTTGAGAAACACCGGCTCGCGATACCAAAATATAGAATGAAAGTTGGTATAAAATTCAAATTCTAAGTCCACTATATATCAGTAAAACATATTAGATGAAAAGACAAATTGAAATGCAGGCTACTTACCATATAAGTAATGAGGATCTCTATTCCCAGTTAGAAGTCCCGTTCATTTAATAAACTAATTAGTAGTCTAGCCTTTGCGGTCGCGGTAATGCAATGCCTGCGATGTATGTAGGTATATATTATGCTTCAATTCAGTATTTTCGTAGAGAAACCATATTTTACTAGGTACGTGTAATTTATAATTAAAATTTTTGATGGAAACGAGATGTTTCTGCGTTGTTTTGTTGACTGAGCGAGCGCAAAGCGTCTTCGTTTCAGCTTGGGCAAAATTTATTTCGTATGTCCGTCCGTCTGTCCGTTTGTTCTCCTCTACAGGTCGCATTTGTCAACCGATTCTTGTGAAATTTTGTAAGAAAGTTCTATATAAATGGATTATTGTCGAGACAACACAGTATTTCGATTTTTGTCGAAGTGGTGGAGTTAAGGGGAATATGATATTTCAGCCATTTCAAAAAATATTCAAAAATGTCACAATCGCGAGGTCTACAGAGCAGGGAATGGTAACGTTATTTTTAAATGTTACGTTATTTCTTACTTTTTTACCGTTAATTTTAACATTAACGTTATGTCAATAAATAACGTTAATTTTAACGCCATTTTAACGAAATTAACTTGTCATTTATTAAGAGTTTATAATTTATATGATGAAGATTATATAATATTATTTCAGTAAATAACGTAAATTTTAACGTTATTTCTTACTTTTTGTTACCGTTACTTTAAAATTAACGTTATTCCCATTAATAGCGTAATTTTTTTACCGAAAATTTTACCGGTACTAAAGTTTAACGTTATATTTAACGGTAATTTTTAACCGATACAATATTTTTAACGTTATTTTTACCGGTAAATTTAACGATAAAATGTTTTAACGGTATTTTTAACGTTTTTTTTGTATCGTTATTCTTTTAACGGTATTTCAATCCCTGCTTCAGAGCCACTAGTTTATTGTTCTTGTTTCACGTGCACTTTGGAATATTTTTGCCTTTTATTCTGCATTTTTAGAACTAAAAGTAGAAAAAAGGTATAATTTTATTGACAACAATCTGTACAGGTTTGTTATTTTTGCTTAATTTTAAGGAAATAAAGCGGTGTTTTAAAATTTAAATATTTGTATTAAATATTTCGTTTTAAAATTTAATGGTTATTGAATGAATTATTTTGACATGGTCGTGCAGATTTTAGAAGGTAAGCTCCTTTCTTCAATTTGCACAAAGTTCGAGGAAGTAATCATCGCAAAATTAAGTTTTTATTCCTAAAGCATAATTATTGCTTGTACTATATCAACGTATTTTCTCTACAAATAACATTAAATGAATTGCTTGGCAAAGCACTTTAAAAAACCAATAAAAGTTGCTAATTAACACGGCGCCCGCCAGAAACTTATTTTTCAATCGTTTCAAGTTTGAGTTTTAGTTTATTGGCTAATTTGCAGTTCGCTGAAACTTAAAACTAATTTCAAAAGCAGTTATTTTTGTTGTTTTCTTTAAGCTAATTTGTATGCAAGGGGAGTGTTCCGTTTGTAATGCAATAACTTTAACCATACAAAGAAAATTGAATCGGATGCCGTGTGACACAGTGGGTGAATCTCAACAGTAGCAATAGGTATAACTTTACTATGATTTTACTCTTTGAAAATGAAAATGAATATTTTCTTTATTTAAGCAGACTTCTAAGCACTCTTAAACCGTCCAGTCAGGATTTATTATATCTTATTCAGGACTTATTTTGCTGACATGAAGAAACTTATCAGCCTTATCAAATATAAGGCTGATTAGTTTCTTTTATTATAATTCTTTCCGCGCCCATTCTTTTATTATAATTTTAATAAAGAATATTTTTTTTATTTAAAATTTTAGTTTACTTTAAATAATGATATTTACAATTGATTATATCGTTACGAAACACAAATACAAAACAATACGCAGCTTTCCTACTATAGGGGCACATCTAAAAATTTTGTGATTTCGAGTTTTTATAATATATGGGCACAAAATGTACCACTCTACATGATGCTCTTGACAGAAGAGTCAAAGTATACTGTGGAGCTGCGAAAACTATTTGAGTCTCTTTCACATTTCCGAGTGAAGCGTCTCGGTTTCGGATCTTTAAACGCGATTTCCCAACAATCATGTTTTTCAAATTGTGCCCCTATAGTATGAAAGCAGCGATAAATACTGCTCCAACGAAAATAGGGGCGACTATAGGAAATTCCATACAAAAGAGCTAACTTCTGAAAGGTATTTTTATGATAAAGGTCATGGGGCATATTTGACCTGGTTAATGAAAGTTCGCGTACAGAAAGCAAGCCAGTTTTAAATTGAAGAATTCAATCCCACTTTTCAAAATATGTATTATTTTTTTATGTACCAACCGGCAGAAAAAAGTTATTGTACAGTATGTGTGCGAGTATAATATGTATGATGTTATTAAAATTTTTGTTAATAAAACAGAAGTTTTTACTTTCAGCATTGTGAAAATGTATGTTACAAGCATAACAAACGTTTGTATTTTCTTTATTTATTTATTTTATTATATTTATTATTGAAAAGATATGATATAATGATAAAAAATGAAACATGGCCTGCAAGAATGCGACCCATATCACTAAGTAGCAGATACATTTATCTACATATCTAGCCCTATTTCGTTTGTGTACGCCATAGGTCAAACAACGTTCGAACAAAATGCCCATTGACCTTTAATCTGATTTGAAATAAAACACTTTTTAACGGATACTAGCGCGGTTTTATTGAAAGTACTTTGGAATTTAGTTGGTATTTGGTTTGATTTTTGATTTTCCCGACGATGTTTTGGCAGCTTTGCAGCGGCCGTGTTCACGGGGGACTGATCATTAATCTGATTTTCTTTGGTTTTGATATTGTTCGAAATCTGTAGCCAACTTTCGGACATTACTGTCAAATTTACTGTATAATTTCTTCTTTAAGCCGTGTGTCAGTTACAATTAAAAAATGTTAACTCTTTTTATTGTAACTGACACGCGGCGTATAGAAGAAATTACATAGTAAAGTACGCAAGTTGACTATCACAACTTTCGAACAATATCAAATTAAAATAAAATCTGATTGAATTTATTTTAAACTAGCGACCGCCCGCGGTTTCACCCGCTTTGTTCCCGTAGGAATATCGGGATTAAAAGTATTTTTTATTTTAATCTAGGCTATCTACTATCTGTGTGCCAAATTCCAACTAAATCCGTTTAGTAGTTTTTGAGTGATTGAGGAACAAACATCTAAACATCCAAACACACAAACTTTCACATTTATAATATTATAATATAGTAGGATAAACCTATCAGAAAATATTTTAAAGGAACACTAAGAAATGGTGTGAAAATATCTGAGATACTGAATGTTTCCGACCTGTGTCGATCCGCTCGGCAACAATTGAATTGTTCCATTTGGCATCGGTGATGTGTCGCCGCGACATAATGTTGCGCGCATGTTAAGTGATTTGGAGTGCAACAATAAAGGAAATGACAATTTGCAAATCGTGTTAGAATTGAAATGTGCTTATCTCATTTATTTATTATTTCCATACGTTTCACACGTGCAAAGAATAAAAACTTTATTCGGTTCACTTCTTTGGTGTTATTCCCCGAGAATCCCATTATCCTGTCCCTAGATCCTGTCCCGGAAGATCCCGAATTAAGCTAAACATAGTATTGATTAAATTCATGAAGATAAAAACAATAGGGTATTTAAAAAAATAGGGTAAAAAAATAACGATTGTTTGTTTTCCAAATAAAAATAAATAAATATTTGATTGTTTTTGAAGTGAAAACTTCTTTAGCGGCGTTGTACGTTTTTTTGTATAGGGAAAAAATTTTGAACTTGCGTCAGTCAGTCAGGATCACGTGAACCTGATCAAAAATTTGTAAGAATATGTAAACACTTGTGTCACCATAGCAACGCGCTAATTTTTTAATTCAATATCAAAACTCTCGATTTTCTGTCAAGCTATGGATAAAACTTTCGTACAATACTGTTCCGTATTCGTTAATTCAAATGCAGATTATTTAATCTGACGGTAAGACGGCATTTCGTGCAAAAAGTTTTCACTTCTGCCGGCACTCCCGGAGTGCAACCCGATTTATTTTATCGGCTAAACATGTTTATTGAAATATTAGGAACACAACATAGGTATTTATTTTCAAATATCTTGCATATTTTCAGCGATGTAGAGAATCAAATTTTCTAATTAGACAAGGAGAGCGCTAGAAGCAAGTTACGTCACATGCTTGTGCCGCTACACTCTCGCCATAGAAAATTTCAATTTTTTTATTTTAGAAAGAGATAGCTAGAGTTTCAATTAAGTAGCTCATAATTCGCTTTTTATAATACAGATTAAATTTCTGTTTTCAAATTTGTTATTTAATAATGTTATAATAGGTCTTTACCTATGAAATTGCCGATTTGTATGGAGATTTTTCAAGAAGTTGCATTTTTTATAATAGCATTTTCTTTGTTCATTTAACAACCATGAACACTCATGTAACAAAACTTTTATGTACTAATGTTTGAACACTATGCTAACTTATTTTCATTTAAGATAAGCGAAAAATAAGTTTTGGTTAAGTTACAACCCCTTCGGTCACCCTTTTTTTTGCTCACAAAAAAAGAGTCACTTTCAAGATCTTTTTTTTAATGTCACGAAAGCTAAAATATGGACTTTATTTTTACTGATAGTTAACTATCATGATCATAATTCGATGTAATATTCACGATTTTGTTAAAATTTTAAATTATAGAAGTTATTATTTTCTCTCTAAGTGACAAAATATCGGCAATTTCATAGGTAAAGACTTAATATTTCTGAATCACAATTAAATATTTACATTTCAACAACAGTCAAATACCCTATTCGGGATCCTCCGGGACAGGATGCTCGGGGAATGGGATCCTCAGTGAAAACCCACTTTTTTGCCACTCAGAAGTATATTTTATTTAAATAATTACTGGTTTTGTAAGGCTATCTTCTTTAAAAATACAGTGGTTTGTCCTTTGGGAACTATATTTGAGAGTTAATTTCTGCCAGTCACATGAACATAAAATTTTGAAGACTACAATGAAATAGTAAAGCCGTATTGTAAAAGGTAGTGTCCTACCTTAAGTACCTTTTAACCTTGCTTTAAAATGTGGGCGAAGAAGTTTTAGGCTTCCCGCCCATGAGCGACTTTTTGTAGCTGCAATAATCGCGACGTTAATCGCGGCGATAATCGCGACTTTTTTTGTCGCTGGCTAAGTAAAACTTTGTCGGGTCATTTAGCGGGCGATTAGTCGCCAAGCTACTTTTTGTAGTTCGTGGGCGTTTACGTATTGAACTCTGAATGTTCTATTCTCGGCGACAAAAAATAGATCAGCGATTAATCGCTCGTGGGCGGGAGCGCTCAAGTAAATATAAATGTACGCGTATGTTGTTATCTATATTTTTTTTTATTTTCCACAGTTCAAAAGGATCATAGGTAGTGATTCTGATTCAAAGTATAAGAATTTACATGCAATAAACATTTAAGGTAAGTCATACACATTGAGCTCTATATTATTACACTGAACTGGCTGCTGTCAAACTGCTCTTGTGCCTATTTGATTTCCGCCATTTTGGCGCTGTAGGACGTAGCGTGAGCATAGCGTGAGGGACATGGTACTAAAGTCTGAAGTCTGGAGAGACCATCACGCCAACCATTTTCATTGTACACGTCAAAATTAGTTCTTTAGACTCACGCTAGTGGCGTTTCAAATAGGCACAAGAACTTTGCTGTCAAATCATACAGACAGCCAGTCCAGTTTTTATGTCAATGGCCATACCAGATCTGCATATCTTTTTGAAATAAGGAGCTTGATGATCCAGCTATTACACTGATAGCTGCGTCACTGCCACAACAATCCCAGCGCTGAGTAAAACAAATAAACAAAATACTCGTCTCAGCTTATAGGCCTGCGACTGCGAGTAAAGTAATGAAGTGTTCTTCACAAAATTTGTCGTAACTTCTGTACAAATAACGCTGAGTATACACGAACTAAATGAGGACAAACAAGTGTTTATGTACTTAGTGTAATTACGATGTGTCATAAAAATTACAATGATTTCAAATATTAATTCGTGTTTTCAGCTAACAAATTACTGATATAATCATTATTAAAGCTTATTGATATGCAAAATCTTGCAATTTTAAATTTATCGAATCAGACAAACGACGCCCACTGCTGGCCTTAGTACTCCCTTACCTTATAGAACCTTATAATTATTAAATTCACTAACTATAAAATTACGTTTATTCTAAGATATCATTCAACCTATTTCATTTTCTTACCCTTGTTGATACCATACTCAAACGGTCGTGGTTTGAAATTCTCTCCGTTCAAATGCTCATCTCAAATAGCACAGCCATACCATGAGTGTACTAATTGTGAACACAATGCGTGAGGAGCGTGCCGTATGCCGTACCCATCGATGGTTTACAATCGTTGTTTTTTCTCTCGTCTGCACTCGGCGTTAATACACTCTCAGTACAGTATAATAACAACCGTAAGTACTCTATATTTATAATAGTGGCTCCATGAGCTGTAGACCTCGCGTTAAAAAGCAACTCAAATTGAGTTGTTCAAAAATTAATAGATGTCGCGATCGCCACGAGGTTTTCAAAGCACATAGTAGGGTACTTACGTGCTGTTTGGTATTTTAAGTATTATGCTCTACTTAAAAAATCTATATAATTTACCGAACTTGCTCTCAAAAATACACGGGAATCAGTTGAAAAATGAGACTTGTGGGTAGAGGAGAACAAACGGAAAGCCGGAAGGACATACGAAAGAATACTTTGCTTAAGCTGATGAATTTTAAAGTGCATCGATATAACCCGTTGGGAATCTTAATACACAAAAATCGCGATTGCATCACCGTTAACCGCCTGGCCAAGCAAAGAAGCGAATGGCGACGTGACGAGCGTATTATCTTTTCTTTGCGAGCTCGGCTTGTTCACCGCACGCGGTTAGTTCACAATTCGCGACATCACCACGCCCGTTTAGGTAGGTATTGGGAATTCACTATTTAATTTCAAACATTTATGAAATGTATTGTCTGAAAACGAAGTACAATATGTCAATATCGTTCTATCTGATAAAGCTGATAAGTTTTTTGTGCCCATTTTTCTTGTCAGCTAAAAGACGTCATAATGGGTTATAGGGTAAAAGACTTGACGATTTAAAAATGCTTATTATGTGAACTTATTTAAATAAATAAATTCTCACTTTTTCACTCGTCGCTTCGCTATTCGCCCCTACGTGTGGCCAGGCTGTTGCGTACAAGGGTGTAGATTTATCTACGTAAATAAAATATCACGAAGCTGTCTACTGTATTGTTCAGTATATGGATGTTATGGAAGTGTTTAAGTATTTCAAGTAGAGAGATAAAGTTCTGACTGTAACTTATTTATTCTGTGTTAAAACACTTTCAGTCAACGCAAACACAGCGTTGAGCGTTGCCGAGGCGTTATTGTCTGATTCCGCTGCTCTCAGCGATACTGTGGGACAATAAGACTCGTCCAATTGTTATTGTCGAGTCGTTGGTGTTTGCGAAACGGTGTGTTTTATCAGCACATTCTCTGGGGACTGGCTTGAGACATTGAAATCTAATGTGAGGGTCCTTTCAATTTGCATTTTTGTCGCTCAATCTCGACGTTGCGGCTGAATTTGAAATGAAACTGTTATACTTTGAGATGTGCGTATGAAGCAATCCTTCTGTTCTAATATAATGTTACTCATTATTCAATAGGAAAAGAGAATTTCATATAGAATCACATTGGATGCGATTCGGAATTCAGGACGGAATTTCGATAATTTATGAATATTCCGTTCGGGAAAATCCCGCATATGTGTGTGGTAGGTCTATAGATTTGTATGGATTAGCGTAACTGCTCACGGGCGACTTTTTGTAGCTGCGATAATTGTGGCGATAATCGGGGCGATAATCACCCGCGAAATGACACGACAAAGGTTTTACTTAGCCAGCGACAAAAAAGCGCCGCGATTATCGCCGCGATTAATGTCGCGTTTATCGCAGCTACAAAAAGTTGCTCGTGGGCGTTTACGTATAGAACTCCGTATGTTCTATTCTCAGCGACAAAAAATCGCTCAGCGATTAATTGTCCGTCAGCGGGGACGCTAAGCTGCGTTCGGAATTACGTTTGTATGTTGTATAGCCCCCTTTTTTCTAAGGAAATTATACAATAATTATCATTTTGTTATGATACAAATTAATTTATTTGTGTGTTAATACACACACATTGTTTGTGTTAATAATGAAAAAGTATTACTTACTGGAACTCTTCGTACGCAAGTCAGACATGCACAATGGTATTTTCCTTTCCTTTTGAAATAAATGAGAGAAACATTTCGTGTATAGTGCAGTTCTGGGGTTTCTTCGCCGTAGATAGCTTCAAGAGACGAAGCCATGACATAGTTGATATTCTTCCATGGTGTAAGTTAAGCATGGTAGGTATAATTTATTTGTTACCTACGCGTTTCAGTTATAAAGTTCAGTTTACACCGTTGTATAACTTCGCTTGGTGTTCATTTCCCGTGAAAAGTTTCATCGTGCTTTTGTAGGAAAACTTCAATTTTCTGGGATGAAATGTAACCCGTTTTCGAGCAATCTTCATACCTTTCAGCGAAATTAGCTCCAACGGTGTAGCCGTAAGGATATCTCTTCAAAGGCAAATATATTTTTTATAAATTCATATTCCATGTATTTTACAGAACATAAAAAAACCGGCCAAGTCCGACTCGGACTCGCGCACGAAGGGTTCCGTACCAAATAACGGCAAAATAGAATTACGTTTGTTGTATGGGAGCCCCCCTTAAATATTAATTTTATTCTGTTTTTAGTATTTGTTGGTATAGTGGCAACAAAAATACATCATCTGTGAAAATTTCAACTGTCTACCTGTTGTTGTTATTAATATCGAGCAAAAACGGCAAAAAAAACACGTTTGTTGTATGGGAGCCCTCCTTAAATATTAATTTTATTCTGTTTTTAGTATTTGATGTTACAGCGGCAACAGAAATACATCATCTGTGAAAATTTCAAGTTTCTAGCTATCATAGTTCATAAGATACAGCCTGATGACAGACAGACAGACAGACAGACGGACAGCGGAGTCTTTGTAATAGGGTCCCGTTTTTACCCTTTGGGTACGGAACCCTAAAAAGTGTGTTTTCTAATAATACTGTTCTTTTTGTTTCCTACTGCGAATGTTATATTGAACTATTTAGTGTGACTGAAAAAGTTAAAGGAACATTAAAAAAATATCTCATAAATCCGAAGGTACCTACCTAGTTTTTCAAAAACGTACGTTACCAGTACAAAATATCGATGCGCCGCCGCTACGTACTTTGTGGCACCAGTTATCATCATGTTCCTGATTTAATACCAGTTTATTCATCTCTATCGTTCTTGCCTGCCTGCCACCCTCTTTCTTTTCAATCATTCACTTCCTTCCTTCCCACAATCCAACAAGCATAACTTAAACAATATATCATTAAATAATTAAGTTATTTAACATAAAATGAGTCTTAAGACCAACAGAAACTGTATTAAAAGGCGGAAAGGCGTATCCATTAGACGCCATGCAGCTTAAAGATAAACTCGCCTCAACTCCCCTCCCCCACTAGTCAGGGTCCGATTAACTATTTAGTCTCTTGCATATACTCCTTTATGGAAGTACAAATTACCTGCACTAACGCCACTGGTGTCACAATCTGACACCTATTTTAAAGGAAATAAGGTGCTTATTTCAATGATCAAAAAAAGTTGCAGTGTTTCGTTCGATAGTGACATTTTCTTATTTGTTTTTTGTCCACTGTCGTTTCGTAACACGGTTTCATGAATAAATAATAGCTATATGTGCAATGAATAGAGCAGTGGCGAAGGGTCCATACAAGCCGATTCCCATCGGCTTACCTTTTAAAATCCCATCCCCATCGATCCATTATAACATGTCATTACTTAATTTTTTTCGCCATTTCGGTAAGATTAATTAATAATAGCTACAATTATTTTTTATGAATTTCTAAGTATTTAATTGTCTACTTTAAAAACGCTCGCGCGCGCGCCGCGCCCCGCGTGCAAGGAATATCAAATCAATTTTCGTACAAAATCTCCTTGAGGCAAGCCGACGTCCTTTAGCTTCCTTTTTGCACTGTGTCTTGGCGCGGTTGCCACGGGCAACGGTTGATTGTTATTACTCTGTCTCTTTCTCACCAACGCACCACAGTCGCGTGCCTTTCGGTTGAAAATGGTGAAAGGGAAGCCGGCCGGCTGTGGCTTAAGTTTTCTCTCTCTTTCTATTTGAAGCGATGTTAACGTTTCTTTTCTCTTTCTGTTATGAAGAGACGAATAAGTTTTAAGATGCAAAATAAACAAAATAAGAACGATAGAAGAAAATACATCGCAAATTAGATATTTTATTTAGAAGTATAATAGTACGTTTCCGCCATTATCATTGTTTATGTGAGTGTTTGGAACGTGATTAGTTTTTATCAAAATAGTGAATTAGTGAGTGAGAATCGATACTTTTTCCCGGTTTTTGTTTATTTTAATGTGTTTATCTCATGTATTTGTTTATTGCGGTAAGTTTTATTTGCTATAATGGCTTTAATTAATATGGATTGTCGTTTAAGTGACTAGCGCGGCGAAACATTGTTTTCCAAACTTAGTTACGAAGTTATGGTTACGTTAGCAAGATGTTTTTTTTTTTAAACATTTTCAATATAATACATCTTTCTACGATAAGGATGACAAGCAGTTACAAACTCAATAAAATGTTTTGTTTTCCATGATTATTATTTCTGATTCCAACTCAGTATAGAGTAGCGTGGGCTAGACTGTCACTATTTTATTAGTGCTTTTTTGCATGGTGAAATTGAGGCCCTAACTTCTGAAGCAACGCGTGAAGCTTGCACCGGATGGTTGGTCCGGATTACCTTCGCCATATTTCGACCCCTCGCCACTGATAGAGTTTAATCTTTCAAATAGCATTACGTACTCAAAAGTACTTTTGACTAATTATCTGTCTCTTCTTTTTTTTTTTACAAAAATATGAGTCTATTGTTACACAAATGCTCAAAAAAAGAAGAGTGTATTGTCTTTAGAGTTCATGTATGTTTGTAAAATATAATATGTGAGTTCTATAATCCAGTTCTAATAACTTCTAAGTGCCTGAATAGATTTGGATTTTTGAGTATCGTTATAATTATAATCCTTACATCACTCTGAGTGACACTGACTATAGATTAAAAAAACCGGCCAAGTGCGTGTCGGGCCACGCGCAGTAGGATTCCGTAGGGACATTATACCATACCATATTTTAATACCGCTATCATTTTTCGTCTGAAAAAATAACTTTGTTTTTCACAGTGTTTGTATGAATGACAAAGTTATATTTGCGGTTTTGGAAAATGTACTATATCTCAAAAACTAACTGCTGTATCTCGTTCAAACTAATTTTCGTTGAAAGTCTTTATTAAGATCTATAGCATCAATTTTTTTTAGATTTTTCACCCTCTTACTTTAAAAGTTAAAGGGGGAGGGACACACATTTTACCACTTTGGCGGCATATATCTTTCAAACGGTTGACTTTGAAAAAAAACAGTCCTAGAAACCTCAATGTCATTTTTAAAGACCTATCTATAAACACTCCACAAGTATTGGTTTGATGAAAAAAAATATTTTCAGTTTCAGTTCCATGTATGGGGAGCCGCCCCTTAATCTTTTATTTTTTTAATTTTTGGGTAAAAATCGTAAAGCGATTCACAGAATACACCTACCTACCAAGTTTCAACTATGTAGTCTTAATACTTTTGGAATAAAGTGGCTGTGACATACGGACGGACGGACAGACAGACAGACAGACAGACAGACATGACGAATCTATAAGGGTTCCGTTTTTTGCCATTTTGGCTACGGAACCCTAAAAAGTCAATATGTCGGCTGCATGACGGCATTTTGTAAGGTAAAAAAATTTTTTGAAGTAAAAAGTTCAAAAAATCTTTTGAAGTTTTCACTTCAAAGCGTTGTAAGTTGTTGTTGCGTTGTTTAAGGCGTTATACGCTTTTTTGTGATGGAGAAAAAATGATAAACTCGCGTCAGTAAGAATCACGTGACCCTGATCGAAAATTCGTAAGACGGATGTGACCGATGGAGAGCAGACAGCCGGCGGCGCAAGTATCCCCTTCTCTTTCTACGGGGCGCGGTCAAAATGGCAGCGCGTCATTTCAAGACGTAAACACTTGTGTCACCATAGCAACGCACTAATTTTTTAATTCAATGTCAAAACTCTAGATTTTCTGTCAAGCTATGGATAAGACTTTCGTACAATACTGTTCTGTATTCGTAAATTCTTATGCAGAGTAAATCCGTAAGACGGCAATTCGTGCAAAATTATTCCCTAATCATTCCAAAATATCAACACGATTTTTAAATTTTTTTTCTTCATGTATTAATATGGGTATAAAATAAAAGTGTGAAATTAAAATAAATTATTTAAAAATATATTAATAACACTTTGCCCTACCTAAAACAAAATACCAATTTTTTTCATCATTCAAATCAAAATTTTTATTTATTCGCAATACAGATGGTATGGTGGTTAAAAACTTTGTCGTATTTTTGTTTTTCTGACATGCATTGTTTCAAGTGATTTGTTACTAATCATTTTGATAAACAATCATTGTTCTTGTTGATTTAGGTTATAATAATGCTTTGCACTATAAACATACACTGTCATAAAATAGACAACAATTTCACAGTAACGTAAAAAGAGACTAAGTATGCTATAGCCCCTAAACTACAAACGGAACATCCCCTTTGGAAGACAGAATTAGCCTAAAGGTGTAAATCTCTCAAAGCTAGGAATGTTCTAGATTTCTTGGAACTCGGTTAAGAGAAGTGTTACAACATGGCGCTCACAGTGGCTCAATCTGAGTTATGGTTCTTGTTGATCTTTTGTTTATAAACTTATTGCTTTAGCGTCATAGAATCCTTACTAATATTATAAATGCGAAAGTCCGTTTGTTTGTTTGTTTGTTTGTTTGTTTGTTTGTTACGCCTTCACGTCTTAACTACTGAACCGATCATCATGAAATTTTGCATACACGTTGTCAAGGGTACAGAGAAGGACATAGGGTACTTTTTATCCCGAATAAAAGTATTCTTCCCGAGGGATAGCAAAAAAACTTTCTACGCAGACGAAGTCGCGGGCGGCCGCTAGTATAATTATATCGAAGAAAGAGCACCAGCTTTAAAAAGTTATTCAAATCAATTGACATAGTAATTGATCAAGATCTAAATATTCAGTTTTATTGTTTAAAATATTTTAAAAATACTTTTATAAAAAAAGGAGTTTTCGTTCAAAGGAGATATTAGTTTATCTTTTCCAAGAATTTGTCATCATCAGTCATGTCTCCTCATAAAAATAGTTTTTGGAGTGTTAGGTACTTAAAAATTATTTGTTCACGAAATAGCGCGATATGATTCG